>JAPSGF010000013.1:12698755-12808257 GCA_035772895.1 Perdix hodgsoniae
GCGGGGCGCTCCGGCGAGAAGACCCGCGCCGAGCTCTGCCAAGGGGGGGGGGGGGAGAGAACCGCGACGGGGCGCACGGGCTCCGCCGCCGGCCAGGGGGGGCCCGCGGCAGCCGCCTCCCCCCGCCCCGCGCGGCTGCGGGAAGGGGGCAGCGGTGCCGGAGCTCGGCTCGGTTCTTCTCGCAGGAGCGCACCGCCGCTGCTACCGCCGCCGCCGCCGGCGCCGGGGCTGGGCTCGGCCGCCCCCTCCCTCACGTCCTTCCCCGCCTCCTCTCCCCGGAGCCGCCGGCCCGGCCCCGCCGCGGGGAAACTGAGGCACGGGAAGGGAGGGCTGCGGGAGGAGCCGCTGCGCTGAGGGTATTCGGGAGACTCCGGGGTCGGGGTCTGCACGGGGATGAGGATGGGGCGGCGGGGGGAGCGCAGAGCCCTGCACGCCGCTGTGGGCACCCCCGACCCCTCCTTGGGACCCCCGGTAGGGAAGGTGAAGCACTGGGGGATGCGCTGTCTGGTGAAGCCGGACTGCAACTGGGCAGCGGCGCTGTGCACGGCCAACGCTCTGCAAGGGCACGGTGAGGGTGGCCCGAGCCCACCGGGACCTCCACCGTCCCCATCCCCGACACGATCTGTCCCAAGATCCCCCCCACTCCTCACCGCAGCCCCACAGATGGAGCAAAGCAGCAGCACAGGGACAGGCGGCCCCCAGGGGCACAGGAAGAGCGTCCCACGGCCACACGGCCGCACTCGGTTCTGCTGCTGCCCCCGCTGCTATCCGTGTCCGAACCGGTTCTGGGGACGCTGCAAAGACCCCAGGGCACAGCGGTGCCCCGCGCCTCCAGCGCGGCCTGGGTGCATCTGCCAGCGTGTGCCGCCCCTCGGGTCCCGCTCCCTGCAGGGAGACGGAGGGCAGAGCATCCCGCCCCATCCCCGCACCCATCGCAGCCCGTGGGGATCGCTGGGCAGAGGGGGAACGCGGAGCGGCGCGGAGGGAGGGCCGCGCTCACGCGGCAGCGTGTTGTCAGCGTGCTTTGGTGTCAAGCCACGAAAGCAGCCGCCTTAGCGAGGCAGCGATGCTTAGCAACTGCCTGCATCTAAAAATAAGAGCCATTTAGCGAAGAAAACGCGGCGGAGAAATGCTCGGAGAGCTGCTGGGGAAACACGCTCCCTCCCTGCGGCCGCAGAGCCGGAGAGGAACCCCCGGGACGCCTCCAGCCGCCCCACCTGCGGGTCCTGCGCCGCTGCGCTCGGCCACCGCGTCGCGTCCCCACCCTGCGCACCCGGCCGGCCCTGGGGGGCGGCTGCACACCGGGGTGCCACGAAGGGAGCGCTGCCAGCTGCGCCCCGCGGGCTCCGGCAGCCCGGGGTCAGCGCTGCGGGCACGGCCGGCCCAGCGGCGCTGCGCGGGGAAGCGGATCGACTTCTGCTCAGCCCCGGTCCTTCGGGAGGCGAACGCGGCTATTTTTATCCCCGCTCAGCGCTCCTGCAGCACGGCCAGAGATGCCGTGCCAGGCTGAGAAAGGCGGGGGGCTTGTTGGGGGGCACGGGGTGCCGTGGGGCAGCCCCATGGACAGCCCACTGCCCCGCGGCATAGAAATGGGGACAGCCTGCCTGCTGGGCACGTCTCTCGCGACCGGCCCCGGAGCCAGCTGTACCTTGCCCGCCCCTCCATCCCTGCTCAGTGCTGCAGGGCACCAGGGGTGTTGTACCCCCCAGTGCCACCCGTGTGCGCTCACTCACAGTGCTGGACATCAGCCGATGGCATCGAGCCACGCACGAGGTGCATTCCCTAGGTGGCCCATCAGTCACCTGTCAGCACCGCTTAGATAAGGGATGGCAGCACTGCTGCTCCATGGGGACGGCTGTGACAGTGCAGCGTGCGGCCAGCACAGCTTTCCCTGGAGTCGGGGAGAAAGGATGAATGAGCACAGGGCTGGGAGCAGCTGCTGGCAGCATCCGTCCCTGCAGACCCCACCAAAAATCCCAGGCTCAACACCAAGCCCTCATCTTGAGCCGCTCTCACGTGCACGGCACAAAGAGCCCGGCACAGCAGGACAGCAAACCCAGGCGGAAGGCCACGGGAGCTCTCGCCCCAGCAGCCCGCTGGGATCAGCCCATCACACCGCTACGGGGCACGGGGAGGGAGGAAGGCGTAGTTGAACACTTCATTAGGAAACCGCGAGGCATCGATCTGCCCTCCCAGCCTTCGCCTTGTCTAATTGCAGATCTCCATCCCCATTCATTCTACCGCAAAAGCAGAGAACAGGGAGCAGAGACTGATCCTATCTTTAGGAAAATTCACAGATGTAATTGCCGAGTGCTCTAAATCACGAGGCTTTATCCACTGTTAGCAGTATGTTAAAGCCACGGTCAATAGCCATCCCCCCTCAGCACGTGCCACTAATCCCAGTTTGGAGGCGGCGCACCACGCTGCTGGCTCCGGGACGCCCTGGGGCCGGATGTCACGGTGACGGCTGAAGGCTCTCCTGCCTCAGCAGCACCGGGCAGAGCACAGCCCAGGGCTGCCCACAGCCTCCCCGTCCCTTCGTGGGACTCCAAGGGCTGCTGGATCCAGCAGCGGGCTGACGGGACTCGGGGAGCCGCGACGCAGCGAGCGAGAGGCAAACCCGGCTCATTTAACCTATTCAATTGGATTCAATTTCCAGCCCCGTGATTCAATTAGCCCTGGAGGGACGGCACAGGGGAGCAGAGGCCGCCGAGCAGAGCCCGGCGTGCGCTCCGCCAGCCGCAGAGCCGGGCAAAGTCCCGCAGCACAGGCGGGCAGCGCTGTAAGCCCGACCTACGATTCTTATTCACTGCGTGGTCCGGGCAAAGGGCCACTGCACCCTGCCCCACCTGGCTGCCTGAAGATCCCTAACGTTACCGCTTTCCTTGCAGCTTCCTGAAAGGCCACCCAGCAGGATGGGGAGGGTCCCCTCCCACCCCTTCCTCAGCTGGGCTTGAAAAATGGGACCTGTGTGAGCCACGAAGGAAGGGCTGATAACAAAAATCACAGTAGCACTTGCAGATCAATTTTTAATAACTCCCTCCAAAGTTTAGCTCCAACGCCATTTTTCTCCTACAGAATTTGGTCATTATTTTGTAAATTATTTGTTTCCCTGCAGCGGCAGCCTAATTTAAAGGCAGGAATCTGATTTCTCCCCACACTCACCAAGCCTCAGAAACATCTCTTCCACTAATGGACTGGGTTATGAATTAGGTATAATAAAATACACCCAACGCTGCAGATGGGACCCAGGAAAGCCTGGGGTCACAAGCCAGCCTTTGGCAGGACGTTTGAGCTCCATGACTTTCTGCCCAGCTCTGGTTACCAACACAGCGCCTGCTGGGCACAAGGCCACCCCCAGCTCTCCCCCGTGCTGACAAACACCGCACACACCACACAGGCAGGGCTCTGCTATTTATTGAGCTCTAGGTACGTATGTACATCCATTTACAGTGCTTGGGGCGGTGACAGTACGACAAGAGGACGTGCATGGCTGCCTTCCCCAGCTCAGCCTCTGCTGGGGACAACCTCAGGAGCTGCTCCCACCCGCAGCCCAGGTTCATCACAGCAAGAGGACAGCAGGAGGGAGGGAGATCATTCCTACCCCTTTGCCAGTGGAGAAATGAGCACCTTCCACACGCCCTAGCTTGTTCTCAAGCTGAGTGGTTCCTGCAGCCTGCTTGCTGGCCCAGCACCATCCTGCTGACATGCACACACACGGCACGGCAGCAGGTAGGGATCTGGCTCAGCTGACAGAAGCCAGGCAGCTCCATGCTGCGGCGGAGAAGCTGATGCTCCCAAGGAGAACGCAGCACCTAGCAGGCTCTGCAGCCAAGGACGCAGCTGTAGGTCCCCATGCTCATGGCAGGTAAAGATGAAACAATAAAGTAATTGGTACATGTTGACATGAATAAACATTGCCTAAAACTGGCAGAGGAATGAGCACTCCAACCTGTGAGGCTAAGGACAGGGTGAGGCACTTGTTTTTTCCTTCTCATTCTCTAGAAAAAAAAAAAAACAGGAGATCTGGGATGCAAATAACTTCTTCAACCTACAGAGTCAGGTCCTAACATCACTGCTGGGAGCTGAAAACGCACCAACAGGGAGAAGGTGTTTATGCTGCATATCCCTGAGTTGGCAGCCTGACGCAGCACTCAGCACAGGTTCTGCCCTCCCTGGGCACCCCCAACACGCTGAGCAGAAAGGTCCCCCTGTGCCCCTAAAGCATCATCCTGGAGCTCTTCTCTTGGAGGTTTGCTGCAGGCTGCTTAGGGAAAACAGAAGGACAAGCTAGAAAGTGAATTAACTACTTCTGCAGCTGTGTTTTAACTGCATTAGCTGCAAGCTACACACAAGGAAAAACTGGGTACTTGTCAGCTCAGGAAGCTCACCATGCACTTGCAAACACAGGCAAGGCAGACGTTCCTGTGAGGAAGAGGATTGTCACAATGCAGTCTCTGATGGGCAGCAAGGTGAGCGGGGAGGGACACAGCCTGTCCTCTGCCCCTTGGAAGTGGAATATCTAAAAATTTCCCTCAAACCTACAAACAGCAGAGATGTGCTGGGCTGCTGGAAGCAGCAGTGACCCCAACCAGAGCTGGCCTCCAGTTACACAGCACTCACTTTGGTGGCCAATAGCCCGCATGCTGGCTCAACCAGACCTTGGAGGCAAAATTTCTCCTTTTTCAGTAATTTGATGGTTTGGTTCAAGCAACACTGTCTGACAAGTGAAACCAGCAGTGATCCGGACCTCCTCTCCTGGGAATTGATTTTACATCCCCCCAGATTTCCCAGCAGGACAGCAGTGGATTTGACCTATGGTGCAGGAGGGACGGTTGATCCAGAGAGCTTTTAGGGCTTGGAGAACTTTCCCACAGAACAGATGAGCAACCTCCACCCAGCACTGCCTCACACAGCCAGAGTGACTTTATTGTTTTGGTTGTGAGCTCTCCTCACCTCTGCTACGAAGGCTTCCAGTACATCCTCCCTGAGGCTGTGGAGGGAATCTCCCATCGCTGCTTCACAGAAACAGCTGCCCACCCCCCTGGCACAGTACAGAATTGCTTCCTCCTCCTCCATAGGCCAATCACCTCTCCTCAGCCACAGTCCCATTGAAACACACGCCTTTGGGATCAAACACACAGCAGCAAGGCTCTCCCTTGGAAGAAGTGCAGTCCATTCTGCAGGTGGAAGGCTGCAGATGGGTGTCCCTGTCCAGCCAGGCCCATCTCTAGTCAGCCCTGTGCAGCAGCTGCGCCCCTGCTTCAAGAGATGGTGGAGAATTCCTTCAGCAGGAGCTCCTGGCTCAGCGTGTTGAAAGCAAGGTTCTTCCTCACGTTGATGCTGATGGACCGAACCTGACGGAGACAAAGCAAGATGTTTTAGCCAAGGGACGTTGTTTGGCTCCCAGAAAGCACAAGCGACTGACACAGCTCAGCAAGAAACTGTGATAGCTCTAGAGAACTTGCTGCAGCCAGTTTTCTGCATATTCTGTGCTGAGTGCCCTGAACTTGATGCTGAATGGCCAGCTGTCTCTGAGGACACATCTTCCCCCCTTAACGATGCCTGACTTGAGGCCACCCCCGCAGCCTGCAGGAAGAGGTGGGCAGCCCCGTGGCACAGCAGCTCCCATCTCTGAGTGCCTGCCCCAAACTGGGCTCCGTCTCAGCTGCACTCGGCAACGAGAAAACAGAGTCAAACATCATCTGTGTCAGCGCCTGTGCAGCAGTGACAGAAAGCAAAACTGACACGAGCTCATCCAAACAACGGGATTACAGTTCCCAGAGACTTGGAGCCTGTGATAATAAGGTTGTTGCTGACCTGGTTAGTGCTTTGTGCTTTTTAAAAGCGCTGAGGGATGAAACAAATAGAAGCAAAATAAGGGATCTGACACCAGGGGCTGGAAGAGGAGTTTATACTGGTGAGCCCCTCCTGCAGCCCTGGGGGGGTGGGATGGGGAAAGAGGAAGGGCAGAAAGATGCTGCAAGTAATGTAAGTCAGCATCCCTCTTCTGGCCAGGAGCATTTCTGTGGGACCCAACAACAGAAGGAACAAGCAGAAATGAGCCCCTGGTTTCAGGAACTGCTGGTTTCAGGAAATGCCAGGCATCAGCTGTAGGAGGCACCGAATTCAGATACACATACAGGTCTGTAAGGACGGTGAGGCAGCAGAGAAGCTGAAGTGACAAATGCTGAGAGCACAAGGCTTAGCAGAAATTGTAGCTATGGGGCAGAGCAGAAGAAATTAAGCCTATTTAGTCTGCAAAGAGAAGGTTTAAGAGGAACAGAGCAAACATTCTCCAATATGTAAAATGAGGTCAGGAAGAGAACAATGAGTAATAACACCTCCCTGGCTCCCCAGGGATGGGGCAAGAAATATTCAGCTTAATTTAAGACAAAAGATTTACACTGGAAAAGAGCAAATACTTTTAACCCTGCAAGTTGTGAAGCAAGGGAATGGATAGCCGCGGTTTTCACTTCAAGATAGATCCAGGTTTCAAGAAAAGCTTACTCCAACTTAGGCCAAAAGTAGTCAAGAGAGACCTGGATCTGCTTTAGCACAAATTTGGAAGAGGAGCAGGTGGGATAAGGGCACACAAAACGACCCTGACATCTCTGCAGATCTCACATTTCTTCTGCTCCAAGACAGCTAGCGGTTCTGAGTCGACCGGCTCTAAAGGTAAGAATAGCTCAAATTAAAGCTAAATTGAATCATCTCCAGCACCAAGGCTCAGCACAGGGAGCTGGAGCTCATTCCTCTTTTAGGGTCGGAAGAGCAGCTAGCAGCCAGGTGTCTGCCTGCAGCAAGGAGGAACTTCGGGAGCTTCCTGCTGGCTGGCCGAGCTGCTCCAGCCATGAGGAGACTCCCAGGAGCACTTCTGGAGCAGCAGCAGGCATGGGAGCGGCCAGATCTCTTCAGGAAGGCAGATACAAGCCTCAGAAAGTAAGCTCAGAGCTGTAACATTCGTTCTGCAAGGAAACAAAAGCAGCGTGTGTCCTCTCCTGCTTCAGAGCATGCTGAAGACCTTTTAAAATTGTTTTCTCTCTATCAGTAGCTTGGATCTCATTTGACCCACAGACTTTGGAGAAATGGGAAATGCATGAAATGCATCACTTGGAGAACAAAGAGCAGAGGAAAGGATGAATGCATTCATTCATGGGAGGCATTGACCATGAGAGGAAAACATCATTCAGTTCTAGTTTGGGTCACCATAGCTGGATTTGCGCAACACTGTACAGATACTCCTATCCTGTAGCAAGTTCCATCAATTAAACCTGTTTCCAATCAACAAGCAGCTCTTAAGAGATTTGTACAATGGGAGGAAGGTTTACACTGACTGCTATATCTAATTCAAAGTCAAATTAGTGTAATTTCCCCCGCAGAAATCAATCCCTAATCAGACTATTTTGAGACTCCACTGAAACCTATCCAGCTGCAGACAGTGAGCCGTTTGGAGAGATGCTGAATGTCTTTCTATGTATTTCTGCAGCTGCCACATGAGGGTCCAGAAGCCTACATCCATACTGTTCACTCTATCAAAGCAGCACAGATCTCAAATGTCATCCCCAGTGTTTCAAAGAAAAAGAAGAAAAAAAAGTTAGAAAGTCTCCTAAATTCCCTTTTCTGGGTCCTCAAAGGTGGCACAACGCCAGAAAGCCCAGCTGATACAAACACTGCACATCACCTTCTACCACAATGTCGCAAGCCTTTGAAAACTTCTTTGAAAAGAGAATGGGAGAAGAAAGCAGATTTTTCCTTGGGATTAGCAAGAAAGAGCAGCACAGAGGCAAAGCCAGAGAAGTGAAGCAGTGCATTAGCAAAGCACGTCAAAGGAGTGAGAACAAGATTTCTAAGCATAAAGGAGCCAAGAGAATGGCCTGGGGAAGTTTCTGCTCACCCACTTAATGGGAGCAAAGAGAGATGAAAAGAAGGTTGGAGAGGAAAATGGCTCCTGCATGTCATTCCCCACTGAGCAGGGTTTGCTCTAATGCAATCCCACAGTTACAGACAGGGACAAGAAAGCCAGGCAGAACCTGGAAAGAGTTATTTGCAAACAAATCTTGTTTAGGAAGACAGGATGATACCAGTGTGAGCTTGGAAATTGTACTGGAAACCAGCAGCAAACCAGCAGCCCTGCTCCTTTGGTAGGAGGGTCCACAAAACAGATTCACTTCACTTCTCCCCCTCCATGAAATCCTGCAATCTCAACAGCTAAGCACAGCACTCCAGGTATGGGGATGTTATCCAGCACCACACCAGCAACAACCACAGCTGAAGTAGAAGGAAGCCAGCTCTCCAGTCTGAAGAGGATTTGGGGAGAACAGGGCAGGGCCTTTCCGATGAGCTGTGAGAACAATTAATAAAGCCATCCGTTCTGTGCACCTAGAGGAAAAGCAGCGTGGAGGACAGGAGGGGAGCCAGGTTTGCTGAAGACAAATCATAACCTATCACGCTGATTTCCTGCTGTGCTGAGGGAACAGCTGAATGGAAAGCAGGGGATTTTCTGTAGCTGTTAGTAAAAAACCTTTAATAGGGTCCCAATTCTCAGGGCATGGAGAGAAGTGTGGATTAAACTGTTTCACAACTGGGTCAATCAGCACGTTTAGACAGTAATTATTCAGGCATCACTTGCTCTTGAGGAGAAGGTCCCAGGGGTGGCTGGGCTGGTAATTTTCAAAGGGGGGCCTGGATTACGTTAAACAGTTCTTAAATGATGCATAATTTGGAGGAATCACACATACACAAAAAGGGGGCTACAAGAAAAATAAAAATCAGCCACACTGTTTTGTAGCTGTGACGATCTTAGAACTGAGAATGTCATTTTAATCAATCGGCGTGATCAGCCACAGCTCCTGCCAGGCCAAATGGAAAGTGGGGCATGCAGGAAGCACGCGGCAGAGAGAGGCTGGGGAAGGAGAAGCTGGCTGAGGAGGGCAGGAACCCCTGGGACAGAGAGATGACAGCAGAAACATGGATGTGTTCTATTGCCAGGCTACAGAAGCCTGTTACAGGGAGGCTACCTTGCATGCATTCTGGATATGGTATCAAACAGCAAGGCAGGAGAAAAGAACAGGCACAAAGCAGCAAAGAAAAACATAAAAGTGGTCAGAAATGGCTTTTGCCCATATCCTAACTCGGTGATTAGTACTGAAACGACCTAAAAAACATTAAAAGGTTAAACAGTATGCTGCATAAGTGATCAAAAGCAACTCAGGCATGCCTGCTCTGGAGCACATTAGACAGAAGGAGGCGTAACGCTCCCAGACTCATGCAGGCTCGTGATGGAGTGGGCTGGCCTCAGTTACTCATCAATCAGCGGACAGAGCTGGAAGAGACAATCACTCCTCAAACTGGTGGAAAGAGCTGCCAGTCAGAGACTGTTCCTCTCGCTCAAGTCATAATGATTTTCAAGCAAGGAAAAACCAGGCTTTCCTCAGGGCTACCAGCCACTACAAAAACATTGGCTCCGTTGGATGGGAAACTGACTCAACAACCGTAATGCAGCTCCCTGCAGCAGGGTGAGCAAATTGCCCTGCTGAAGAACACCAGCCCAGATTATATGGACGCTGTTTTGTCTTCAGTGAATTGCTTTTTGTTGTGCTTTCTACCATTAGCCCTCTTCTCTGGCAGGAGCAGATGCTTCTGGAGAATGCCATCGCTTTCTTTCCCTGGGAACCTGATCTTGGGAGCGATGGAGGAAAGCCTGTGCAGGCAGGTGTGTGACCAGCATTACGTGCTGCTCAGCCCCACGGTGTGCAGCCTTACTAACAGCAAAAAGACTCATGCCCTATGCAGTAAAAATCAAGGCGGGAGCAGTCAGCTCTTCCAACATGCACACTCACCACCACAAAGCACATTAGATCCCCACACAAAGAAGGAACAGAGTATCTCATGGCCTCAACAGCCTAGTGGTTCCTCCCTAGCCACATGCTGCAGGGCAGGGAGCTACAGGGTTTCAGATCAGCCAACGCACAGCATTTGTTTGGATTTGACTCCTTGTCCCACTTTTGGGTGCAGCCCCCAACAGAGTAATTGGGTTGCTCAGCTATATCCCAAATGCCTCCACTCAGATCATAAGCAAAAGCTTCAGAACAGAGCCATTGATTCTGCAGCTTACCAGCTCTTTGAAGAAGGCAGCTTCCTTATGCTGCTCAGAGTAACGCTCGTACTGATCCAGTCCATCCTGCAGCTTCAGGGTCAACGTGTCATAGTTGGAGCGTACCACTTCCAAAACCTGCCAAAGACAGTCAAAGACAGCAGAAGAATCAGTTGCAGATGCCTCTGCACAGCCTTAGAACAAGGCTGTGGTAGATCACATCTCTGGCACCTGTTTCTGCAACATAAATGGCTTTAACAGTCAATATTTGGTATATGACTAATAAAATGGAGGTGGGCACGAAAATATTCTTAATGCCAGCGAGGAACAGTCCTCAAATCTACAGTTTCTGCTTTCACAAGAATAGTGGATGAGCCTCTAAGTATGGCAGCAGCAGTTTCCCAAATACATCAGAGGAGATGTAGATACGATCTCATTAAGTTAAGCAGCTAATTGCCACGTGCACACCCAAACGTAACACAGTAGGCACTATGCAAACACAGGCTTGCCTGACCCCTAGCTCCTCACAGTGCTAGTTTTGTCAGCACACCACTTGCTTGCTAATTACAATTCACAATCTGCTTCAATGTTGGCTTCTACAGTGGCTCAGTTCAGCCTCCATACCGAGCACTGCACTTCTCTGCCGATGGGAACAAACTTGATAGACACTAAGGTAAGACCAAGTCTGTAATGAATTCTGGTATTAGAAACAAGTGGAGCTGCACATCCAGGTTTTCCTGCCCAGGAGATACCTTTTTTGGTGCCTACAGTCCCTACAGCCAAATCACTCTGCTTATGCTGCTGCCTTACTCTGCTCCCAGCACTGCAAATTCGTAGTTATACATTTCTGCCCTAATTAACTATTTGCTCTCCTAACTCAGGGACAGCAAGAGGCACTCCCACAGTACTTTTTAGCTTCAAAGCACCGCTTGGACAAATGCATTCCTCAAAGCATTTGTGAGATGGCAAGTGGCAATAATCTTCCTACCAGGAAGCTCAGTACTCCTGGGTAAAACGTACGCTTGAAACAGTTCTCTCAAACACAGGAATTTCCTTCCCAGGCTGTTACCATTTGATCTCACAGCTAAACAGAAGCACAGATTATCAACACCTGAAGTTTGCATTACAGAAGCTTACATGCAGCCACAAGCATGACATAGGGTACAAAGTGGAAAAGAAGAGCACCCTGTCCTACGCAGGCTAAGTGCAAGGTTCCCTTTAAGGCAGAACTCAAAGGACATCACCCAAATGAGGGCTGGCCGTAAAAAAGGGACTCAGAAGTGGTTGCTTGGTGAGATGGTCCCATGGCACTCTTTTCACAGCTCAACTGCCCTCCAGCACTGCAGAGACAAGTCAGAGGAAGGAATCGGTGTTTTGTGAGGTTATTTCAGAACAGCCTGTCAGTGTCCTGCTGCTGCAGGAGGATGCAGTCACCTCCCCAGGAGGACTCATTTCCTAATTCTGTTTGTCAGCTCCACTGGCAAAGGAAGAACTCTTTGCAGTAACAGCCATCTCCAAACTCACTCTGGCCCCCTCACTGCTGTGTGCAGAAGTTGGGAGAAAAAACACAGAGCCAAGAGCAGCAACAGAAGACAGAACGCCAGGCACAGGAATGATTTACTTTAGGGTACAACTATCCACCAGGGATAGAGATCAGAAGTGTAATGCACCTTCTGAGCAACAGAGCATCCAGCAGCTGGCATGAATCAGAGGGCTGTCCTCCTGTCACTCAGAGGAAGCCAAACTGACCAAGATTAGTAAGACACAGGGGAACAGCCCTGTCTGAGAGGTGGGGAGTAGTTCACTGGAGGCAGCAGTGAGCCTTGTAAGCAGCACCCTGTAAATCAGCCATCCTGTGCCAACCCTGAAAGGCAGCTCGCAACTCTGTGCTGCTCCAGTAGGACGGGGAAGGAGTAAGAGACCCCAAAGCCCTGCCGTGTTACTCATTCCTTATCACGATCTCCGCAGTGAACTTGAGATCAGCTTATCCCTTCAGCTGTGAACAGCCATTGGTTTCCCTGTCTTATCTTTTTTTAATTATGAAATAGAACTTAAAAAGAAAGGGTAAGTTAAAAATAAACAGCTTTTCTTCGCTGCCTGATAATTTCCCTTTCTTGCTGCCGTGGAGAAAAAATGCTACGTGGGATCTGAGATAAACCCACTCACAGATCATTTCACTTATACTCTGTAATGGATAGGAACTGTTACTGAGATTAGGACCTGCCATCCTCGAGACAATTCCATCTGCTCTTTAAGATGCAGCTGCTAGACAGAGGAGAGGTTAAAGATTTTAGCAGAAGGTATTAAGAACATCTAACATGAAGGTTAGAAAGGCATCAGCATTCCGTACAGATGACAAATACTCACATCCTCCATGTGACAACATCCTGAGCTAGCATCCTTTGCCCTTTTTACACTTGCTTTGACTTCTGCTCAGGAAAACTACTGCAAGGGTGTCCTTGTGAGTTAAATGCACAATACCTTTATCTATGCCTTTCTCCAGTACAAAAGACCTAGGAGAATTTAACTTCAGGAGTGACGCATTTCTCTTTCAAGATCCTGCCCAACCCATTTTCCGTACAAGTCTCCATGGAAGAGCAGAAAACATCAGAATTGAGATCACAGTCATAGAATCATCAAGGCTGGAAAAGACCCCTAAGATCCTCCAGTCCAACCTGTCAACCCATCCTCACCATGCCCACTAACCACATCCACAGGAAGAGGATAAAAGAGACATTAAGGTTTCCTATTCCATTAAAAGCCTGATGTGCATTTTATACTGGAGTCCTCCAACTGGTTTCTTTCCTCCAGACTTAGTACAGATCTTCCCCCCACACTAAGCTGCATGCACAACTCGCTGTCCCCAAGCATTTCTCTATAGTGAATCCAACTGAATAGCAACATTCCCTATTGTAATGAAAAGGCTGCTGTCACCTGGGCTACAAAGAGGCTACTGCCTCTCCGTACAAAGTGCTAGATAATTGACATAAATTTTACAATAGGATCTTCTAATTAATATGGAAAATGATTTTTTTTTTTCCAAATGGCATCACACTTCTCACAGAGCAACTTCAAAGTTGCTGATGCAGGATGGAGTCTCTGCTAGAATTAATCCCCAGAAGTGCCAAAGATAAAGCAGATAACGAAATAATTAGTAGTTAAATAAAAACAAGCACACAGCTGCCACATTTCCAAACAGACTGCCCAGACCCCTACTGCACTCAGCTCCTTCTCCCCTTCTGCCTGAGCCAAGCTCAGAGGATCCACTCAGGCTGTCAGCACTACCCAGCTGTGCAGGAAGCAGCTCCCATTCATCCACCCTGGGACAAGCAGCAGCATGGAGCCTTCTCTGCCCCAGCACTACCTTACCTTTGCAGCTCTTCTGGAGCTAAATGCAGTGCTGGTGCTTCAACATCACCCTTCACCCCCAAGCTAATCAAGCCATGAGTCTTAATCCCATGTTCCTGAATGCTTAGAGGAAGAGGAGGAGGATGTTGCTATGACAGTCACAATTCAGATTCCTATGTACAGCACACATCCACGGATACAGAGCGGGCCTGATGAACACAGCGGGAAAGGAAGATTTGGGCATGAGATACAAGCTGTCACACCATGCGCGTACAAAATACACAACATGTTGCCATTCCTATTCCTGCGCCCCACATCCCCTGCACCAAGCACCTGCTGCCTGCCCTACATGCACAGGAAGGACCTCCAGCCCTCTCCTGCTGCTGGCTGAGAGACAGCCTGGGGCTGCACAGAGGTGGAACACAGCCCCCAGCAGCCCTCACTCTCAGAGGAGAAAGCAACAGCCTTGTCTAACCTGAGGGCAGGAAAAATTCCTGGAAAGAGTAAAAAAAAAATCACTAATCCAAATGATTAAGTGACAGCAATTACAGGCAAATTTCTCCTCTGAAGTACAAAAAAGGCTGCACCAGTGCAGGACTAAGACACAAGATGTCTGCTTAGGTTACTGGAGGAGGAAAGGTCTACAGCGTGTACTCAGCTGCCCAAAAGGACACTCAGTGTCGAGGAGCCTGGGAGTTACATCTCTGTGTGTCAGATTTGATCCTTCATTGCTGATGATCACTCCTGGCCACTGCTGGTAGTTGTGCTGTGTGCTGCACCACACTGGGCCCAGCCAAACACAACTCCCCATGGTCCAGATCCTTCCTGAGAGCTGCTTTCATCCATCTGAACTTGCAGTACTGAAATCCAGGCCTTGCCACTTCCCTACACAAGACAAAAGGTTTTGATAGTAGGAAAGAGATTATTTCTATTTTACCCAGCAACATCAAGGAAGGACACTTCAAATCTCCTTTAGCTCATATCTCAGCACTCAGCCATTCTGCTGGGCTCAGACTTTCTGCAGCTCAGACGTTTGTTCGATGATCATACAAAGACCTGTGATCTTTAAAGGCACAAGCCTAAAAAGTTGACAGTTTCCATCCATGGAGCAGGAGTGTTCGGTGGCATTCTTTCCTCCTCTGCCCACCAGGTGCCTCTTTGAAGGATAAATAATTGATGCACTGACTCAGAAACAACTGCTGTTCTCCCAGTGCTGCTAGCAGAAATCGCATCCTGCTTTCGGACAAGAGTTATCTGCTCCACAAAGGTCTCCAAATCACAATCTATCAGAAGCCAGAAGGCATTCAACTTTACTGGGATATTTTTGAAAGCTGTGTCATTTCCAGACTGGTTGGGGTCAGTGAGTCTTTTCCCACTATTAAATAGTGTCAGATAAAATCTATGGAGGATCTGACCTCGTGAATACCTGAAGCCAAACCATCATCCAGCACCACCAGGAAGTCTCCATGCCAAGCTCCTGTAGGACAGATCAAGAGGAAACCCAGGAGGCAATTGTGTCATTCAAGAGAAGAAAATGGGTATGGTGCATTTCTGCCACGAGAACAACCATCCACGTACTGCACAGTGCTGGCGTTTCCAAATTCCAGGCAGAGGAAAAGATCAAAATATCATGATGCCATCTATCTTTCCAAGTATCTGTTAATAAACACCCACCAAAGTAGACCTTCATACCTCTATGGGGAGATCTGCTATGAAGTGGAGAAAGGGAAGCCCACAAACTTCCATGCTGTTAGAAGCTTTGTGAGGAAGGCAGGCAGCAGACGGGATGATGGCAGGAGCATAAAACCCTAAGACAGATCGATCTGCTATTTTGGAGTTACAGCCCATTCTGAAGTTGTGAACCCTTCTCTCCAGCTGGTGGCATTTATGAAAACACTCCTCTCACTGCTACGTATGTGAGAGCACTTGCAATTCTGCCAAGGCTCCAAATGCACTGCAGATAGCTATGGACTGGACCGTTAATTTTTTTATTTCCCCATTGAGCTCACAATTAACTTAAGTGCTGAAAAGTGATGGGCTGTTCCAGAAGCTTTTATCCACCAGCTGCATTCTAGCATAGCAGTAAATCAACTGCTGTCACCAAAACAAGAAGAGCATCCTTACGCTCACTGCGCACACTACCTGTTCACAGTTCAGCCTACCTGGCCAGCCAGCACTCTGCAAATGAATGCTGTTATTTGTGTACATTCACTGGTGCTATTCTTTTAGAGGAAGATTTTGTCTCCCTGAACATAGAGAGAACACAGTCAGCAGCAGCTTTCCAACATACCGGTTAACTCACCAATTAAGGCCAGCAACCCTGCTGCCCAAAACAAGATAAAAGTTTAAAACACTTCCTATAGATGTAAGCTATGGGCTGCTACTGCAATTGACCTCAGAAGCCAGGACACAAGCAGCTGTTACAGAAATCAAAGACAGATACAGAAACCTAAAAAACAGCAGCTGAAGATTTTAAGAAAAGGTCAGAAATAAAACTTTTCTAGGCATGACAGGCAGAAAGCATCCTGGCAAATTCTGAAATGGAAATACACAATTCTGGGTTCAGATTGTCTTGATGAGGTGATAACAGCACGCCTGGCGTACGCCAGGAGAAAAGAGGAAGATAAGGAAGTTTGTTTTAGTAAAGAAATTAAGATGTCACCTAAGCCAACCATCTTCTGGGAAAAGCTGTGCAAAAACAAACAAACACCCTTGTCATTCAGTTTAACCTGAAAGACAGAAGCAAGTGGACTTGGAACGGCTTGGGTTGAAAGCTGACCACAAATGGTATATGGACAAAATCATTTTAAGATGGAGAAAACTACAACTTCTAAAAGCAAGTAAGAAATGTGGACAACCAAGACATCAGACGAGAACATATTTACCTCAACCCACGAGTTCTATCTTGTTTCCAGCTCTCTCCCTCATCCCATGCAGGGGGCAGTGAGCAAACAGCTGTGTGGTGCTGTGCTGGGTTACAGCATGATGGTATCTGGACTATTTTGCAGTTCTATGCCATCTTTTCTGAAATAGGGTGCCTGAATCAATGTTCAACATTTAAAACATGGGTTATCGAAGCCTTACAAAGTGGTAACGCAGTACTAATTTATTTTGATTATTTTTCTCTAATACTTTCTAATCCCCTGCTTGCCTTCCTGATGACTGTGGAACCTTCAGACTTAGCGGAATGATTCCCTGCAAAGAGTCCTTCCCTGTATGGCAGCATCCAGCAGACTTTCCTACAGCTTCAAGAGTCTAAGAGCCCTATAAACTCAATCTGAAAAAATTCCCACTAAAGATATGGCCCAAAAGAAACTGAACTACAGTCAGTTGTTAGCTACAAATAGCAGCTTTGCCCCTAGGGACAAGAACTGTTGTAGCAGGATGCTAGGGAAGCCAGCTAATAGGAAAAGGTGGGCAGTGCTCCGAAGTTGGTGTGTCTCAATCCATATGAAAGTTTTAGCTATGGATGTCTCTGCAGGTCTGGAATTGGAATGGACAGCTGTAAAACTGCAGGATGATCCATAGAAACAGAAAATCCTGTCATTGCCAAACGTGTGCTCTAAAGCTGCAGTTCCAAAACTGGTTTAAGTTGATTTAAGTGCAGGCTACCTAAGCTGCAATGCAGAGCCTATAATTCTTCCTTCAAACTCATTTCCAAATTAAGGCATCCTAATACACAACTTAAAAGTGCATTTGGGACTCAAGCACTGAAGGAGATGAACAATGGGGTGCACTGATGATACCAGGAGTAGCCGAGAAGAGCCAAGGAAGAACAGACCACGTGGCTGCTCCCTAGGAACTGAGACTGCAACTGTGCAAGTTTTTAAGAATTATGAGAGCAGTGAGATTCCCACAAAGGAGGCAGCATCAAATCAGTCCCAACTGACTCTTCACCCCTGGATCCTACTCTAATCTCCATTGTGCAGCTAGGAAAAAAAGAAAGAACATCTCTGATGACAACAGAAATAAGAGAACCAAATCATTTCTGATATGACATGCTGAAAGAGAAAGGCTTTTTGATATTTGTATTTGTTAAGTTATCCCTTTTTGTGCTGTTGGAATGTGTAATCCATCTCAAGCTCCATCTGGGCAATGACCAGAGCTGAAAGAGAATGAGACTGTTTATGCTTGGAAGCATTCATGGCCACCAGAAAAAAAGATCTTTCGCCTGTAGAAAAAAGCATAATTAAAAAAAATCACAGAGCTGCTTAAAGTTGATTACTAAGTTAATTTGGAAAGAGCATTTGAAAGGCTAGCGAGACAGCTGGAAACACAGAGGCTGCTATTCAAGAGCATCACTTGCAAGGGCAGGCCTTGTGAGATGCTGAACTTAGTGGGCTGAGACACTTGACTGAAATGGAGATGTGGTGGAGGACAGCTATCAGCGAGTTGAATTTGAGGGGGGGCATAGATTTGGGCATGGACCATACACAGAGAACAGGTCAGATTTTTCAGAAATGAAACATCTGCTGCCTGTCACTGTCCTTCTTGGGGAAAGAAAGCTGTGTGCGTTCTTTGAAACAATCACAAAGGCACTGAAAGTTGCTGACTCCCTGTTATCTCTAGTCATTTCTCCTTATACCTAACAGAAGCAACCAAGGCAATAGCTATATCTCTACAAGGATTCCTGCCATGATAAAGTGGCATCTTGCAGTCCAAATATACTTGAAGGACCGGAATTGCTTTCACGCTTAGGAACTTCACGTTTATCCCTGCAATGTTTGTTCTTACAATCATCACACCCATCGGTGCTCCAGCACCAGCTCTCACAATTCAGGTGCTCCCAGCAGCCACCCCAAGACATCAAAGAGGACCAACGCCTTCAGAAGGTGTGGTGTGGCTGAGCAGAGGCTGAAACGAGGCATCTTACCTCAATGAGAGTGACCGTGCTGCCTCTGCAGGAGTTTGGCTGCTGGGTGGACAGAAAGAACATACGACAAAGGGAAGGTTAACTGCTAATAAGCCAGATAAGATGATTGTGTTGGCTCTATGCCCACCTTTGATGCTGAAGGCAAAGGTGACTTGTGATGGCACTGAAGCCATTCTCACCCAAAGATGAGGAGGACAAAGAGGATGCTTCTCCTGCAAAGCACCTTTGGCTATAGAATCCTCAAGCTGAGCTGTTCAGCACAGAGTGGTAACCTGCAGAACTGCCTGTCCTCTGAATCAAGAAGCACAAAGACAGGATGTATTTGTACAGCACTACGGAATGCTCACCCAGGAGTGATGCTACTCTCACCTGGGAACAAGGAGCTGATCACCAAGGCTCCTCTCTCAGTTTCTCCTTTGCCATATATCTGGATATGTACCTTCAGGATCAGTAATGGAAATATCAGCTCCACAGTAATTTCTGCAGCACTCGGAGGACATCATTGTTCTATGGCCTAAAAATCCCTCTGTGAGGATTTAGCGCTCCCAAGTGCCTCTTGGACATCAAACATTTTCAAAGCTATTAGCTCTGATGGGTTTTTGAATAAGGCTCAGGGAAGCTACTCACTCAGTATTTCTCATAAGGAAAAGGTAGCTCTGACCTGGCAGGATAAAAATTGCTGAGAAGGAGGAGGAGGAAGAAAGCCCACACAGCCCACGTTCTCTGCAAGCAAGGAAATGAGATTTGATTTACTCTGTGATTCTGAGGTGTGTTCAATTTCAGCCTGAATATCTACTGCATAAAATTCAGCTTGGCTGAGCAACGTCCCCATTAGAGGCTGTCCAAAGCAATATATGGCAACGCTCACAATGATCTTTGAAACTGAAGGTTCAAAGCCTCAGTGAATTATTTTTAAGCATATTTTTGCATATGCAACCCACAAACCTGTGTCTTCCAACAAGTCAGAAGATGACACAAAAAATAAAAAGCAATTAGATACAGTGCATACACAGCTCCTTTCCGTTGCCAATTAATCAATTTCTTTTGCTCACTGGTTAATTTCCTCTTACTACATGGCAGAGAACAACTCTGGGACTGTTTTCCACGTTTCAAAAGGATTAGACGACAAGCAGAAGTCACTCGCTGAAAGGACTTAGGGGCTTCAGTTCAAGGATTAATAACTCAGCTGCTTTTTCTCCAGGTTTTAAAACTGCTAATTTGTACCGCATCAGCTTGTGGTTTTATTTGCACAACTATTTTTGTTTTAATGGGAATCTTAAATCCTGCTCCTCCCAAATTGCTGCTGCGTTGCCCCCTTGATATTATTCTTGCATATGAAGTTTCGACTCTATTTAGAGAGGATTTCTTGCTTGCTTTGCAAATTTCTTAAGAAATTGCACCTTATGCTAACACAAGTGTGATCTTTCCTGCATAACCAGGCATGTCTGATGAGCAGCACACTGGGGAGCTCAGCATCATCGAGGGCAGCTTATGTGGAAGCTTTGGAGCAGATCCCTCTGCATCTCCATCTTGCATGTCAGAAAAGTTCTGCAAGAGCAGAGTCTGCACTTCTAAGGTGAGACAAAGCACACGGGTCTATCATCACCTCAGGCTAACAAAGACGACATGGTGCCATGTTCACCCTGCTGAGAGCCAAGGGACAGAAGCCAAAGGGGTGCACACCTCTGCATTTAATGGGCTCCTGACCTCACAGTTCTGTGCACCACTCTCAACAGCAAGTTTCACTGAAATGGTGCTGTAATTTAACTCCAATGTTTCTGTCCTCTTGAGCTGGACTGACTGGTGGCTGTGCCCAGAGCTTCTGTTTGGTGCATGTTTATAAACGGTAATAAGTGGAGCTGTTCACTTGGTTTACTGCTTCTAGACGACAACTGCCAGCTACAATCAGCTCAGCCTGAACAGGAGGGCAGGCCTGGCAGCAGCCACAGCATGCATCACAGCAGCCAGCAACGGCTGTATGTTGGGAAGGCTGTCACTGCTCTTCCTTCTCATCTCTCAAAAACATGTCAAGGGCACTAATTAGCAAGGTATTCGGGAGGTGTGCTAAGGATAAGAAGAAAGAGGGTCCAGTGGTCTGCTAAGGCCCGATCCGAAGATGACTACAGAGATTTCAAGGGATCACTGAGCTCTCCCTGTCACATAAGTCTCCAGAACTGTCTGACACTCAGAAAGAATTCAAAGATCACAAGAGCTGCAGAACTGAGAAAAACAGGAAGGAAAGAAAGTGACCTACTTTATATTCTAACATCTCATGTTCAAGAAGTGAGGACTGTAAAATGCTGGAAGAGGCACATGTAAAGGAATCCTGACAAATGTGTGTGCTGTCAGCACCATGACAGGGCACAGTCCCACACGGAAGAAACAAGGGGAGAGGAAAATCCAGGCCAAATAGTGCAGCAGAACAGTAATTCCGTGACCAGAGAGAAGAAAACAAAGCTGTGCAGAGTATGAGAAGGCTGCAAGGTGAAATACCACTCGCCACTGCCCCAGGAGGCACTACAGCCTCTGCCAGAGCGGCACTCAGCATCGGAACAGCCTGATCACCTCTTCCATGAGCCAGCAACAGAGGATAGGTGCGATCTCAAACATGCTGTAGACCGTTATTGCAGCATCTGTTCCCATCTATAACCAAAGAGGGGGCAGAAGAAGCTGCAGCAGGCTGCGAGCAGCTGGGCACAGCCGTGTAACAACACTGGCAATGAGGTGAGCACACCTCAGCCTGGATTTGTTTCGTAAGCCACAGCTCTCCTGAGAGCTGGAATGTAAGGCTTTCTGTGAGAGTACAGGCATGTGGTTTTCCTCCCATTTTTAAAGAGGAATGCCATCAAAATAAAATCTTCCTACTCCCCAAACAGATTTGACTTGCAAAATTCTTGCATCGTCCACTTACTAAACAAAGAGCAGGACTGAAACCTGTCATTTTCCTTCAAGTATCTCAACTCGACCTTTTCCAAAAAAGCTCTCCCTGACATTTGTAAGCTGAGGTCAAATGTATGTACAAAGAGCACAGTACTTCAATCCAAGCCTCCCAAGAGAACCATTACCTCCACCTTCAAACTATACTTCACTCAGGTGAAAGGCTTCTGGGTGAAGATGAAGGACCAGGCAATGCCTCTGGCCAGCAAAGCAGCTGAAACAAGATCACAGGCTGCTGGTTTGACTGAATGGAGCTCCTGATGAGCAACTGGGGCAGGCTCAGCAGCCCCTGTTATAGCGACTGACTTCTTTATGTTTGCTATGACATGAACTGCCCAGCCCCAGCATCACTGAGTCCTACTTCTAAAACATCCACTTATTAAATAATGACAGACACACCTCAAGCAGTCCTGGAATATTATCCCTCTGGGCACTACTGAGAGTGGAAAGCTCAGCAAGAACTGGATGATGTGAAGCTGTCATCAGCCGAAGGAATTAAGTTCACATCATGTTAATATTCTCTCCTGCAGAAAGTGTGTCATATGCTCAGGTGTCTGCAAAGAAGGCTGAGATGAGGCATCAGGCAGCTTTCTTTTTATTCCAAAAAGGGGAGTTTTAGCCCAGCGACAGCCCTGTTTTCTTTCTATGCCTACAAAGCAGCTTGTAGGTGGTACTGTAATTAAATAGGTCCATCACTTAAAATAGAAAAGCACATCCTTATAAATGAGGAAAGAATTAAGAGTCTGTAGTGAGATGCTTCCATCAAAATCCTTGGCTTTCAGGAGCATTAGTTACTGGTGCGAAAATTTCCAGAAAACAAAGTCTGGAAATAAAAATTTTAAAAAAGAGAAAGATTGGTGTCTTAGTTGTAGC
Organism: Perdix hodgsoniae; assembly: GCA_035772895.1. NCBI lineage: Eukaryota > Metazoa > Chordata > Aves > Galliformes > Phasianidae > Perdix > Perdix hodgsoniae. The sequence continues at coordinate 12,720,883 of JAPSGF010000013.1, forward strand.
TAGAAGAATGGTTTGGTTACCTTGAGTACTTTCACTTCCCAGATGCTGCTAAGGAAATACAACCAGTGGGGAGCTGATAGCACTGTCCAAAGGGGCAGGTTCTTGCAGTAGCACCACAATGATATTACCTCTGGTCCTTCACTGTGTTAAACACACTCACAGGGCTCCAACACAGCTCAGAACATGGGCAGAATGGCTTGTTTTGGTCTGCAAAAGATTGTGCAGATGTTCCCAAGGCCAAAGCTCCCCCCAAAACAGCCAACTAACCATTTCACACCAGCAGCTTGACCTGCTCCCGGTGCTAAATCACACTGCCAGAAATCTGTCACGTCCTTTGCTGACATCAGATGTCACTGCACGGAGCAGTCATCATCTCTGTGCCTTAAGCTCAGATTTTCCTTAGTGGGTTCTGCACGCAGCTAGGCTTAGCAGCAAAGTTTCCAAGCAGCAAGCTAGAGTGTGGCAGGGGCTACTGGAAACAACGTTCTTGGATGTCATTCTGCAAGAAACTATCCTGTACTCCAAATGTTTAGGAGGTAACAGCAGAATTTCCGTGCTTCTACTGCCAGAAGTCATTCTAACTAAGCCCTGCTTTCACGCAAGATAAAAGCTTCCCACATTACAACTAACACTGATGCAACTGTGACAACAGTTAACAATGTAAGTGCTGATTGCTGATGAGTTGCATCAGCTTATTCCAGAAATCCTTGTTATTTTCAGACAATGGCCCATAGTCTGCTTCATCAGCTTCTTGTCCGAGAGGCTAGAAAATACTCTCCTTTTAGCAGTTCTTGCATCAAGCAACGGATGGAGACCTTGGACCCACAGGTTGAGAAAGCGAAAGAAGAATTCCTATGAATAACTGCCCCGGTGAATGCAAGCACAAGGCTAAGAATTAATATCCTCCCACAGGCCTGCTCTCATGCCAGCAGAGAGGCAGATGCTGCTGCTGAAACAGCATGTGCTGCTAGCAATACTTAGCTCCCCAGGAGCTTATTTGTGCCTTAACTGAGCCATGGGGGAATCCAAGCGCCCTGTGACTAAGGCAGCGGAATTGATTTATAGCCCCTGGCAGATGCAGAACCATCTTTCCCGGCTCCATCTCTGGACATCCATCCTCACTCTCTTGTTGTCTTTGAATGACGTATCTCAGCTCCTTGAGCAATCCCACAGCTTGCCTCGCATCTCCCATGAAGGCTGAAACAGTGACACGCATCAGAGATGCCTCTTTCTCCTCCCTCCATTAAAAGATCTGCCTCTCAGCATCCTACTGTGGACAAGGAGTCTGAACTTAACATCTTAACATTCAAATGCCAAGTGTCAGAGAGCCAAGGGAACAAATCTTCCAGCTGAGCGAGCTCTGTTCAGGTGCAGCACCATTTGGCTCAGTAGCATTCACTCTCCTGCTCTGGGAGGCACGGAGACTGCAAAGCTCTATTTGCTTCCCACTTAGAAATCATAGCAATGACCCAATTTGTCACTTTAGGGAAACAGCTGCAGCTCCAGTTAGATGATCCAGAGGAAGAAAGCAGAAAAACATCATCTGTTACAGCAGGATACTACCAGAGAGAAGGGATGCTGGCAATCTTTGAAGGCAGGGCTTTATCCTAAAGAAGCCCCGGAGTGGCTGGCAGTCACTGCAAAGCCTGTCTGCTTTTGGAAGAGGGCAATTTGACTCCAGCAAAGGCCAGAGGGTGCTGAGGCTGTAGCTGGTACAGCAGGCTACAGCCTGCCTCTGTTAGGGCTCTCAAGCAGAGAGGTGATTGAGTGTAAAGAAGCTTAGGGTGGAGCCTGGGACTGGAGTAACAAAGTACAGTGCTACAAATCCAGCGTTGCGGAGAACGATGAAAGAGAAGTTTGCATGGTAACTTATGCATTATGCACCTGGCAACAGCCAGTGCCTATTGTTCCCGATTTCACAAGGGATTAAAAACTCTCCTCAATCTGAAGTTTTACAAAATGCAAATTGAATTGCACATTCTCGCAAGCCAGCCGCTGACAGCTCCTCCTTTAATCGCAGATGTGGAAAGTTGTAATTTAATCTTTATAAATGCAGACTGTTTTGATCATTCTGTTGCAACCCTCTGCGGAGCTCTCCCTGCCCCACACAGGCGCTCAGCAGTGACAGCAATCCCTAACCTCACCTTGCACTTAGCACAGCATACAATAAATGCTGCCTGGCTCCCCCTGGGCTGCCCTTCCATGCAGGAAGAGATGGGCTCAAGGTTTGCTCTAGGCAGTATGAGCAGCCAAAAGCAATTCAGACCATAGTCTGCAGCCCCATCCTCTAGCTAACTAAGCCAGGAAAAGGGGCTGAGGGTAAGTACCTGTAAGACCAACCTAGCAGACACGTAGGATTGCTTGAAGAGCTGCTCAGGAAGAACAAGCCCCCAGCATGTAGTGGTCGCCTGGCTACAGCAGCTTCCAGGCTCTTATCAGTCCAGGTGGTTCTAATGAAAGGCAGGCAAGGATGTGAAAACAGCCATGAGAATTGACGGAGAGTCTTGCTTCAAAGTTCAATGGGCTTATTTTTGTTACCAGTTTGTACTCTGATGCAGTCCCTAATCTGCCCAAGAGGACAGCTCAAAAATCACAGGAAGCAAGACAAGCTGTAGCGTTTGCAGTGCACAGAGAACAGAAATACAGCTCTGGGAGCAGCCAAGGTAAGGCAGGGTCATGCATCCTGGCATGTGCAGTCAGGATGCTGGAGCAGTCTATGTGAGCCTGCAGAAGAAAAGTGGAGGGCTTCTCCCATTTCTTAGTTCAGATTCATGAGCCCGAGCTAGGAATACTCCAACAGCAGCTGTCTTCTTAAGAAATAAAGCCCTTCTTTTGTCCCTCTTACAACCTACCATGCACACCCCCCCACTCCAATGACACACATTTTACTGCATTCTGCATGTTAATAAAAGGCACTGTGCAGGGCAAATCACTGCTCCAAGGCTCACCTCCAGCTTCAAACCTTGTAGCAAAGCTGATCAGTCCTTGAAGCCTCCCTCAGAGCCACACACTGCATAAAACAATCTGAGGCATTAGCAAATTGTGCAGATATTTCCCTGGTAATCCAAGGAGAAAAATACCTAAAGCAAATAGCCCTCAGCAGCCAGGCAAGCTGGTGACTTGCCAACTTCAGAAGAAATCCTATGCAGAACCCTTCAAAAATAGCTGGGATTCAAGTTTCACCTGGTACAGCTCAGATCTTTCTATTTAAACAATAAAATCTGCTTCAAGCCACTACTCTTAAGTAGGTGTCTGTAACAGACCATGAAGGCCAGCACCTCTGCCTGGCCGGCAAAGATGTGCAGACCTTAAATGAAGGCTTTGTCTCGGTGACCCTTCAGCTGGAGTTTCACATGCCTACTGCTGAGCACAACACAGCACTAGCAAGCTGCATACTTTCGACCCCAAAGCTCACTGCATTTCAGGACTAAAGTAGCATTATGTCCAAATCATTCTGAAGTATTTATGGAGCCCTCACAACATGTTGTATTAACGTAAGAGATTAGGAGGAATTACTGTAGTAGTACTTTGCACTGACGGTACCCAGCATTTTAAAAATATCAAGCACACACACACCAAAAGGTTTTTTAACTCTTAACCCCACTGCCAGCAGCGCTAAGAAAGAACAAAGCATTTTGTATCAGGTAGTGCTTTTACTGCTAGTTATGGAAAACAGAGCAAGTTGAACAAACCGTGACGTCAATGGCTCTGAGTGAGAATACCTTGGGGCATCTAAAACCAATTGTGCCGTTCTGTTGCTTTCAGTGCAAGGCACTGACGCGGCTGAGGCTGCCTGAGCTGTACTTTGGATCAGTGCCTTGCAGCCCCTCCTGGGAACTAAAAGCCATGTGGACTGGGGGGCAGGGAAGGGGAAGAAGGCAGAGAGACCATCCAACCCTGGAGCACAACCTCAAAAACTAAATGTATCTTTCTTTGAGATTGTCTAATCAAACCAGACTGCAGCTACCTGAGTTATAAACGTATTACAATACGAAATGACCCAACTGTTACACTCATTTGTCACAATTTCAAAACCAATGCAGTCGTTCTTTTCTTCCATTGCAATCTGTTCTGGTTCCCAGCACTTTCCATCTGCAGTTACTACACAAATATACACAGTACAGGTGTTCACAGCAGCCTTTCACACTGAACTTGATGCCACCTCCAACTCTAAGGTACCTCGTGCCCCTGATGTGATGTGAAGAGAGATCTTCAGCCAGAAAAAGCACAAACATGTTTCTGACTAGCATGTATCAGCAGTCCTATATACCTGCCCTCTCAAACATAGGACCCTTACAGTGGAAATCACAGCAAGAACAGCTGCCAAGGAAAAAATGAGACCTCTGTGAGCAATTTCACTACTTCATTCTCCAGTAAATTGGCACAAGACTTGCTTGGCAAGCAAGGCACCACACAACATTCCTGCTCTGAGGAAGAGCAGGAGAAGACCAAAAAATAAAATAGCACTGAGTCTCTCTCACTTCAGCTTCTCTAGAATAACTGTTAGACATCCAGAAAAGGCAGCTGTGAGACCCAAATTCATGTCCTTCCTGTCCCATGTCCTCAGCCTGCTTGCCTGTGCTTGTTCTTCCACAGCAATTCTTTCTTGTGCTGCTGTTTTCTCACCACACTATCCTGCTTCTCTTCAACTACTCCTGCTGGAAAACATTAGGACCTTTACAAATCAGATGCAGCATGGAGAAAACTCTACCACCTTTCACATGCTAAGTACAAGGCAGCCCAGTCATCTGGAGTGCACAGATAAGCCCAGGAGTTCACTGCACAGAGGCTTACTCTGCCCTCTGACTTAAGAAGGGGCCTAAAGGTCTTTGAAGACCTGGGAATAATCACTTACAGGGAAGAGCTAAAACTACATAGGATTGACCATAACTGCCAGCCTTTTTGACTGTGCAGCATCCTAGCATCCTTCATCTCCTTAAAGGAGAAGCAGGCAGGAGCCAGAAGTGCTGAGGGAGAATGACACATGAACAAGAAATTAACACTGGAGTCAGGTATAACAAATTAGCAAGTGAAGGGAAGAGGATGATGACTTTGCCTTGGTGATCAGACTGCACAGTGGCACTACTAGCAAGGCCAACATACACTTCATAGCTTGAGGTGGCTCATCACCAAAACCCTGGCATGGGCTCACTCCCTGGAATCTCTTACCAGTACTTCCAATGCAACTGCTGAATAAACCATAAACCAGTCAGCAAAGCAGTGCTGTGAGGTCTTGTCAATCTACCTGTCTACAGCACAGACTAGTGTGTTCAAACCATGATTCCTGGAGATCTACAGGACTGAAAATGTACAGCAGTAGGGGCTCATAAGCAATCAATCTATCCTTCGAATAGCCTCACGCCCATCTTTTTCAAGGGTCTATGAATCCCCACAGCTTGTAATAACATTAACATTAATGCTTACAAATAAAAAAGGAGAAAGCACTTAAATGACAGACTGAGAACAGTAATAAATGGACATTAGTGATTAACAAGGTAATAAAACCTTCAATAGGATTAGGAAAAGAACAAGATAGAACAAAACCTCTTTCAGCTGATTACTTAGCTACTCTTAACGACATAAAAATAAAAATAAAATTAAGAAGTTAATCTAACACATGAACAGGGTTGTCAGAACAGCCAGGGAACAGCACAGTGAGTTTCATACAGGCTCAAGCACAAATCTGCAAGTTGTGAAGGTTCCAGTAAACTGGAAGCAACTCAGAAAATTCCTCTCAGACAGAGGTATGCCAAAGACATGCCTGCCTGATCAATAGGAGATTCTCAGATACCACAAAGGAAAAGAAGCAGCTATATGAAAATCTGCCAAAGGTTAGCTTCTGGGAGTGAAAACTTCATTAAAATAAGAGTTTGGTCCTCATAACTGTTAAAAGAAGTGTCTTCAGAGAAAGAAGTGTCAATCTCCTGAAACTACACCAATAACAGAGAAAGCCAGCATTCCCAAACACTGCCTGTGTGCGGGTACACAAGTTACCAATTACATTTTAAATGTCACCACTAGATGTTTCTGTGCTGTACACTTCAGAAAACAGGACTGGAAAGAAGGATCAACTTCGTGCAGAAAATATTTATGCAGAGAAGAGGGAACCACAGAAACATCAAGGTTGGAAAAGACCTACAAGATCATCCAGTCCAACCATCCACCTATCGCCAATAGCTATCACTAAACCATAGCCCTCAACAAATATCCAAACATTCCTCAAACACCCCCAGGGCTGGTGAATCCACCACCTCCCTGGGCAGCCCAGGAAGGAGAATTAAGTGAATACAGAGATGTAGCTGGAAGGAGAAAAAAAAGACTGCAGTGGCCAAGAGGCGAAACTGATGTCCCCACCCCAAGCTGAACCACTAACACTCCTTGTAAACAAGAAATGCAGCTGTCCCAGAGCAAGCCAGGCCTCAGCCATCTACCACCACTTTCCACATTCTCAGCATATGCGATGGCTACTGACAAAGGGGAACCCACACTCCAAAGCACAAACCTGAGTTCACTGGCTCATAAGAAGTAGAGGGGAGTCCTCCCCTTCTGCAGCAAACTGGAGAGCTGACTAAACACTCTCACCGAGACCACACAGCCCCTCTACAGTGACATCTCCGTTATTCCTCTGCAGTTCACTGGGGCCTCTTACAGTTCTGATTTGTTTGATGTTCTCCCAGCGCTGAGAGAAACTACGAAGGGAGAGAAAAGAGGAGAAATACGCCTTTCAACTTCCTAATCATCTTCCTCAAAATGCTCCACGTATCAGCACTGATTTCATTATCTGCCTGCTGCTACAGATTTCATTTAAAAAGTAACACAGGGAAGAAAGGATTTAACTTGACCTCCCTGAACTGCTAGAGGATGAAAACTATGCAGAGCTGACAGTGAAAAGCTCGTTTCCTTTCTCAGCCTAACCTAAACACTATGCAAAATTCCCTTCTATCCATGCCTCCTTTTAAATTGGGCTATCAAAGGCTTTTCTTTTTTTAGAGGCCTGGGTTGATGCAATCAGTAGATCATCAATGAATGAGGACTTATAACAGGAGCCCTCACAAAGCATAGCTAGGGGTACAGTGACTAAAAAGAGCAGAACAATACAGAAAAATTGAGTAAATTAAGACCAATGTTCTTCTAGCCAGCTATATTAAGAAGAGAATAAAAAGCAGTAGGGTCCATTCTTTTTTCCCCACTGCATTAGCACAGCATTCAATGCGAGACTTTGGAGCATTATATATTACAGATCAAGTGAGATAATAAATGGAAAGTTTAGCAGGAAGCATGGGAGGATATCATCAAGTAACCATGAAAAGTATTCCAGGCAGGGGGTGAGGAATGAGAAAGGGAAAAAACAAGTTGTAGAGCAAGGTGCAGTCAGGACCTTTAACAAACACAAGCACAGGACCCAACATCGGTGGAAGCAGCAATCCAAGGTGACTCACATGAGGTCTGTTCTGGACTGCTTCTGCTCCAGGAGGTCCTGAGCTCCCAACACAGCTGTCTCTGGATGGTTCCCCCCAGTTTTATGGCAGCTCTTTTTATTTTGTCTACCACAAGCTCCAGCATTCATTCACTTCTTCAAGAGTGATTAACCTATAATCCAAATACTTTATTTTGGGAAATAGGCCATCTCTTCACTTGGTGAGACCCTGCACAGCAGCCTGATTTCAAGAAGCCACATTTACACATTTATGCAATACAAGCAGGACATGAAGAGCGGGCAGCAGGCCAAATTAAGGAAGGGAAACCTAACTGTATCACTTTTTTATTATTATTATTCAAACCTCCTTTTTTTCCTTCCAAAAAAACATCTAAAACAACTGTTCAGGACATGGAATTCACTTACCCTAGAAAATTTCCACCAACTGTTGCCTTAGTTATAAATGCCTGACATCACAGAAGATATCCAACAGCTCTCTAACATGCAAATTTGCTGCCAAAAGCTTCCTGTCCCTTTTCTACACACCAGGATTCTCAGTCCCTAACCACACTTGCTGACAGTGCGATTCATTTTTATCATTCTTACCCTTTCTTCTGTATTTACAGGACCAAGATGTCTGCATGCGGTAGTAAATTAGGCTAAGGCCTCGTTTGTCCTCCTCTCATCCACATCTGCATAAGGAACAAGAAAGCCCCACCTTTGCCCTCACACTGCTGCACATCATCAGTTGCAGTGAGCACAGGGCACTCCACAATACTTGTATTCCAGAGAGCAGAATGAAGAGACAGTCACACGCCTGGCTTACCTGATCCTCGGAGAGCTGAGATATGTGATTCACTGCAGCGTAAGACTCTATCTTCGGGTTGAAGTGATTGATGATGGCTCTGAAACAAAGAAGGGAAATTGTCACAGGTTTCTGGAGCAGCTCAGGGATGCAGCATAAACTCCCTGCCAGCCTGAGTCAGTGCACGTGGAGCCATAGCTCTTCCAAGAAGAGCTTCTCCCTCAATGCACAATACCACTTGCTCTGCTGCAGGCTGAGAGCCCTATGCTGATCAAGTCACACTCATTGGAAAATGCAATCACAGGCACACGTGGGTCCATTTGTTCCACAAGGTTCAGGACTGCGCATGTGGCAATGGCAGAGGAGTCACTGCCCTGCTGGGAACAGGCTGCAAACTGCTCCGTTCCAGCATGGACAGCAACACTAGAGAGTGCTGCCCCATCCCGCTCAGGAACTGTACCACCTGATCCTGCCCCAAATCAGCACTGCCTGACATTTTGCTCTATGCAACTTCACTACCTGATAAGTTGAAGTCAGTGGCTTTTTTGCACTAAGAGCTGTCCACCCTGGTTTGAAGAATGGCAGTCAGCTCTTCCCTGTGGTCATCCATTGTTGCAGCCACTCCTTTGACAACCGCAATGACTTCAGTTCTCAGACTCAATTTACATCACTAGCAATAACATATGCCAACATTCCAAACACAGCAGCAGGAACAGCACTTCTCTGCTTTGCGTCTCTGACTGCAACACCATATATCTCCCTTCCTTCCAGGTGGATCTACAGACAGGTGAAAAATTAGGAAAAAAACCCAAAAAGCTGCAGCTGGAATATTTCCTCTACTGTGCTTTCCAGGTGTAACTGAGCAGATGAATGGTCAGACAGTAAGGGCTCCCCAAGCTGCTGTATGCAACTGGCCTGATTCCCACTGGTGAGATCCACTGCCGAAGTTTGGGCTCATGATGGGAGCAGCCCACACCAGCACTGGCACAGATGTGTGCTGACAGTGCCTGGAAAACACTTGCCAGCCCAAATTACCACCGCTGCAGCCGTCAGGGCTTTTGCTCTCATGTTCATCAGCACAAAAACTCACTGCAGCTCCCTTTGTTGTGCTCTAATGTGTTCCTCCTCCCCACTCCTCCCCCTGCCAGAAAGGCTTTTAGCCGCTCTCTCAAGACCTCATCACTGCTAAAAGCTGGTGACTGAGCTCAGGAATAAGTGATGTTCCATGGATAATCAGAACTAGTGGAAAAAAAACCAGCTTGGAAGCATCCTTACCTCTTTAAGGGGATGAGAAGAGAGAGAAAAAAAAAAACCACCAACAGAACCTGCAGATTCATTGCATCGTTCCTAGCCTGTGCAAGGGGCAGACATCTCCCTTGGCTACTCCTACCCATCAGTACACACTCAGCACAGGGGGCTCTGCAGTCTCACACAACTCTACAGCTACATCAGCAAAGCAAACCCAGGAGGGCCCCTGCCAGGCTGCTGCACACCCTCTCCCTCCAGAACAGAGGGATCACGCAGGCAGAGATGTGCCCAGCCTCTTCCCATTGCAACCCAACAAGAGAACAGCTCCTGTGAGTCATGATCACACTCTCCATTACCCAGCCTCCTGAACACCAGGGCTTTCAAGCTGCATGTTTCATGCCTGGCTGGAGTCGTATTTACACTCCTACAGGACACACTACAAGCTATTGAAAAAAAAAAAAAAAAGGGAACGCAGACTTGCAACAACTTAACTTCTGGCTTGACAGAAGGTTTGGCAGCTCAGTGGGGTTCAGTGCACTCATACGGTTCCAACATTTACCAGGGAACAGATTTAGCATTCATTTGTATCCAAGTGCTGTGAAGCACTTCAGCACGGGCCGCCTGCTCACACATCCCTGCTTGGATCTGAGCTAGTGGAGCGGCACCTGCAAGCACAGCTGGGAGTCACCCAGGGAGAGCCAGCCCAGCAACCAGCTGCTGCTGCAGTGAGAAACAACAGACATTAAAGAGGAGAAAGAATTCAAGCCTCCCTCCTCCTTTCCCTAGAGGCATATGGACAACTCTTCAGCAACCAGAAGTAGTTGAGCCATTTAATTTGGCTCAAAGAACTCTCTCTGTACGAAGAATTCTTTCCCGACCGGATCTGTTTCCCTAAGCCCGCAGGCTGCCTGGGAAGGAGGAGCACAAAGGGTTTGTATTGTGCACTGGCTCTGTGCAGCCAGGTTCTCACAGCTGAGCGCACACCGTGGAGGCCAGGCTCTGTATGTGGCACAGCTCCTCCTCACACCTGCAAAGAGAAATTCCATCCGCAGCCAGCAGTCATGGAGCCCTTCTGCATCAACAGCTCTGATACACCTTGCTGCTCCTCCATCTCCTGAAAGCTGTGCTGTCCCTGCAGTGTGCTTCTAGGCAACTGGCCTCCTGGGCTGCTACAAACAGCTGGAATTTCACTTTGCACAGCTGCCACTCCAGGCACATGCTCACGGAGACAACAGGGGAGCACAGCTTTCAGGCACAGCCTCCCCCTTACGGACAACAGAACAGCAGCTTTGCCATCATTAGTTTGCACACCAGAGCCAAATAGCTGAGCCTTGGCAGTGTTTTATTTTTACACTGTGACTGCCTTGATTGTTGGGCTATCAGCCAGTGCACAGTACCTTAAGGGAGGGAAAAGGAGTCGTTAAAGCTCTTATAAAGGACTTCTGACAGGTTGTGCTCTCAGACTTTTCTATCAATGATGGGAAAAAATATAAAAAAAAAAGAAAGGAGACCTTTGGTATTCAGAAAACACTAGCATCTTCAACACAGCAAGGAAATGGTCAAATGTCATCTGGGAGACAGAACACTGCAGTGCCCCACAGGCTCTGCTGGTGAACACGCGTATTGGCACAGCCCAGCTCCTGGGGGGTCTGCCTGCCATTTGTCAGACAAACTGCAGAATGCTTTTGGGACACAGATCCACAGGGAGCAAAGAACTCAGCAGCTCCAGAGGGATGTCACTCCAACAGCACTGCCTTCTCTGACAGAGTCACCGCTTCAGTTACCAGCAAGAGAAGAGACCATCTCTGGATGAGGAAGGAAGTTTAACAGGCAGAAGGGGGGAAAAGTGGCACAATAGCCCTGCCTGCGCTCTCAGCAACACACACTGTCTCATCACTCCATGCAGCTCTCAGGGAGCAAGCTACCTGGATGCCATGGTGCCAGAAGGCATGAAAAGATGCATATGAACCTGCATTTTTTTCAGGACAATTGCATTTATTTGTGCATATATTGCATGCTTACTCCATGAATATATTTCTCTGGGAAGAAGGGAATCACTGCAGGAAAAAACCTGAAGTGTTCCATCCTGATTTAGGAACCCGGGCGCCAAAGCAGCATATATTTGTATTAGCTGTATTAATCATGTTATTAGACAGTGAAAGTGGGTCCCACTGAGACTGGTGCTGTACAAACAGTGGTAGGAAGCCTCTGTCCCAGGAGAGCTGATGGTCTCAAATACAAGAGAAGAAGGAAAGCTCAGAAACTGGGGGAAAAAAATGCAGTGGCAAAGAAAACATAATGGTGCTGTATTTACTCTGGGTCATTAAAGATCTTAGCTAGAAATAAACCAAGGATTAAAAAAGAAAAATCAAACCAAAGCACTGAATGAAGAAGCAGAGAGTCAGGGAAAAGGAGACAGAGACAGGATCAAAGAAAACCAGAGGTGAAGAGTGCAGCACACAGATGATCAGAGCAATATCAGCTGATCACAGGGCAGCCTGTCGTCTGCAAACTGCAACGCTCTGACAGCCAAAGGTTTCTGCATTGGATGCCTGAGGTGACTACACGTGAGCAGCCTTCAGCAGACTGCTGCTGGCCTTTTGCCCCAAAAATGGATGGGCTGGAAGTTGAGATGTGGGGGAACCACCACATAGGTCAGGCTGCCCAGAGGCACTTGAAAAACAGAACAGTGCTGCCCTTTGGAAAAGTTGAGGGTGAAACATTAAGAGACAACTTCTGACGATGCACTGTGCAGACAGCATAGGGCTCCTGTGAAAGCTGACGTGGCATGCGTGGAAAGAAGAGATTTAATTGATTCCTCAGTTTGATTTGCCACTAGTTGTAAGAACACCATCCAGCCCACGTGCACCCACAGCTGTAAGCTGTGCACCCTGCCTGCCCTAACCTCCTGGTCTGGATCCAGTGTGCAGGGAAAGCAAAATCACCCTGCTCAGACAGGCAGCACTCCTGCACGTTCTCTCTGACCTCCAAGGTCTCCCCATCACGCTGCTGCAGATGAGCTGTCTAATACCCCCTCCTGCTCGATGGCAGCTACATTTCCCGAGTCCCAGAAGACCAGACCATCCTCTTGTCCCGAGAAGTGAAATTAAGCACATGGAAGGTGCTGAAAGTAGGCTAAAGGAAGAACAGAAGAGTTGCAAAGCTCATTAAGGAGAGAGGAATGCTGAGCTATCACTCACTGCAAGAAGCTGGTCTTTGCACCTGCTCTGCTGGCCCAGCACGCAGAGCCTGACATAAAGCACGTGTGCCCAAACACTTGCTGTACAATCAGGACAGCACAAAAGCTCATTTCTTCCTACATCCTGCTAGGGTGGAACACAGAAGGTAATACCTGGCTGATACTGACCTCTTCACACTTTAGCTTCTCTCTTTACAAAATGGGAGTCAGAACAATTGCCTCTACAGTGTTTTCCAGCAACAAAATGAAGCAGGCTCAGTGTCACACTGTGCAGTATGTTGCAAACCACTCAAGCATAAGGCAGCAAGTAAATTACACCCAGGGACCAAAATGAACAAACCACCAATCCTCCTCCCTGTCTCACTCCTGGTTGCTGAGACCTATGCAAAACCTCCCAGCCAGCAGCCTGCCTTCCTGCAGCAAGCTGTGTCTCAACAAGCTTTTGTTTGGGGCAAGAATCCTGCTGGCATTGCTCTTTCATGCACACCCAGCACTCGAGGCTGTAAAACCCCATCTGTTTGGTGCCTGCAACAATTAGATTGAGTTACTCTGTATGTACACCTCCACCTGGCAGGAGGTGAGAGGGTTTCGATTATTTTATCACTTGTCCATGAGGCATTGCTGTAAAGCATACCTACCTGCCATACCTAAGCTATGAGTGCCAATTAAACCCAAGCAAACTCCCTGGAATGTTTCACTAAATTCTTCCTTCTGCTGCGGTTTAACTTTAGTCTGTTAAATTCTCTTGTTCCTACCCTTTAATGAGTACTGACATTAGGCTGAAAGACCACAACTCACAGGAGGAGGCACCTTCCAGACACAATAAAAAAACTGCAGGGAAGAATCCAAGACAAAAGGGTATTTGAGTCAAAAGCACTTGCTTTACAGCTTACAGAAAACATCTGAGTCAGCACTTCTGTAATTTCACAGAAGAAATGAGCCTGCTACACCTGCTCAGTTCTGCCACACCAAAACCTATTGATCGCGATGACAGGCTGCACAGCAGAGGGAGATACGTGGTCTATTTATTTAATAAGGAGGGACAAAAGCTTTCAGCAGTTGCCTGCACTGTTTTACCAAGCCCCATTCAGCAAGGAAAGAAGCAGAGGACGCGATTCATGATCCCACACGCAGCTCTGCAGTGTACCTTTCCACTGCTTGCTGGGTACTAAGCTGATACCTTCCGAGTAGGACATGCTGAACTTCTCAGAGCTCACATCCATACATTTAAGCCAAGCAAATCAAATACCTCCATCCCCACACTTAAACCACTTCAACTTTGGCTTCTTTTCTAAGGAAGTCTTCATGGGTGAGCAGGGGCATCCCATCAATTCACATTTTCACACAGCCAAAGCAACACTGGAATCACTCTTGTGAGACTCTCCCAGGTGTATTCATTAGCTCAGTCATAGCCTGGATGCATTTCTGTTCCCTTTTCACAATTAGTAGGCATCGAAATTCTAATTATACATAACCAACAGCACTGCTAGTTTAACTAACAGGAATGACAAAGTAGAAAATTTTGCCTGTGCACTGGGAAGAGAAGTATCTGCACAGGGTGCAAACTAGACCTCTTCTCATCTACTGGTCTGAGATGGACTGCTCTTCTACAATGAAGCTATGACTTGATAAGGAATAAATTTCTTACCTCAATCATATAACTTACAAGAGAAATCAAGAAAAGTGTTTTAAAGTGGTTTATCAGGCAGGTTTGTGGAGCCACCTCCTCTGGGAGGACCAGAAGTAAAGAATTTTTGGCAAACATTTATTCTCAGCAGCCCCTCTAAATGGGTCAGCATCTTCCCATTGTTTTATCATTCGTGTTACAGACTTCCATCCAAGACTCCCGAGGCACAAGGCACTATAAAACCTCAAACAATCAAAAACTGCAATATTTTAAATTAGTTTTATGCCCATTAGTAACTTAATTAGTATTTTATCACAGGATGCTTAACTTCAAGGAAAGCAGAAGATCTGGCTTATTGGATGCTGTGTTCAGTGCAGAATACCACGTGCAGTGCAGGCACCAGCTTCCAAACATATTTAAGTGTGAAATTTAAGTTTATGCATCACTCCACCAGGATCTCTTAAAGTTCTCTGAGACAGGCAACACGGATGGCTACCAGTCTGGTTAACATAGTCAACACATGCCATCAGCCCCACGTTATCTACAGAATGTGGAAATGACTCTTACTCCCCTCATCTCATCTGATGGGAGCCTGCAGGTATTGCGTGTGGCCCTGAGCATCCTAATTGCATGTTACGGCAGCAAATCTCTCTTTAGATAACAAACTCTAACCTTATTCTCCTGGCTCCCCACAAATCCTGTGCCTGTGACAGAAGTCCCAGTGGGAAAGGAAGGCACTGCTTGTCTGAAGTGACTGAGTGAAGAACAACGTAATTGAGCTGTGAAGCAGTGCGGATATCAAATCACACTGAGAGAAAGAGAGGAAGGAACACTGCCTAAGCAAGAATCAACTGCAGTCAAACCTACTTCAGGAAGGAAATGAAGTTGAGTCCCACAATGATATTTAATTAACTTAATTACAGTAAGTGTCAGCTATAGCTGCACCTGCACAGCCATGTAATCACCTAAACAGAATTCACAACCTTAACTGCTCAGACACTACCTGCTACCACATAGAACAAAACCTGTTATTTACAGTCCAATCCTCTGAAAATACAAGATGCTGTAAAGCTCACAGTATTTCCTTGACAGACATCAGGTACAAATGAGAATCACCTCTGCTGGGAAACATTCCATGGACGCCACCACAGCAATGTCTTTTTCCTTCTCTGTGCCAAGCCCAGGACCAAGACCAAAAGATGACTGATGACAACCCCTACCAGCCCCAGAATGAATGCCATGTCCTCAGTAAGATGCCACATACATCAGCTGGGTAAGCTGGCTTTCAGTGCCAAGGTAAGCTATACAGCCAAACAACACTGCAGTTGAATGAATGCACAATGTTCTTGTGATGGTATTTATTTCCTCTCTGAAAGCCTGGGACATCTGTAGTTGGTTAAGATCCTGTTTTCCCAAGACAGGGTACCTGGTTTATGGACCAGTGGAGAGCTTCTCCTCATCACAGGTATGTAACTACTGTGCTGGACCTCATGCACACCCATCTATTTGGTTCTCTTAACTAGACCTGCTGCCCTGAAAGCCCCAGCTCCTTCCAGCCAGACCTCAGTGGATCTCACAAATCTACTCTCAGTACTTAAGAGGTGATGATGAGAAGCATATGACTGATTGCAGCTGAACAAGTTATCAGTTGACCTACTGACAACAAGCAGGTGTGGGTATTAAATCTGTTGTGACTGCAGAGAGTAATGCCAAACTCTGAGCTAATCAGCTCACCTGCATTCATAGTTCATTTTGCAACAGTGAGGATAAAAGAAGTGGGGCTCAACTAATCACTCAGCCAATCACTAGCCAGTAAGTGAAAACTTGTTAAGTCACCAACCTAAAGCATGGGTTTTCAGAGCCACTGAACGTGCTCTAGGATTGTTTTGATTTTGGAGGTTTCTTTTTTGTTTGTGGGTTTGGGTTTTTTGCACATCTTTATGCTGCCCCAAGCTTCAGTCAGATGTTGACAACAACCATTCAGCTGAACTGGCAGCCAAAGGACAAAACTATGCTTTGGGAGCACATTTTCCTGCGCTACATGAAGGATGAGAGAATTATTTTCTTGTCAAATTCCCACTCTCACCCACAATCATACCTGACATACATACCTATGCTTGCTGCTCCCTCAAAGCTTTGGGTTTGTAACTCACACCTACATTTATTTTTTCAGCTCTGTTCTTTTTATGGGTGTTGTTGCAGGCAAGGCCAGTGGAGCGCATTTTCTGTTTACAAATGGGTTCTCCAATCTAAGATGCAATGGAGCATCAAGTGTTTCAGAGTTAATTGCTGATGCTTTCCCATCAAATAAGACAAAGAAAAAGCCCAAACTCCTACAGCATTCTACTACTGATGTCTTTTTATGCTTTGAAAGTTTTAGCATGTTCAAAGCTGAAAAAAAAAAAGCCACGTTTTTTCATCAGTTACATGTGATATCCAACAGGTGGCAGAGGATCAGCAAGCAGCCATGAGACCTGGGCTTTCCTCTGTGAGCTGAACCTTGGCTTTTTTCTTTTGTAAAGGCCCACAGCCACACACTGGGGAGGCACATCAGTTGTAACTGCCTCCCCCAGTCAGAAAGGGAATCACCATACTTGATTGTATCAGTTTCTTTAAGTTCTCTGTGATTCAGAATTGCTCCAGTGCCTAAACCTTCAAAGCTTTACAAGGCTATTGTTATCTTCAATTGACATTTTACTATTACACTTGCACTGGCAAAAAAAAAGAAACAAAAATAATGCTAGCTACTTGTATTATGATACTTTTCCTCAGTTGCCTTAAGGTCTTTATTTCAAAGACTGAAGGTGACCCTTCCACCTGGTCTGCTCACTGCAGATCCCTGTTCTTCCTGCCCCACTTCACCACTGCCATGCGTTTACAAGGAGCTACATCTCTCTCCTTGTGTTGCTGTGAACCAGCTGTCACAGCATCATCTCAGCACTAGAAATGTTTGAGGTAACAGAGCTGCTGTACGTTAAGAAGGGGACGTTCTGCAATTTAAGCATTCCAGGAAATTGAGAAGAGGAGGCATATAGTTGAGAAGAGAGAAGGCATTCTGCATGCACCATTGCAAAGTTAAAAGCTGCCAATGACTACTGTATGTACTGTGAACAACATGGCAGATTTCCCACATTTAAAAAGGAAAAAATAGATCAGCATGGCTTCAGTCACCTTGGCTTGCATTCACTGAGTATATGCAAAACTGGCATTGAGGGATTCACGCTGCGAAACTTGTGAGACCCTAACCCAGGTCAGACATTGCTCTAACCTAACTGATGCAGCACAGCCAGGTGAAGCAGCTGTACCAGCTGAAGTTGTGCTAACAGGCCTTCTGCAGCATGAAACAATCACGCTGCCCATTATTCATCTACTGAACTGTTTCCCCATCACCCACGTTGCACTTGCTTAAGTCACCACTTTCCTGACCGCATTTAGAAAGTATTCCTCACCATCAGCTTTCTATGTAAGTTAGCTTGCATGGCAAAATTTCCCTGTCTGTAGCAAGACTCCTACTGGAATTAAGGCATGCAAGCCATTAGAGAACTCTGATTATTATTTGAAATACCAGGTCAGACGGTTCAGAATCCATTCAATATCAAAGGGATTAATTGGTGCTTTAACAGCTAACATGTGCTAGCTGAGGGACGCAGTAAGAGTGATACGGGCTGTGGCATTTGACACTAATGAGCAGTGGCACTTAGCAGTTTAAGAGAGCCAGTGCCTGGCACCATACGTACTGCATGAGAAAGAGAAAACTGTATAAACATCTCTCAAAAAACAAAACAAGACCAAAAAAAAAACTCACTAAAGAAACTAGAATGCTTTTTAAAGGGCAGATCTATATTTGGCTTTGCAGACAAGACACACTGCGATACTCAACAAGCAAGATGATTAAAATTAGAGCAGAATTGAAGTTTTCTTATGAAGGATTTCAAAATTTAAAAATCTGGCTTTATTTCAAATTCCAAGTGACACTGTGATCTTAAACCTCCATGAAAATTGCATATTTCTCTAATTTGATCAAACACTTCATTTGGACAAAACTCAAGATTTCAAGCCCAGCTTGAAATGCATACAAGAATTCAGGAGAAAAAACTGTAAGAAATCACATGTTCATACTTCCTTCTGGTAAAAAAAAAATAAAAAGAGATATTTCAAAATAAAAACTGGAAAATATTGCCAAGTATTTTGATTGCAGACTGCCACTGGAAAATGATCCTATCCAAGCTCCTTCCAAATTGTCTTTACTATAAATCCATCGAAGCTCTTGCCTGAGCAAAAGCAGCTCAGGAGAACAGGAGTAAACATGGTGCTTAACCTGACCTGAACAGCAAACCTGAGTGTCAACAAACATTAATGACTTACTGCACCCAAAACATGTCTGCCATTATTCAACAGACAGAATTAAGAGCCAGCATGAAAAAAGCAAAGACTGAACTGAAGCTCCTGTAGATTCTCTGCATTTCCGTGCTGGGGCAGCTGCTCCGAGCTCCAGAATCAGCTGTGCTTTTTCAGACCCTACCCCAAACCAGCTCTTCCTGACCCAGTAATAGAGCCACATCAAGTATTGACAGCTTTCCTAGTTTCATTAAAAGGCTTTCAATGCATCATCAATCATACCATTGCATGGTAATGGATTTTAGTCATTTCACGGAAATGGAAGTTAGCAGTTCAAGGTCATGTTCTCTTCCAGCTTGAAGGAGGAGCTGTGGTTCAGCACAGCCATTCCACTAGGGCACAGCCCTACTCCTTTGATGGGTTCCCCCCCGAGGTCACCCTAACAGTCAGTTCATGTCCCACCTTCACATGCAAAGTGCTGCTGTGTTCAAGTTGCAGGTGCCAGACCCTGGAAGCAGGTAAGCAGAACCTCTAACATCAAAGTGTGCCTTGGTGTCTTGACCTAAAGACCCCAGCATCCCCATAGCCAGCATATAAGAACACCAGCACCGCTAAATTACTTTCTTGAGCTGTATGAACTTGATGTTAGTTTCCAAAATAGAGAGACTATGCTGAAATAAATAGCATATTTAATCCTTCTCTAAGTTTGAGGCCATCTCCCAGCATGGATTTCGTGCTCCTATCCATCAGCTGCACAACTAAACATGGAGGCTGAGCAAAATCTACTCAGGAAAAAGCTGTTCTTTAAGCAAGGAATAGGTCTGAAAAAAGAGCCCACCTCTCTGAAGGAACTCAACCTTTTCTTTACCATTGCAACTTAGTATAAAGCCACTGCAGCTCTAAAACACAACAAAACTGAAGCACATATGGGTGAAGATACGAGTGACAAATGTGACATTTTGAGCAGCGGTCCGAGCTCAGCCCTGATTTCCCCACATTCCCTTGCAGCAGAACTCCTCGGCCCTGGCCCACACCCACACAGCACGGTCATGACTGTGACTGCAGAAAGATGAGGTCGCAGCCCATCATCATCACCTCGAATCTCTCCTCTGCCCCCTGCTCTCAAGAGCAGCAACAACTCAGAACAGGTCTCAGGGCAGTCCTGTTTAATTGCTGCACTGATAAATTTCAGTAGAACGTACAGAGGTAATTCTCTCAACGCAAAAACACAAGCCTGGAGCACAGAGATCAAGAATTAATTTGTTGAGTTTCAAATGCAAAATGAGACCTTTGATCAAGTCTTTAGCCGATCCGTGTAACTACAAGTCACTAGATCAGCTTATCTGAACTCCCACATATCACAGGCTGTAGTGTTTCACAGCACTACCCTCGCACTGCACGCTCCCAAAGCAGCAGCCAGCTAGAGCATCTTTCATAACGGCGTCCTATTTGGATATGAAGAAAGAACCAAACAATTCAATAGCTTACCACAAAGGTTAATTACCTGTCAAAAATGAGTACCTAATTTACAGCTTCTATTTGGTTTCAGGGTCTAGCCTAAAATTCTGTTTGGGCATTTTGTCCTCTCAAAGGTGCTTTAACACTCTGAACACAATATCCCAGCTTTAGTTTTAAGGAGTATAAGATGGTGAAATCTCAGAAGCATTTTTACTAACCTCTCTGACAACTGAGCCTTCTCTGTCCTTTTTCTGTTTGGTTTAAATACACTTTCTGAAAGTCACCAGATAAAACTGCAAAAACCAAGTGATTCTAAAAGTCACTTTCCTGATCCTGCTAATGTTTCAGGAGTCAAATTAATCTCTTTAGCTGAACATTTCATGAGAGACCGAGAGTAAAGCTGTCAGTCAATGCTTCTTATATCACTACTTTGCAAGATGCAGCCCATCTTTGACAGGCCAGCACTCTGATACATTAAAAAGCAATTCAGATCGCTCTGCCTCATTCCTTCCTTTGATTTAACCTTCTGCCAGCCTTCCAGTAACTGTAAAATTTATCTGAAATTTGTATGTCCTTCCTAATGACCAGAAAATACACCACATCACACTACACTCACACCCATCACCTAAGAAAGCCCATGCAAGATGTCTTTGCCTTCTGATGATGGTCCACCATTAAGTGCTTTGTCACATCACTTATTCTCAAGTGAATGTTAACCTATGATTCCAAACTCCTAAAAATTGCCTGCCAAAAGGCAGCCTAGTTCATGTGGTTTGTCTGCTGTAGCCAAGACAAAACACCTGATGCTAATACAATTTGAAGAACCAGAGTTCCAAAATCGGCTTGTAGCTGTAGCCTGCAGTGTGCCATTTGATCATATCAGCAGGTTTGGCATTCTCAAGTCCAGAACAGCAACAGGAAGACAAGTCTCAGCTCTGAAAATAGGATGCATCCACGTTTCCTCAATTAACAGTGCTCATACCACACAAACACATCCTTCATTTTGCAGCTGTGGTAACTAATATCAAGTAACTGCCAGGGAAACATTGATCAGAATGAATTTATGGGCACACAAATACATTCTCTCTCCTCTGCAGGAACCACTGTCCATCAGTTGATCTCCCCAGTACAGAGGAGAACCCACGTTCCCATGACCACAGGACATTTTGAAGTGAAATCATCCTCCTTCCACAGCCAGGTATTTCTAATAGTGCAAGGAAAAAATCCTCACTCTAACAAACGTCCCATCCCTCTACCTATTTGCTTTCTTTACACGTAAGAGCAAAATACAGCAAAAATGCAATTAAATTTCCATAAACAGGTCACCTCTAGAACTGCCATATACTTTCCAGAAGACTGCCAAGAAGTTCAATTTGGACCTAGTCCAACCCAAAATACATTTTGGTGCCCTTAAGCCTGTGGAATCTCAAAGGAACAAATTATTCATCAACACCCCCTACTAAAATGTACTCTGCAACGTTGCTAGCACAAAGTGGCAGTTTGCTATGAGTGGGCAAAATGATTTATTTAGTATATATATGTACAGGTCCAGACAAACTGCAGTCCTTCTGAAAAAGGGGCATACAAATGTGGGGATTATGCAGACAAATCACAGACGCAGAACTGGATTTCACTATACTTACACTGTGTTTATAAGTGATTTACAACGAGGTTCAGATGAAGTTTTATAATATTTTAATATTAAAAGATGTTGTTTTATAAAGTTGATTACCACTTTCAAATACCTATCTTCCCACCTCTCTGCGTTGACTAATACATTAAAATAGAATAAGACAATATACTTTCTGCTTTGCAGCTATTGAGAAACTCCTAACCACTAAATTAGCTTAGTTCAATCCAGACCAAAATGATATCTGGGATGTTCCTACAGCACATTCTATCTAGTACGTATGCATTATTTATGGCATTTACACAAGGAGAATTGAAGGCTTTTATAAACTAAGACACAAATCAATACAAGCTCTTAGCAGATGGGGTCTTAGTAGGGTTCCACAGCAGCACCACTCCCCTCTGAGCAAACTCTTTCAACTGAATAGCTGACAGTGCAGAAGCAAAGGTTTGCTTAGAAAGATGTGAACCAGAGGCACCCTTGGCTCCCAGCACGGCAAGGAACATTGTACTTGCCTCCTTCATAGGCTAAACAGTGAGGGCTGCTTCCATGCGACAGGTCACCTAAACTGCTTCAAAAACATCAGACTGCAGGCAAGCCTATAGCTCTGCTTTATTTCACTCGCCAAGCCACAACAAAGCGGCAGCAACACAGATGGCTTTCTCTGTCAGAGGCACCATGGATTAGGGAGGAAATGGATGGGAGGTAAATTCAGCCTGGCACCTCGTCAGGCCAGCAGCGTACCACAAAGCAGGCACTTGCAGTCTCTGCTGTGTGATACCTGCAGCAGGCAACGCATAGAGAAGCAGAACTAGCCTGGCAAGACCAACGCTGAGCAGGAAAATCAGCTGGAGCCACAGAGCCTTAGATCCTCACCTCCACATAGACACAGCCAGTGCCCACAGCTGGGCCAACAAGGGCTAGCAGATGACAGTATGACGTGCTGCTTCACATCTGCCTCTTTCCAGATAATGCACTTTTAATCCACCGTGGCTGGTCTTCGTAGATAAATGCCCTTCACAAAGCACAGATCATTATTTGAGACACTCACAGCAGAGGTCTCACCCTGATCCATTTGTTTTCCTAACCCATCTAACTTGTGCACTGAATGAGAACTGATGATTTTGGATTTAGTGAAATTGAGGTTTGTCTTCAGAGATTTCTATTTATAGAGCAGCGCAGGAGGATCTGCAGTATTCAAAAAGAAAAATGAATGAGTGATAAATTATCCATCATGTACTTCCTTTAAACAGCAACCTGCAACGGAAAAACTAGATTATGTCCCTGTTCAATTCATCACTCTGCAAGGGCTCAAGTGAAAACACTCGTCCCCTTACCAAAACAGAACACTAAGGGCCTTTATTTTCTTATTTTTAAAATCGAAAGGTCTCAACAACTCATCCTTTTTTAACTGACAAACTATAGGATGCTGAACTGGTGAAAACCTTTCTTCTTAACAGTTGTACTTGAACCACGTTTAGCAAGAAAGAAAAAAGGCAAAAAATCCCGTTAGTCTTAATTAAAATCATGCCTTGCTCAGTTGGCATGGTTTTCACTTCCATGAGACTTATGAGTTCATGATCCTGACAGCTCCTCCTGAGCTCTTTCTGGAGGGAAGAAGGGAAGAAAAAAAGGAAAAAAAAAAGGAAAAAAATGAGGATAATTATTGAAATTCTGAAGTAAAACCACAAGGGAATAAAACTCTTCCAAGGTTCACCATTCTACTTGCCTCTCCACCAGAGCTCCAACACTGACACACTTCTCTGTTGTTTGATTGCCAATGGCTGCTGGACTGGAGACCAGCTCAAAGGAAAGCATAGACATCCTAGGCAACCCTCCCCTAGATAAATTACCAAGGACAACCACACACAAGCAGCAGCAGAAAGTCACAGAAAGGTTTGGAGGCTCTCTTTTCCCTATGCAAAGCTGATGTGGGTCAAAATGACAGCAAGTGACTCCTTGCCATAACAGTAAACCCCAACAGACATCTAGCATAGGATTTCAGCCTAGTGGCAGATTTAACAAACCGTATGCATAACTCAGAGAGGTGACTGCAAGTGAAGTGTTCTTCATCCTGAAAGTAGTGGGGCAGGGATGCTGGCACATTGCCTTACCCTTGATAAAAGTTTTGAAGTAAATAGCTGATGCCTGAGAAGTTGCTGACAGATAAAATTTACATAAACATTAAAATTTGCCACACTGAGCCAGGTAGCAAAGGCCAGCTCACTTCCTTCAGTCTGAAAGAAACTGAAGGAGCAGTATAAAAACAAGACAAGAATTAAGTGCTGCTGCCTCAAAACAAACTCTGGCTTCCAGTCCCAAGCAGCTCAAGGTGATACTTGAGGCAAGGTGATATCTGTATGATCAGTTATGAGTGATGGAATTTTCTTCCATTAGCTTACATAATCACTGCCTCAAATTCACACAACCTCTTAGCTATTCCCCAGCTTAACTAAGTTTTACATAAAACAGCATCTGCTTGGTTTTAACTTACTTGATCCTCTGATGCACCTTCCTCTCGCAGCTGCTCTTCCCTATGATATTTACTGCCTTATAAAGTCTTTTAGTCTCTGCCATCTCTCTTCCAGATTGAAGCATTGTCATGTACACAAACACTCTTCATAACACACTTGGTCCCATTCCTTCAGTCACTCTTCATCATCCCTTCCTAAAACTTTCCTAGTTCTGCTACACCTTTTTTTGAATTTTCTCAGCTCTGAATACACAGCAAATAAAAACCTAGATTAATTAATACAAAAATCTGCCTTTGGGGATCAATCCCAGTTGAAGATAACACGCTGCTTTCTTGGGAGCAGTGTGTGTTGGGAGGAAGCAGCACATAGGGAGTGGTATACAAAGTTGAGAGAAAACCAAAAATAGATACTGTAGCTGGTAAGAGAGAGTCCCTCACTTTAGATAGAGAGACATGAATGACTTTAAAAACAGAAAAGAAAAAAAACAATAAAAAAAGAGAAAACATCACAGTGGGAGCATTAAGTTACACGCTAATGCCAAAAGCTTAGTGTTGGAAAAGTATAGAAGTTATTCTGTACATGCATACAGGGGTAGTTGCATGTGTAGTCCAGGAACAGACTATTATCTCAGAGACCTGGGTAAGTCTACACAGAGAGCTCAAAATGGCTTTTTCTGAAGTTTTCCTCAAATCATTTCCTGTTGACCTCCATAGCTTTGTTTCAGATATTCTTCATTTAGAGGCTACAGATATCTTCATTCAGATATTCTTCATTTCTTCACTGTCTAGGGAGCCTGCTTTGCAGGGGGGTTGGACTCGATGATCACTAGAGGTCCCTTCCAACCCCCACATTTCTGTGATTTCTTGCCCTACACCGCAGTGTGGTGAAGCTATGCAAGGCTAACACCATTCCTGTGTAGCACGGGAAAGAAAACAGAAAAATCTCAGCATGCATCTTCTTACAGCATGGTACCTCTGCAAAGGAATCTGAGGCTGTTTCTGGAAAAGGGGGTGAAGGGCTATAAAAAAAATGGTCAAAATTAAAACCCCTCTTTCCTGAGGCTAGGTGAAAGCATGCTGCGCTGAACAATTTAATAATTAAACAGAAATAGAAAATACCATTGTAATTAACATACGAAGAACCAGCATGGCCTAGCTAATCTCATCACGAAGAGATCGAGTAAAGTAGTGTGCGTTTTATGGAGCAATTTAATCTGGCAAGCAATTAATCGTAAGAGCACTAAGTCAAACGAATAGATTTCCCTTTAAGGAGATCACATTCATCATCTGTAATGTATTCTAAACTGCAATTTGTTAGCCGGCCCCTGAATTTTACAGAAGACATTCACTGTCTTCCTTTAGTGGAGAAGTGATCCCTGCCTGACGGGAAGGAGTGGCATCAGTCTTTCTGAAGCAGCTAGCCTATTAGCACTAATAGGCTCTGAATCACTGACGCAGGAAGAAAATAACTTATAGAAAGATGCGACAAGTTTTTACAATCCTGACACTTTAAAAAATCTACAATGCTATTTACTTGGCTATTTGAACCGTGTTTTAATTCACTGTCCAGCCCCTTGGGTTTGAGCTCAGTAATGCCCTGGAGCTGACATAGAGTAAGGTGGGTGGTGGGGGAACAAGAAACTTCCAGCCCTGCTCACTGAGAACCTCAGCATGCTTCTCCTACCTGGGTGCCCTGGCACACAGCTGGGATGCTCTGCCTCTCTGACCTCTCCTATCCTCGGCTACAAGATTATCCTTCCCTGACTAATTCTAAATGGATCTGCTTAGATGGCATCGCTCTGCCTGAACACAAGACCGCCCCAGATACTCAGTGCTCTCACTGTTAGAAATCCTTTGACTTTCAACTTTTATTTATTCATGACACTCCATGCCTGTTTGTCCATGTGATAAACTACATTCTAGCTTTGGAAGCTGCTCCCACTACATTAGTGAGCATTCATTTTCATTTTGCTGGTCTGTGCAAAGCACACCTAAGTGCCCTTTTGAAGGGAATGATGACGGCTCCTCTTGCTAGTGTGTGTGCCTCTACTCATCCAAGTTCAACTTGGAACATGATTTTGAAGGCCTCTTCTCTTCCTGGGAAAAAGATCTCTTCTGCTCGTTCTCCCATCTCCCTGTGCAGCAGTATCACTGTCCTCAAGTGAGCAGTTTGGATACTGAAGATAAGCAAGCTTACAGACTGCTAAACTCTACCAAAAGATACATGGCAACATTTCACATGGCCTGGAAACCTCACAGCATTCACTCAACTCAGCCATAACTAAAGACCGTACATGAAAAAGACTGCTAGAGATATGCAGCTTCTGCCCCACTGCCACCCCGAGTCCATTCAGAAGACGAATTTCCTCTGTCTGTGGAGTTGTGCTGCCAGCAGCAGACTAATGATGAGAAGAGACCTACGCCTGGCTGCCTTCAGCCCTCTTCCATCCCCCTAATTTCCTTCATGCCCAGCTCAGGTTGCAGGTATGAATGTAAAGTAGCTCCATGCCAAATCAAAGCTAAATAAAGAGTAGTGGAGATAAAGCACAGTGGAGAAAAATACAAAAAGAAACCCATTTCAGACCAAATTCACATGATATAGTCTCAATCAGAAAATAATTCAAACAAAACCCATATTAAACTGATTACAAGTAAAGACTGCTTTACCACATTGTCAGGAAGGTCTGGGGAAGGACTTATTAATACAGAATTATTCAAAATACAGATTTGGTTACTCTAGATGATAAAAAAAGACACAGCAAAAGATGGCTACACTTGGAAAAAAAAACACAAAAAAACACCTCCTTATGTCTAAGCCTTTAAACTCTTCTGGCCTGAAGACAAATGCATGGAATTGCTTCCTGATGCCTTCCTGCTATATAACATCATACTTATAATTAGACTGATACCACATTAAAATGAC
The DNA here is from genome assembly GCA_035772895.1 of Perdix hodgsoniae. Taxonomy (NCBI): domain Eukaryota; kingdom Metazoa; phylum Chordata; class Aves; order Galliformes; family Phasianidae; genus Perdix; species Perdix hodgsoniae. Next base: position 12,748,001 of record JAPSGF010000013.1, read on the forward strand.
AGCAAGCACAGGCACAATTCATTTAACAATTAATCTACCCTAGCTATCATTTTCACTTGTCATTAACTGCCTCTTAAATGCCCTCAATTTCATATAACCATAGACTCTTCCTTTAAGCACACACACAGGGGAATATGCCATTATAGGCATTATTCAAAGAAGTGCTTTCTGTCCTCGTCATCAACCACAGCATTAATCATACTGGAATAGTTTCTTCTCACAAATGACTGAGTTGCATAGTCAGACCTCACCAGCAGGACCCAGTTGGCTGACAAGTTCTCAGCCAGCAGACAACACTGGGCATCTGCAGCAACACACACTGCGAGTCCTCTGGCTTTTACCCCTTACAGAGAAAGAAAGTAGATGCTGAGCACCACAAGCTCCTCTTGATTTAAAGAACTGCTCTATTCAGCATTTTTAACTGCTGGATCCAGAGTAAATACATAGCACTGAGAAGCCAAACAAAATTAGCTTGCTTTCTTCTCTCACATCTGTCCAGTCAGGAAGAGGCTGCTCTCTGCAGAACCACAGAATGGACTGGTTGGAAGGGACCCCTGAATGTTATCTGGTCCGACACCAGGCTGCTCATAGCTTTGTCCACACCGGAGATGAATAACTCCAAAGGTGGCGATTGCTTTGCTCAAACTCTTCCACTTACAGATCACTTGTTTTGTGAAAAGTTTGGGAAGCACCTCCAGGACCACACTCTGATTTATTTTATTTTATGGTCAAACTTATGATCTCGGAGCTGTCTGATTTTGTGGCTCCAAATTCCAAAGCAAGGAGCACTGAGAAATTATAAGGAAAGCATTAAATATTTTCTTTTAAAAAGTAAAGACAATTAGGCTTTGAGTATTTCTACTAGCCTGCTCTAGACACCCCATGAAGGGCACTGTGGAAGTTGCATCATATTCACACCTCCTCTGTCAGCAGCAAGAGTTCTACATTAATTAGCACAACACAGCCTTTGGGAAAAAGGATCCAGTTTAAAGTTTCTCATTCAGTCTTGGCAACATCATGAGTTTCTTTAGAATAAGAGGCATTTCTCCTGCCCTCAGAGCACATCCCAGCTACATCTTCTAGAGAAGTGTTTTTTTCACAGTGCCCAAAGACACTGTTGAAATTCAGTGTTCTGAAGTTTCAAATCATCTCTCACTTGGGCACAAAAGGCTGCATTGCTTTCTACTGTATAATCCATAAGATGAGGAGAAAAATGTCACTGTAATTAATACAAAATGATGACCTAATTAATCACTAACACAGCAAGATGACAAAGCTTTTGGGCTTTCAAAGTCTTCCAGCAAAGTCAGACAAAAGAACTGCCAGGGAGCTTTTCAGGTCACTCCATATTTGACCATTCTCAAAATAAGGCACATACAAAACAAACTGTTTCTATACCTTATCAAACTGAAATCCAGCGTGGCAAGGTCCCCTACAACACATCAGCAGCCTTCTGCTTGAGACACACTGCCAGTACTTCAACTGAATCTCTAGGCAATGGCTACTCTTAGTGGAACACAGTTTGCAAAAAAAGCTAGCAGCAATGAATGGCAGGTGATCCCTCCTGTTCAGCCATGTGGTCAGTGTATACCAGCTTTCCACAGATCACAGAACGCAGTGTGACAAAGCACACCACGGCAGTTTTTGCCTTCAGTATGTCATCCTTGAATGAAAGCCTCATTAGTATGAGATATCAAAATTCTGACACCCATCACAGATGATTTTCATTGGATCACCATTATCGTAACCTGTTTGTCTGACAGTTCCTCAGCTGTCAAAGCCATGCGGGCACTGTGACTGCCAAACCTTCCCAGCTAGTTGCCCCTGAGACAGGCAATGGGACGAGCTCCCCTCAAGTCCTGCCTCAAAGCTGAGGAAGACACGGCTACCTCAGAAGCACTGCCCCATCATTTTCTGCATTATATTTCCAGCTACAAGAGTTTGGGGAATAAAAGTAATAAAAAATAGAAATAGCAACACCTTGCACTCCCAAACAGGGGCTTTCTCCCAGTTATCCTGCCTCTTCAGCCAGTGGAATTAGACAACCTGAACCCTGGATGTTTCTTACAGTCTCTGACTGGACATGCACGTATCTGAGCCCAAATTATTTTTACATTTTGGAGGAAAAAAATCACAACTCACTCAGGCTCCCTTTTTTCCACTCCAGGTAGCACTGCACTTTCACCTTGCTGTAGGCGTAGCCCTGGCAATACCAACTGGTATTTACTGATGGCTGCAAAGCTCCTGTGCTGGTAAGGTGAGACAGTGCTCTCTGCCTTCAGTAGGAAGAGCTCCTAAATCAGCATTTTAACTTTGAATGCTAGGATGCACGTTTCTCTTAATGAACAAAGACTTCTAAATAAGGTGCCCTCCTCTCACAGTTCCCTGGGAATGGAGCTCCAGATTCTGGTGCAGTCCTCAAACAGACTGCAGCTCTGCAGTCATGCTAACAACAGATTATCCTTGCGTTTAACTGAAGGTAGGTACTGCCTTTCCCTAACGAACAGGTGTACTCCATAAGCAGGTACTTTGTCAATTTAGTCCTAAAGGAAGAATTAAGAGAATAGGACATTTATGTTTCTAGAGAAAAAAAAAACAACAAATTTGAGGCCCCCCACTAGTAGAAGATAATAAGAAATACATGTTACTGGATTTTTAAAAGCTTTTCTTCTAAATACATATCCCACAACCCAGATTTGCAAAGGGAATAATAATTCTGGCTGCTGCTGTGAGCAACAGATTTCTTTTAAACAGAGAGAGCAAAGCAGCATTATTCTACATCATTTTCTGAGGGATAGAGGTGTTATTTAAGCTCACAATGATTTTACATTGTTTGGGTTATGAAGAAAGCTGCTTAATGTTCTCTTTCCATTAAAGCAAATCTAGAAAGCTAGACTTGAGACCAGTGGAGATCAGCGTCCCTTATATTTACCCAAAGAATAAGAACAGCATGGGTGAAGTTCTGACAAACTACAAGCTGTTTCAAACCGTGCTTCAGTCACGTTCCAGTAGGGCCAATTTTGGGGGCCAAGAGAAGGTGGTTCCTAAACCTTTTCTTTTCTTGCTTCTTGTCTGCAAGAGGTCTACCAACAAAGATGTCAGGCTGTCAGTTAGGATTTGAACTCAGGCCAGCTACAATGCCGGAGAAATAATAAAGGCTGTTTTTATAAGCAGCATGAAACAATACAACCATTTAAAGACAGAAACCTGCAGATCTTTTCAGATTTTGTACTGCAGCAAAACATAAAAATAAATTAAAAAAATATATATATATATTTATTAGATGCTTATAAAAATGCGTCCTAGCTTCACAGCATATGCCTTAATGTATTACTGAGCTCACACAAAACATGCCTGTGCTCAGCAAGGGAATTCAAGACCAAGGTATCTGCAAACAAACGAGATGAGAAATAACTTCTGACCAACATTATGTCCATCTCCAAGATAAATCAGCAGCACTGCCAGTGCTAACATATGCTTCCCAGTATTTTTATGTTTCTTCAGATAAATGTATTCGGTAAACAAAAGACGACAATTTGTGTGGTGCCACACGGCTTCACACCACACAGTGCAAATTAACTCACCTTAAGCAGGAGATCACAATTGCACTGATAAGTGCCTTTCACTTCTTCCCTCTCATGACTGCTCTCACCAAGCTCCAGACCCTGAATTCACTAGCACAAAAGCTGAAAACTGTTTGCCAAACATATTTCCGAAGCTGAATATTGTTAATACTAAGCCATTAAGAAAAACCTGCTAGTAGCTTAACTAACTCCATCTCACAAGTTTGCACTCCACACACATGAATCCTGCAAAGAGGATCTGCAGACAAATTTTCCCTATTCACAGGGCAGTTGCATTTGATACAAAGCAGATGAAATCTTGGACGCAATACCTCAGTAACAGAGATTTCCCAATAAACTCAGCTAAGGAGCCTACAGAAAGATGATAGCTTACAGATGAGTAAACTCTGCAGAGGGATGTTCACCTTTGGAGAATAGCACCAGCTAACAAGGTATTTGCTGAACTTCAGAAGAGACTGCCACGCAGCAGCTGTGTGCAGAAGGGTTTTCTTTCTGCCCAAGAAACAGCCCTCCCTTGCACAGACACTGCTACAGGCAGTCCTTGCACAGTAGCTGAAGTACAGAAGCAGACCCTTTGCACATTACCTCTCAGAAGGGCAACCTATTGACTACCCCTGAAGAACGGTGATGAAAGCAGCCAACACGTAAGACTGAGAAAGCCAGGGAAGCAAGGCTGCATCCTGGGAACCACCTTCACTTGATGTTTACCCCATGCTGCAGCATAGCTTTCAAGTATGTTGAAGCAAGCAAGCTGTGGCACCTCAGGTAAAGGCAATACAAACGGCTCCGCTCAAGTGTGCATCAGCTCTAGAAACCTTCAGGTACCACAAAGAGAAGAGTTAATCCTCCCAAAAATCCACTGCAGAAAAAGGTGTATTAAGCCAAGAGAAAACAGGCTTGACACTAAGAGTCACCTCTCAAACTGCAATGGAAGTTAATGGCAAAAAGGGGAAAGGTGACCTAGGATGCACCTGACACAGAGCCGCGCTGCCATGCTGAGGAATTGGTCCATACAGTGTCACTCCATGAACAGATTTGCTCTCTGGATTTGGGCCAGCAGCAGAGACAACATTTAATTAAGCCACTGCATGAATGAGAAAGAATGAAGGAAAATTATAGCAGAATGAAATTGGCTAGAGCTCTGTAAGCAAAGCACACCGAGATGAATCAGCGAGTAAATAAAGAGCAATAGCTTAAAGCTAACGCCACTGTCTTGACAAGAAATCAGTTATTCTAAAACCCATGAAACATTCAAGTTACACAACTGGAGAAAAACCCTTAAAGTTAATGAAAATAGTGGCAGCATGGGTAGAGTGCTAAGCAAAGTTGAAATAACGCACCCTGGAACAGCAACGCTTCTTTTTTGTTCTCCCATTACTGCACTGCTGGTCACACTGGTCTTCCAATGAGGTCTTTGCCTTTGAAACAACTCCTGTTCTTTGTCAAGATGCCAGCTAATGCCACAACCTGTCCACGTCAAAATCTGTTGCTCCTAGATTAAACGTCCTCTTCCAGAGACTGCAAGGTCGGGTGAAAAACAAGCAGCAGCTGAATTCTGAGCAACCAACACTCCTCCACAGCCACCGTGCTATCCCAGGAACCACTCTGCTCTGCCAGCATCCCTGTGCAGCAAGAGAAGCATGCAACAGCAAACCTGGGAAACAACGAGAAGGAACACTGCTCCTTCAATTAGGAGTGACTACAGATTCAAAAAAAAAAAAAAAATTAAAAAATCTAAAAGCAACCCAGAATCCTTATTTAGGATCATTTCTTCAGACCATCACTTGAAAAACATGATGAATTAATTCTTCAATTAAGTGCAAGTATCTTGAAATTTCTCTTATGGAATTTTTAGTAACAATTTGATCCTTAACCTCAGCAAAATTACATTAGGATTTAAAGTACCAATAAAATATGTTTATGAGTTTCTCTTTGGCTTTCACTGCCTTTTTTCTCACTTCTCTCATTTGCTAACTGTATTGTACCAGACTCTGATCTGAGTTCAGCCCGACTGATTAGCAGTGACAGCATGTCAGAGGTCATTACCATTAAGCACACCGCAGTGAACAATTTAATGGAGCTGTTATTCCACCAGTGGCAGCTCTCGCAGTCGCTTAAGAGGAGCTCCAGACGAGGCTGAGCTAACCTGGAGGCCGGAGCACCCTCTGCTGTCAGCACCGCAGGATCCGAGCCCAGCACTTCTCCTGTCTGCCTTCAAGGTGCTCAGGCAGCAGCACGGTGCCACCAGCAAATGCTGCTGAAGGGAAGAACAACTGAGCACCTCAACCAAAGCCGGTGCTGTATCTCAGAGAAATGTGTGGTTGTGGGAGAGAAAGAATGGCAGAGAGAAGGGGAGAAGGAAGTATATTCTAAAAGACACCCTCACCCTCAGTAATCCATAGGCCTCCACTCTGTACAGAAGCACTTCTGTTCACACATCCTCATCAATGCTACAGCCACCCATTCCAACGTGGGTGGGTCAGCAGCACTTAGCTCTCTCTCTTCCCCCATAAATCCCTTGCTGTAAAGCAGGACAATGCTGAAGGTATGATATGGACTGCTTGCTCAGTCTCTAATGGATCTCTGAATGGAGCTGCCTCCTCTATCAGGCTTTCGGTAAGCGCAGATCTATGGAGTGCAGGTAATTTAACATGAGATACAGCATTGCAGCAGGGATACCAGGTAACTTGCGACAAATGAGCACAGCCCAATTTGGCCTTCTTTCACCTAAGCATAATTGTAAGCGCTCTTTCAGAGTTCTTCTGCAGCAAGCATAACCATTTCATGTACATTCATGCAATGCCTTAAGTGCTCCTCAAAATCCCCAGCCTCTCCTTTATGACCCTGAAAGCAGTCATGGGAAAAGAGCCCCTCCTGTGCAAAGGGAACATCACACCAGGTGGCTCGTGTGGAACAGAAGTAGCTGCAAGATGAGAAAGTGAATGAAAGCAGCCAAGCGAGGATTGCAAGGGATGCGACAGCAGCACATAAAAAACATGCTTGGGAAAAAAAGAAATCTATTACCTACTCCATACTACAAAGGTACTCAACTGGTTGTTAGAAGTGTTTTGAGCAAGAAAAATAAAACTGCTTTAAAAATGATGACAGGACCGAATTTCAAACAATGGGGAATTCAGTCTATTAACCACTGAGTTAATCTATTAATTCACTTTGAAAAAATTATGGATCAAGAGAAAGTCTATTAAAAGTACACAAGGCTTCAGCTGCCACCTTCCTCACTGAGTAAGCAGTCAGAAGGTGCCCCTTTGCGCTCCGCATTAATAACATTCTCATTAAATGCAAACCTGCACAATGTTATCTTAAAGAGGCTCATTAGCTTCAAAAAAATTACTCATATCAAAAGTTGCTTACTTCCTCAGAGGTGAGAAGGTGAGTTTTCAGAGCCCTAATTGCCAGAGCTTCTCATTTCAGCTCCCTCTGTGCTGCAGCCATATCTTACAGTCCATCATATCTCAATTATTTATGTAAAGCAGAAACAGATAGAAGTTTAAGCACTATTAGGGTATAGGACAGCAACACAGATCACTAATTCCAGTGTGTATGCAAGATTTCAGCCAAACGAGGTTATTATTCTGTCTTCTTCATCTCCTTCACATTTCCATTTTCTGTAAGCTGCACAGAAATAACGAAGCACACCTAAAGACGCACACAGATAACATAGGAATACTGCCTGCCACCTCTCAATAAACAGAACATTCATGATTGCTCTTTTTTACTGGAGTAAGGACTGGAAAAATTGAATAAGTGAAGCAAAGCATGACTTTGCACTGCACTGGTGCAGCAAACAACAGGTAATCATTGCTTCTAAAGACCTTCCAAAGCAATGGAATGTGCCGAGGAGAAGAAATCCAACGTGAGAAGGATTCATCTAAAGTCAGTCTTTGTGGTGAAGGCATCAGGTTTAAACCTGCATATCCTTAACAATGCATAAGTAAATCTATGATAATATTGTCATGTGTTAACATACTCTGTTTCTCCAATAAGTCCATCCATCAGCCAGACAGCCTTGTAGGGTTTATTCTTCTCAAGCAATCTCACTCCCTGTTTCTCTCGGCTAATTTGGGCCTGGGTACAAAGTCTGCCTAAGGACACTGCTGCAGCCAACAGGGCAGGACAAAATGCTTTTCCCAACAGGGTGCAGAAAGCTTCAGGCCTTGGAAGGCTTTAGGCATTCCTGGAGAAATTGTCTTATTGTCTTCTCTTTTTCTGCTGCATGATCTGCAACTGTCAAACACCTGAATTCAGTCTTCAGGTGAAAAAGAAACATTGCATCATCAGAAGCCCCTGATTTCATAAATATTTTCCTTTTTTTCCCCTCCCCACACAAGTAGATCACCTTTGAATTTCTTCATCTTCCAAGAACTGGCTGCTCTGAAATACATTCAGTTAAAGAGCCTTTTACATTTTTAATTATTTGAGAAGGGAAAAATCAAGCAGGTTTTTTTTTTTTTTTTCCTTAAGGGGTAGGAAGGTAGGAAAGGGGATAAGTCAAACAGGCTAACTTCTCTAAAGCCTAATCCCTCTTCAGGTCTGAAGTTATCTCTAATGAAGACTTTGCCTAATCTGACAAAAGTCATTTATGAAAGTGTCAAAGGCAAGTGAAAGACCAGATGAAATTTTAATATCCATAAGTAGTGAGGCAGAGCGAGGGAGTCTACAAGAGAAAGATGTTAGAGGCTCTGCTGGTTCCAGGCAGCACCATGCACTGAGCATGTCTGAGGTAAGGTGGTCAGGGAGGGCTGCCACAATGCCAGATTTTGGGGCTGTAACTGAGAAGGGTTACATGATGATCCCTACAAAACCAGCTGTGAAGCTGGCAGTAAATGAGCAATCATAAAATCTTAGCTGTCCAAAGCAGAGGTGAGTGCAAACCTTCCATGATCTCTTGCTGGGTTGTTTTTGTTGTTTTTATCATTTTATTTTTTAAATCTCTTCCCAGTTTAGACTTCTCTCCCCATGTACACAGAGAATTCCCATGGCAGATACTGTGTCACATTAAATGACATTACTTTGCCAACAGCTATCTGTTCTGCTGCTGCATTCAGGGTACATTATCTGCCCACAAGCGCTCATTTACGTCTGTTTACAAAAAAATAAAAATAAAGACTGGAAAAAAATAAATCATCTGGAAATATACGCGACGTTATTAAGCTTACAGACTTACCAGGGGAACCTTTAAGGTGGTTTACAGACACTGACTGACTTGAAGGATGTCCACAGAGAGCCTGCACTATACAACCTCTCTTGGAGTGAGGAAAATGAGAAGCATTAGCAATATAGCAGTACTAAGCTACCTGGCGTTACATAGAAAGGCAGCACACCTCATGGAAAGATCATCTAGGAAATGAGAAGTGATGGGCAGATGCTTTTTGGTATAAATACTCATTTCTTTTCTGCTTTGTTTACAAGCCAGACACAAAAAGTACATTTTTTCTCTCTTTCTTCCATTTTCCAATCAGATCTATGAGCCACTTGTACCAGCACCTCATGCTCCAGCTTTGTCAGTACAAGCGGCTTCAGAAGACACAAAAATAATGCTGCTACAGAAGAACAAAGCACAAGAACACCTCAGGTATTCCCTAGCCTCACAAGTACAGCATAACTTCTGCCTCTGAATGAGTAGAAGAGTTTTAAGTAAACAGTAGAATGTATCTGAGTGATCATTTTTAAACATGCACAAAAATCCTGTAATTTTAAGAGAGGCTTGGAATCTGCTCATTACAGCTGCCTCAGAATCCCCTCTTCGTACCTTCACAGAATTGCAATAGAATCACACAACAGAAATCCATTAGGACCACAACTGTCCTGACAGCACAGCACTGTTCCCTACTGCACAACTTCTCCCAGGGATGCTGTGAGGATTAATTCATTACAGCTGGTGTTATGCTCTGAAGTAATTCAGTCTACAGAAGAGAATCATTAGGAAAAGGACAGTCAAAGTCTGGTGACCCTCTTTTATCCCAGTGGGCCCTGCTCAGAGCAGCAATTTCGCCCAGCAAAGCAAACAAATTCAAAACCAGGTTCAATACAACAAATGTCATTATAAAAATGTAGTCACACAGGACAAAAGTCTCTAAAATGGTTATTAACTTCTACTCCTTACCTAATATTGACTAACGCATGGGTCACCTTGCTTGCAGGCTCTTTCCACTGACCAGCATTGGTAGAAATCCTGAGAACTGAAAGGAAAAGACAGTTAGTAATACTGGCACAGAACTGGCCATTGTCTAATGCAAAACACCTAAAATCTGCTTTGGTGAGACGGCAACCTACAAATTGTATCAGAACAAAGATCATCCTTGTGACAATCTGTACAGCAAGCAGAAGTTTCCTTTAAAGCCTACCTAAGAAAATTAAAGAACACAGAAGAGGAGTACAGAACACAGGACACCTGGGAGGCAGGAAGCAGAGGGGACAGAGACTCCATCTTCCTGACTTATTTCATCACCACATATTAAAATTACTCTCACTCAGAAATCGGACAGCATCCCAAACCTGTGATACCTTTTATTTCACACACTGCTATTCTCCAGCTCCTACTTATGCCAGGTTCCACTTGAGCTACACCCTTTAATTTAAACCTCACCCAAGAGCAATGGGTTCTTTACTTCCATGTTTATCTTGAATCATAGAGAGAAATTACACACTAGCCTAGGGAAAAAACTCTCCCTGTAGGAATGAATGTGTTGCTCAGTTGCACAGATGGTCTCTGACAGACTTGGGAGCAGATCTGAAAACATTCTGCAGGAGGAAGAACTTCAAGGGAATCCATTTTTTTACTGCCAGAACACCCAAAATATTTACTTAGGTCAGAGCCTGTAGTGTTTCTATGGTGGCAGTTACCTGCACATCTTTTGTTAAGCACCAAAACAAAAAAACAGTTGCAAGTATAGATCATTTTTCTATTTGCCTGAATAGAAATTAATTCACTATGAATTTACATACAATGTTTTCCAGGGTTAGAAGTGACAGAATAGCACTTCATTCAAATATAGGATCATCTAGAAACACAGGTGCAACAAGTGAGTCTGAAAGCACAGTAGCGGCACACTCATGCTTATTATTGCATAAGAGAAGCTTTCAGTCTTTGCATATCTGGATAAAGCTCAGATTCATAAAAAGAAAAATAAATGATATATAGATAAATAAAAACATATCCCAATGTACAAAATTTCAACTACTTTCCTCCCCCAAAAAAACAACCCTAAAGGATAAAGCTTATCTGTGCTAACAAAGGTCGAAAGACTAAGGGATAGAAAGGTGACTGTAGTCCCAGTAAGAGGGTTAACAAAGCTAAGGGAAGCTGTTAGGGCACGTGGCTAAACTGGGGCTTTCACCAGCTTAGACAATGCTATCTTCTCAATTTCCTCTCCTACAATTTTGTGCCATGTGCAGAAAAAAAGAAAAAGAAAAAAAGATGTCAGCTCTAGATAATATGATTTTGTCAAACAGAAGGTGCTGCACTTAAATACATGAAGTAATGCCTGAATGGAAACTCTGCGTACATCTAGGATGTTAATTCAAAACAAACTCAAATTTGTTCTATGTATCAGGATAGAAAATCGTCACATGATATGTGAAATGTCCACACAGGTCAGATGTGCCTGTGCAGCTCAACTATATTTGAGGGCATTATTCTTCCATTTCGCTTTCCTTCAGCTTCCACAGGGGACCAGTTTGAGAATGCCACTGGCTGGTAAAATCACCTCATCTTACTAGCTGCAATTTTGTGAGCAGGAAATAGGTTAGCAAAGCATCTTTTATGCTCAAAGAACAAAAATGGCCATCTGATCCCTTCTACAAAGGATGAAAATCGTAGGAAGTTTATACAAAAAGGCAGTTCATTTTGCTGGAAATTGCAGGGAGTATGTGGCCCCTTTTATTTTGGTGTGGATAACAGTCCAAGCCAGAAGAGTGCTGCTGCTAACTACCTCTGTCCCACTGCCCTTTGACTTCCATTACATGCTTATAGTAACTCTTGTTGCTAGATGGATGATCACAGTGAGAAGGGAGCAGAGACAGCATGGAAGAAAAGTCCTTCTAGAACAAAGCAAGCAAAAGAACACAGCTCTTTCTTCCAGCTTCAAGCATGCAGGCACTACATCAGCCTTGCTGCAGCCACCTCTGGCAACAGGCTCCTCTGTATACACACTGCCTGGTTCTGCCTCCATGAATTTCTTGCTCTCCTTTGTTCCTCTTTTCCCTGATGGATTTCACTCAGTGACATTCCAGCATGTCTCTCTCCCTCTGAAGGATGGCAGCCTCTCCCTGTTTAGCCAGCAGGCACATTCCTCAGTCCAGTGATTTACTTGTCATTGCAAGCAGGTTTTTGAGGACTGTATTCCTGGTTTATGTTGGCAATGACAGCAGAAGATATGATTTGCCTAGCACAGCAAGCATCCTGTTATAAGTTCCTCAAATTCTTTTCCAAATTCTTGCTTGTATTGAATACTCGACTATGCTGGCTGGTTCTGCAGCATGTACTGACCTCCTGACTTGGAGTGCCAGATGTGACAGATGCATACTATAAATTAATCCAACCACACAAAAATGCATGAAACACCTAATGCCATATATAAATCTGCTGGTTCAATTGGTACTCTTGAATCACAGTAAGTAGATTCTAGAAAGGTAATGGGGCTGCTTCTATTTTTTTTTTTTCCCTGGTTAAAAATATTTATCCCTCTAACAAACTTATCCTCTCAATTCTTATTTTACCAAACACACCAATACATAGATTATATCCACTCAAGGAGAGAGGCATCAGCAGCAGGTGGACAGAAAACAGCAGACAAACAACCCCCTCAATCACTCTCATTTCAACTCAGTAATATTCCCAACCATCCAGGAGGTACTCACCCATAGAATAAAGGTTGTCAAAATTCTGATGCATCCGAATGATTTCATAATACAGCTCATCATAGCTGCTGGGAGTGGGGAGGAAGGTGTCTCCGTAGGTGATGAACATGTTGAACAGGTTCACAACCTGTACAAAGAAGTGAAAAGAGGTTACAACAGAAATGTTTCCACAAAAGCTACACTGCTACAGGAATAAACAATACAGGCTATCTTCAAAACCTTTAAAGAAACAGCTCTTGGTTCCATTAGCCAGTATTACATTAGTTCATTGCTCTATTATCTTCCTTACAGTACAGAAGAAACACACAAGCAGCTTTAACACTATCATGTCTAGGGCCAGGAGAATGGGTCTCTGGTACCTTGTATACAAAGGGACATGCGGTAAGAAAAAACATCAGCAGATCTGGAAAATTAGATTCCTTCCTCACACAAGTTTGTTGGTTTCAGTGAAGAGACCCTATAGTGACTCCAAGCACTGCCCTTTCTAAATATCTGGCAAAACCAACCACAGTGACACTCCTCAGCTTTGTTGCCTTGTTCTAATACCTCCTTGCCATGCCAGAAATATCAAGTTCTTTCCTAACATCCATCCAAAATTAAGGGGATTTGCTTTGTCTATACTCACCATAAGAGCAAGGGTGAAGATGTTGTGTTTGGCCAGCAACACGGTTTCATTAGACATGAGGAACTTCAGCAAGTTGATCAAAGCTAGGAGGAAATACATATTTTTTGAATAAAATTAAAAGCAAATTCAATCTCAACAAGTCACTTAAATACAGATGCATTTTCATTATCCAGAACCAACTCACCTAAATGCACGCTGCTCACTTTTCATAAATTTATCAGTATACACAGAGTTGGTTGGGTATTTTCTTGTTAAAATTCTGGGCTGGGCAGGTAAGTGACAGCTATTTTAGCATCCCACATTTATTTTCCTTCACTGACTTCCTAATCAAATTCACTCAGGCTCAAGGTAAGTCACTTGTTAGCTCAGTCCACTTTCTTTTTTTTCTACCTGCCAGATCTTCAAGTGAGCCTTAGAGCTGGAGAATCCGACCGTCTCCTTCCTGCTTCACACATCACCAACATGATGTATGCAGTCAGCCTCAAACTGTCACTCCTGTTGATACACGCGATTTTAAAATGACAAAAAATAACAAAAAGAACCCACAGCATTGCTTTTCTGTAGCTGCTGCAGCAGTACAAGGACGGATACAGTACTTTATTGTGTCAGCTATCTAGGGCTGTGCCATGAAGGCTACAGATCTGGTTCACACTTGTCTTGAGAAGGAAAACAAAAGCTCCTGCTGTAACCACCCTATATCAGTTAGTGATAGCGGGAATTAACAAAAAGGTTGGCTAAAAGAGCTTTAATCACACAGACTTTACAATAAGCAACTGTGTTCTATGCACTGGAGTGAAATGGAAATTTCTTCATCTTGTTGCTTCCCATTCTTTAAAATTTCAGAAAGGAAAGCTACTCTCTTCTCCACAATATTTGTTCAGCATCGAAAGATGATTATTAATGTACTCTCTGCTCTGCAGTCAACAGGTTTCAAGACCTGACGTACCTGAAATAGATGACCTGCAATGTCAAGCTGGAATGCTAAAAAGACTTCTTCACCTTGATTACCTACAAATTGGGGCAGCATCTACTGATTTCCTACAGTTAAAAGATGATTTTGTTAACCCTTACCTTTTCCAGGTTGTGGCAGCACTTCTACAAAACATTCTGCTGCTCATGGCTTGCAGCAGCCAGGAAAGAACTTCAAAATAAGGGACAAAAAGTTCAGCAGCCCCAGGAGGAGCTTGGGACATATATCTAGAGTCTATCTTCAGCCATCAAACAACCTGAATTAATAGGACTCACAAAATTCACTATGGTTTGTGAGACTCAAGAAAGACATGAGCAATAGAAAGCACATTCTGCAAATTTTGATGCTGAAAGATAAAACTGACTGGTCAGTGAGACACAGCAAGGAGCAGATTTCAGATAGCAGATTTAGATTGGACCTGGCAAAAGAAACTGACCACAGATTTATGAAGTTTAAACGTGACATCCAATTTCTAAGCAATATATGTATTTGCAGATGGTAGTGATTACACTATCATTGTTCATCCAACTACTACACACTAGTGACTAACCTGCGAGAAAACCAACCATACCTTGGGAGAATCCTGCTGCACATAAGAGAGCAGAGCCCTCAACTCAGCCCAAGGATAAAGGCTATGGAATAGGAGTGGGTGAAGTCCAGGTAGCAAGAATACCAGTAACTTTTGAGCCCCAGCACAGCCCACACAATGCCATTATCATCCCATCATTGGACTCAAACACCAGGGGCCAAAGGCAGAGACTGGATCCCACAGCAACCTGGAGCTGGAGCTGCTCCTGTCAGGTAACTGTGCTTCAAAACAACCATTTGAAAACAAACAAGTAGCAGGTACAGGCGGGCTCTCCGCTGGAGCGGAGATCCAGCTAAAAACAGGTTTCCAAGGTAACCAAAGCCTCCACAGCAAAAAGCGCGGCCTCCCGCAGTCGGTGCTTTGGGCTGCAGACAGCTACCCTGCCTCTCCAGCACAGCTCCTCATGGGCCATTTCTCTCTTTAGTACCCATAAGCACTGTTTTAGCTCTTTCCCAGCCTCAAGACTCCATGCAACCACCTCTCCTGGCCCTGTGGGGCCATACTTACAGCCGGGGTGCCTGGAAGCAGTGCAGCACAGCTCTGGATTTTCCACAACAAGCAACCACAAAGCCTGGATTTTTCTGCTGTGCCTCTCATGCTTTCTCCAGAATGCTGTAGAAAGGCCTCTGGCAGCAGGTGGCCACACAACGGGAAGGAAAACCACTGAACATCGAATGCAGCGAACATGAAAGCTGCTCATGGTGAAGAGACACTACTTCTAAAAGAAAGCATACCCATCACTGTCTGGAGCAGAACGCGCTGAATGCAACAGGGAAAGCATCTGCTGCAATAACTTTGTTCATGCTTTCTTTTTCAGTTTGAAAGACAAGATACCACTGCTGCTTGAAATCAATCCTTGCGCCCAAACCGCACCACATCGTAGCCCACTCACAGCTCAACCACACTGTTCCTTCCCTAAGGACGAGGTAGGGACACTGCATGTGGTGAAGAACTCAATGCTGGGCTGAGCACTGATCAGATCCTCTAGGTCCACAGCCACTGTGGGCACTGCACAGGTAAATACCCAACAGTTTGAGACCCTCACATTCCTAGAAAAGCTGCAGGGCTCTTAACGACATCAGTGCTCAAAGAACAACCAGTCTTCTGTGTCTGCACATTCTGCACCAGTCTCTCTCTGTTCAAAGAAAGGAACAAGAACACTGTGAACAGGATTCCTTAAATCCACGACTACCTCTGTAGTCTCTGTAACGTGCTTGTTAAGGCAGACCCTGCACTGAAAACGAGGACAGCTGCACCCTGGAGTTTTCAGGATTAACAACCCTCAGATCCTGCTTCAGATGCCCAGCGCCCTTCAGAGACAATTACACACACCAAATAAACCCCTAGAGCAAAGGTCCAAGTGGCCAAACGTCCCTCCGTCCCTCAGCTCCAGCAGAGCACTGGCACTGCCACTCCTGAGCAAGCTGAAGCCAAACCAGACGTGTCACTTCTTCCCTGCTGCAATAAGCAGCGTGTCCAATCTGCAGGCTGCCCTCTCACGCTAGCCAGGAAATTATCCATGTTTATTCCCAATGGAGCAGCAGTTCAGTTTCTCAGCTATACAGACAAACAGAACTGCAGCCCTTGCTTCAGCTCAGCCACATTATCCAAATTTGTGTTCTAGGATTTAACAGTGATGGATTTGAGCAAGAGATCTATTTCAACATGAACTGGAAAACAGATTTTTTAATTTTTTTTTTTTTTTAATTCTCTCACGTATCTTTACTTAAAGAAACCTGCCTTTGGCATCCCCTGCCAGGATACAATACACTAATTCTCAAAACCCATAATTTTACATTGTAACACTGTCACCAGAACTTTTTCAGCAATAAAAGCTGCAGCAGGCAGCTACACTAACCTAGCACCAGCTAGTAAGCATGCAAACTTGTGACCTCTTCTGAGGACACTGGCTATGCTTCCCAGATCAGCCAGCAGAAAACAGAACCGTGAGCACCTACGTACACAGACTCAAAAGAAAGTAGCTAAGCACACAGAGTGGACACTTAAATTGGGCATGAAGCCATATGACTGGCTGAACATCACAGTGGTGCAACTCATCCACATGGTGTTTAAAGCAATTTTCCCTCCCAAGGATTATTATAGCCAAAGGATGAAAAATGAGATCACCGGCTTTTACAGATACCCTCCCAGGTTTTTAAACTGAAATGACTGCAGTGTAAAAGGTTCTTAGCTCCTCTGCCATGCAGCTGTGTTTGAGTACTGACATTTTTCCTTATCAGCTCTTGCGGACAGTCTGTCTGCTGGGCAGCGAGTGCTCCTGCTCAGTCATTTGCTGCTCTTCTGCAAGCCAATCCTCTGTAAGGAGGCTGCAGGCAAATGGCTTCTCTTCCTCCCTACTAGGAAGAAGGTAATTCTAGTTCTGGACAGATGCACTTCAGTTTCTTCTTCCCCTATTCCTCCTCTCACAGCAGACTTACCTTTTTCCCCCTGTAAGCCTCGTTTCAAACAAGCAAACTCAGCTTTGGCATAGCTGGGATTCATAACAAGTTTTTGTTCTCTTCAGTGTCTCAGCATTCAGCATTTGGATCATGTGTAATGCAACAGGAGCGAGGGACAGGTTAAGCAGAGAAAAGAGAAAGTAGCATCATCCCCTGAGACAGTCAGAATGTAGCACAGACTGCCACGGGCAGCAGAAGGCTCTGATGTGCCACTGCACAACACAGCAGAAGAGAATAACCCTGGGAAACACATCAATGAGATCTTAGATGGGTTGAGCACAGTATGGAAGCCTCTGTTGCTGTGCTCCCGGGTCAAAAACCTTCTAATGGTGCATATAATGGCATTCAACAAAGGAACAAAGGAAGAAAAAGATGCTGTGAGAGCCCCCCAGAAGCTGCAGTGCAACATCAATTAATAGGTATCCTGTAACTCCACTAATATCCTCTGATTTCCTACCTTCAAAATCTTGGGGCACAGTAGGAAGAGCAGTGATTTTCCCATTCTCTTTGGAACTTACCATCATACCATCAGTATATCTGATGTCCTGCTTTTAGCATTTCCACTCACATTCCCCTCAGGGTGATCCACATCCACACGGCACTGCAGGGGAGCTGATAATGCCAACTGGCCAGAAGTCCCCTGCTACAGATCCATCCCTTCACATCTAAGTGGCTTGAAATCACCGAGCCACCACAAGCCCCAGCTGCACCAGGGCAGAGGAAAGGCTTAGTGTTCTATCCCAAATGGCAGCCAACACCAAACGCCTGCTGAAGAGCAGGAAGCCAATCAATGCTTTCTCAGCATATTCTTCCAGATTCCAAAAATCAGCACGACTCCCTTCACATCTTTGGGCAACTAACAGCATACAGTATGGAAAGAGACTCACACAACATGACAATACCATAATTGTGAATGGGTCCAGCCTTCTATTCTAGACTGGAAATCATTAGAGCTGCCTGGATAATCAATCAAATTGTTAAACAATTTGATTAACATTTGATTTCATTTTTGATTTGCTTAACATTTGATAAACAATCAAATTGTTTTCTCTGTGTTGTTAGAAGGAGCAAAAGAGACCATGGAACAGAGTAATCACCTGCAATAAATGCCATATCTGATGAGAAATTCAGAAGCAAAAGGCTCAAATTTGTAATACAGAGATGACCTGAGCATTAAAAGGGAGCAGATCTGGCCACATTCAGCATGAGCAAACAATCAGTGAACAGTGATCAAAACAAACCCAGCAGGAGATGAATATCTACAGACAGGGTTTGACAGAAAAGAACTAGAGGTAGTTTCCAAATAGAGCAGTAGGAAGAGGAAATGTGTCCAAGAAATAGCGACATCATTATTACAAACTAATGCAGCAGAATCCCTGCAGGCACAAACTACCCCAGCATCCCTGGACAAGTTAACCAATTACCCAGGGACAGCACTTGCAGCTCCCTGTCAATCAGGTAAAGCACTAGGAACAAGATCGTTGCACTGATGCTGCTCCCAGGAGAGCAGGGGAAGAGATACCTGCTCCATCAGCACCGCTATGTAACATGCTTCAGCTCCTCTCCTTTGCTCTGAAAACGAGGGAGAAACCTGCTCTGGGTTGAAACAATTTGCCTGGCTCCTCTCCCTGCTGCCACCACAGGCACTGCCAAATTCATGTGCCAAGCTGCCAAAGCTCCGTGGCAGCCAGCAGCCTGCTACTGGCGTGTCCCCATCCCCCCATCACCAGCACCTCTACAGCTGTTCCTCTTCTTCCTCTAACTGTCGAGGTATAGCAGGAAAGCAGCCTTAACGAGAAACAGCAGCATGCCAGAGGGCTGAAGCACATGCTGGCATAACCCAATGGCTCCCAGGATCAGGCAAGCAGGCCAATTCATTTCCAATCCTTTACTTTCTTTATATAGATCTCATCCCTGGTACTCACTGTTCCACCTAACTGCAGCCAACAGTGTAAAAATTGCAAGCTTAATGGAAATGCTGATTGCCAATGCCAGAGAAATGCTGCTTGATAGCATCCCAGCAAGCAGTAGCAGTGAAAACAAGTTTTCTAGCTTCATCTAAGCTTTACCTTCACCTATTGTTACAGAGGTGAACAATATACCTTCTTCTTAAAAAGGTAGATTTCTTTTTTTAATAAGATATAATTAAAAAGCATACATTCACAACTTTCATTCCCCTTTAGAGGAAAGGGAAACCCTGAGCTTAACTCTATCCTGACCGATAGTTCAGGATACAAATTCAAAAGCAGTCTTGAGAGTTCAGATTGTACACCTTCCTGAAGGACCTAAAACCAGAGCCAACTCAGAAAGGATAAGCATGAGGAACAAGCAGAAACATGAGTATGGGCATGGAAAGACAGCAAGATAAGTGGCCCAGGAGTGCTTCTTCCTGAAAACAAAAAGTTAAGAGAGTGAACAGGCTCAGAATAGTGTGTTCTGAGCACTGCAGCCCCTCAGTGCAGATGGAGAAATGGCTGCAAACAGCTCTGGCTGTTCTATCATCAATACCGTGATAATCTCATGGGAAACTATCCTCTCACTTACTAGGTCACCACGATCTGCAAGCTCTGAGGGATTCACAAACAAATTTCCCAGTGTTAGCAACGTGTAAAAAATAATTTTTAAAAAAGAGTATTTTACAGCACAGAACAACGCATCCTGATGAGATCTGCCAAGTATGACTTAAAGGTGTTGGATGAAGAATTCCCATCCTGATCACCCCAGGCAATCAGTGACAGCCACGTATCTGTGGACATCAGCAACTGGAACTCACCACTGGTTATGTTGAAGTGTAACCAGTGCAACAGCCATTACAGTTGAGTAATAGTAAACTAAGAAATAAGCAAAAGGAGATGCTTCCTAAAAATACCCAACACAAGGAATTTCCAATATTCTCTTTACAGGAAAGCCACTCCATTTTTTGCATTTCTCACGCTATCTGCTTTAGGAGATTCATACTATTGTCTTTCATCAAACACATCTATGCTCTTACCATAGAAGAGTTCTATTTTGGACTGGAAAAGGTAATGTGGAAAGGTTAGCAAGAAAGTGGCCAACCAGCAGAGCGTGACAGCACTTGTAGCCTTTCTTATGAACTTCATGCATCAACTGCTTGTAAGCTTTGTAAGGGTAGGACTCGAGTTTCCTTTGGGGCAACACAGAGCTACCAGAAGTAAAAATTAAAATAATCATTTAGAAAGTCAATTAATATCAATTTATAATATACACTGTAGCCAAAGAGAAGATTTCTTTTATAAAATGACCTTTCAATTTCCATCCTTTCCTAATTTCACTGAAGCAGCAAACAGGACTAACAGTTGCACCCCTGTACCAGGCTTGAGCCATGTACTACATGTCCAACCAAGTGTGAGAAAGGGCAATTCCACCACCTAATCCACAGCACATAACAGTTACTGTGCTTAGTTTGTCTGAGCTGCTCTGGTCATCCATTGCCCCTGTGTTACTGTGTCATCTTTTCAGAAACCTTCCTAGAATCAACAAGCACAAGTGCTTGTGAGCCTGTCCTACTGCATAGTTGGTGTTACGAATTTTCTTTTGATTTCAGAGATAAGAAACTACGAAGAAGCATGTCAGTTATCTTTCTAAGGTAAGAGTGAAGTGAGGTGCAACAGGCAAGAAAAGGGCATTGTATATAAAGGAAGTTCATCACAATTCTATTACTGATTTACTGAGTTATTTAGAAACACATGCTAAATCCAAAAACCTCCACTTAATCACTCCATTCATCAGAATGCTAAGGGACATCACTCTGTAACGCTTCCAATCACATAAATACTATAAGATCAATTAATAACAGGGAGGAAAATAACATTCGACTTCTATAACTGTACAAGCTCATTTGTACCAAACCACAAATTCATCAGCTCAGCTGCATAAAACTGCTGCCATATGCAGCATGTAGCAGCACCCAGCAAACGGTGGTTATACAGTCCTATAGCAAAGAATCTCAGCCCTTGGAATGTTAACGTAAGAGCTATGAAATCCTGTCCACATGGCAAAGACAGAAGTTACAAAAATGACGTTTTGCCTGTTTCAGCCATGCTGCTAAGAAAATATCCTTTCTTCTTTTAAGCACGCAATAAGATGCAAATTCAGAAGCGCTAGAAAAAAAGCTGCCCAGGATACACACCTTAGGCAGTAGCTTTCATTCTTCAAGTTCCCCCACATCAAAGCAAGGTCCCAGGAAGACATTCAAATAAGAGAATAGGAAAACTTAAAGCTAAAAATGATGAATAGTTCTCTCTTTAGATCATCAGATTAGGTGATTTCTCATCTGAAATTTCTATCCAGTAACGCCTCCTAGCCTCCCAGTCCTCCTGAGGAAACAAAAGACCTCTCATTCCTCCTACTACAGCAGCTTCCCACTCCGACCCAGTTCTACCCATTCTCTCCAGCTTCTCATGCTCAGGGCCTCCCAGCCCTTCTCACACACCATCACCCCCAGCCTCCCAGATCTACCACTCCTCTCATCCACCCGATCAGTTCAGAACTCTCATTCCTACTGCAGCTACTCAGCAGTTCTTTACCCTGCCTGGATCCTCTTCTTGCCTCCTTCTCTCCGTTCCTGGTGCTCCCTCTGAACTACTGCTGTTTTCAGCAGTTCCATCTCTGGGAACTACAGGGGAAGGAGCCCATTCCTCCCACTTTGAGCCTCACTCCATGGGGTGGTACTGTCCTTAAAAACTCAGCACCATCTTATGCTCCTGAATGAGTTGAGGGATCCCAAACCTCCAGAGTATATGTGCCTGGAGCTCCATCACACGGAGGAGATGCAGCTTCAAAAGGCTGCACTGACTTCCCACAGCCAAAAGGCATGGAGAAGTGACTTGGTGAAGCAGGCACTAGGTAGTGTATGTTAACATGCTAAGGTGATAGAAGTCTAACATTTGTTCTATGGTTCTCTTCAGACAAGCAGTAAAGTCTGAAAGCATTTTTGCTGGAAGGTATTTGAAAGGTCAAGTCTCACATAATGATTTTTTGTTCCAAAATGGTACAGCTCATGTAGAACCATTTAACAAATAGGCCTTCTTTGCACTCACTGTAATTTCCTGTTACGAACGCATTTTACACTAACACACAAACTCCTGTTCCTTCTGCCTTATATCTACATGTGACCTTTATCAGTTACCTTTGAAGATGTTTTAATTATTTCTTTATTTTTTCCGAAGTCTTCAAGCCATTTTCTAACTGTCCCAACAGCCCAGTACCCTTTCATACTCTCACAGCAACTAGCGATCAGACATCTCACCAGTGAACTCAACTGACTGGTACACCAGTAGATGAATCCTGTCTCCACAAAAGTTGCAAGAAGACAAGCTTTCCTTGCAGGGCAGCTGCTGCAGAATGACAGCAGGACTTGAGATGAAGGGGAGATGCAACGTCATCTGATTTCCAATGTGTTCAGCAACACAAATCAGAGTGCTGAGGCAGTCTTTATCAATAGCTGGAGAACCAGAAATGCCACTGGTTAAAAAAACACTGTAGTAATAAGTATTTGGTATTTCTGTTGCTGAAATACATTCCACAGAGGAACGTTTCACTTCTTTAGTATTCACCCCCTAAAAATTTGAAAATATTATCTCCACCTTATAAATTAGAGAAACTGACAAAAAGTTCCAAGCAGTCCACACAAAGAGTAAAAGCATATTTTGTTCAGCAGCATCGCAGAAGTTTACTCTGATAATCCCCAAATAAAAGTGGATAAATACCAACTTCTTGACGATGGCATTTGAAGTATCTTCATTTTGACAGTACATTCTGCATCTGTCAAAAATAGCCAATCTGTAAGATAGGAAACTATAGCCTGCACATTACAATAATTTGTGAACTCAATTTCAGTGCTTTCTATTATGTCAAAACTCATTTTTAATCTAACTTTGTATTCAACTGCCCTAATAACTAGCTATTTCAGCATTATTCACTATTATACATATTTTCATGTGATATACTCTTGCCATTTTAAGTCTGTATTAGAACTGGTTTTCAGTTTCCTTAAAAAATGACTTTTACTTAAAGCAAACCATAGCAACTGCAAAGAAGTTACCTGTACCCTCTAAGCTCAGAGCAAGTTGCTCAAGCATTACTAATTTTGAGGTGGGAGAAGTTGAAGAAATGAGGTATTTTTATATAAAAAGCTTAAATGACTCATGAAAATTCTTTTGGCATAACTTATACGTGCTTGAAAACAAAAACATATAGCACCTTCCATCACCCAAGTACTGTACATACTGGTTAGGAAAGAGTTCAACAACTAAAACTCAACTTCAACTCTATAAGCAGCAAAATCAAACTCTCACATGACTTAAGCAGAGCTCACAAAAAACACTGGACATAACATGGTATTTCTGAAAGTAGGGAACTGGTTGTTACCAAATGAAGTTTTCTCCTTGTAAAAAAAAAAAAAAGCACTATTAAGTACCTTACACTGGACACTCAATGAATTAGTTGTTCTATAAGCATCAGCTATTTGGCATAACAGCCCTGCAAATTATCCCACATATCCACATGGGAACAAGGAAACAGTCATATCCATGTATGGCTTCTGACCTTAGCCAAAATTTCATGCTAGTCACCAGAAAGAGCACAGTCTCAGAAGAAAAAGCTCAAAATGATGAGCCATGTACCAACCACAGATGACTGAACTGAAAATAATAAACTGCTAAAATGTGAAGTAGGAGCTGAGATCAGGAGCGCTGCAGACTGCACAAGCAGCTGGGTATGTGTCTTGAGTGACACCAAGCACGTGGCTCCACTGCTTTTCTCTGCACTCTTTGCAACATAAATTAAAACAGAAAGGCAGAAACTTGCCCCAAGTTCTGCTGGCATTCCATACTGAAGACAGAGCACCCATAAAGGAAGAGCACCTATCTAGCACATGACACGAGTGGCTTTCCTTGATCAGAGAATAGCTAACATTAGAGCCAGCAGTTGAGCAGAAGGCTCTATACATTGCCACTGCTTCCACCTACAAACTCTCTGTTCCTCCACACTCCAGACTACCACCTCATCCCAAAGTACTCCCTTTGTCTTTTTCTCCCATTCAGTTTTCTACACGAAACAACTCTCCTCATGGGCCTGGTACAATCCTTTGCCCTCTTTTCAAGGCTTTCATACACATTCCCTTCTCCTCCTCTGTGCCATCCAGTTATACAGGGGACTTCCATACTGCAATCACTCGCACTACACAACAAGGGCTATGCCCCATCTGTCACAAACTTGCCATTCAAGAAGACAGGTGTGGGCTTGAAGACCAGTAAAACATGCCTGATGGAGCACCTGAGATCTCAGACCTTACAGTGAGTGCATGGGTGTTCCCTTTCAGCCGTTCATCCAGCAGTGACAATGAATCCATCAGTCCAAAGCAAAAGCCTCAAGGTGAATATGCTCACATACAGCATAGAAATGAATGCATAAGTCTCTGTACTGTTTTGGCATTGTCTGACAGATTGAGCAAGACTAGAAAGATATCCGTTCTTCCACATCAAAGGCAGCAATGTCCTGGGGAATCAATGATCAGCCTTGACAGATCTCAGTAGGGATAAGAGTTAATTATGAAATATATCTCAAGACAGAGCAGGCAATTAGCATTTAGTCAGCCTCATACAGCACTCTGGAAACACAAACCTGGAGCAGACAGGATGTGCACTTTTACAGGGGCACATACCAGTCAACACAATACCTTTCCAGCCTGTATGACCACCTAGCAGCCACTGAAGAGTATCAGTTCACTTCAACACCTTATAGGAAAAGAATTTGAAACACTGTAATTTACTTCTGTAGGAGAGGATTTTTCAAAACAAACAGAAATCTCCAGTTAGCGTGGAGCTCTTCAGCTACATCCACTGTGCAGACATTCTTGGTCTTCCACAGAAACTTGATCAGTCAGAGCTTTTTATATGACTACTTTGCTTTCCAAGCATGTGCAGTACCCAACATTTCTGAGGCACGTCACACTTCCGAAGCACTATGCAAACACCTACGGCTAATTAGAGACCGTTAACAAAAACATCCCTGTATACTGAATTTCAGTGTTTAGCAAGGATTTTCCTTTTTCTCCCTAAAATAGGGAAATTTGAAGATTGAAAGATGCCAAAGAGTGTACTCTCTGAACTCTGGAACAGTACCTTTGAGGAGAAAGCCTTATTTTGGGATACCTACAATGGCAGTGTGTACGAAAGAGCCAGCTCACCCTGGCTAAATAGGACTGGATCCAGTTTGTTGATAACAGCTCAGAAGATGCTGCACATGCTGTTAGATACCATTTCTATTCACAGCATACATCTACGTTGTACTAGTTCAGGGGAAGAGCATGCACTATGCTTCAGCCATGCCTCTAGGGGCTCCGTTCTAAAGAAAGCTACAGAAAAGAAATCGCTAATCCCTTAATTAGGAGCACCCACTTCACCTTCTACAGGAATAATTCAGGAAGCCTGAATAGGCCACACGTCATGTAAGGCAAAAATTTAATAACCAAACCTGATTCAGATTGTTGGTTTATTTCTCTGTACCTATACTCAGCTGTGCAAAGCTACTGAAGGGAAGTACTCAGTGTTAATTAAGAGCAGCTTCAGAAGCCACTCATCATCACCTCTTCAAAAGCCATCCTCTCACAAATTTCTGACAGGAGCTGCATTATACCAGCAAGTCGTTGATCCTACATCTCAAGCACAGCTCCAGGAAAACACAATTAGGATCACGTTCCCTTCAATTTTCATAAACCTCTTGTTTAAGCCACAACAGCTTGGGGATTAACTGTACTTTCCTAGCTGAGCTACTTCAGTGCTCATAAGGTTAGAAGAAGAGCACACACCATAACCACTAAAGAGTCTGTTACATCTAAGGATTCATTCTGCCACTGTCTTCCAAAGACCTCCCACACAATGACTGCATCATAAAACAGTCCTACAACACAATACCCACCAAATTATAAGAATAAAGTCAAACCTCTTAAGACTCTCTTAAAGGGCACCAGTGGTATAAACCACACTGCCATCGATGCAAAGGTTAGAGTTGAACACCTCTCTTCCTTCCTACAGACATTTCCAGGTTGCTCTCATCAGCAGGAGTCATACATACAATTCTATGTACATCCACTTCCTACAGTGGAAAGGAAAAGTAGTGTCCGCCACCATTTTACCTAAGAGCGTGCCTCCTTTCTACCCTCAAAGAATTGAGAGAAACACTACTACATAAAACATTATTTCATTTCTCCAATCAGGTGAAGAGGGACTCAACTAATGAAGAATAAAGACACTCAAATACCATGGTGATCATGGCTAGACAAGAAAGTAAATTAGCTACCATTATGATAATGACCTGGCTTTCTGGAAGAGATATTTGCATGCAGCAACTAAGCAGTAAAATAAAGATGATTTAACAGAATTGATGCTTGCTGCCTAACCTTACAGACATAGAATAAGCAGCCATGGCCACCAAAAAGACAGGCTTTTTATATTTGACTGTCTCTGCAGATGCAGGTGCAAAGTACCTGACCAGAGCTCCCTCCAGGTGTAATGAAGCCTCACTCTGCATTTCTTCTGGTAACACAACAGTTTGTGCACAATCTGAATACACCGTCTGGAAAAAAAAAGAGGGCAAAGGATTAACTACATTGTATTTCCCAGCAATTTTACATCAAACCTGGAAACATCGCAGAAAGCAGCAGGGAAGTAGACAAACAAAAACCCCAACAAAGGAGGATGGGGCTCATGATTTTGGGCTCCAGAAGGGAAGCAACATCCATAAGAATTAAGCAGATTAGACCAGAGAAAGAAGACTGTACACCAGTTCAAGATCAACATGATTAGGCTGACTACACCTGCAAGATTGCTGTTTGTATTTAAATAATACTTTATTTGTTGACCTTACCTGAGGACCTCATAAACTCTACAAAAGGAGTTAGCTAACTTGCAGGCTTCCTGTGTATGAGGTACTGCTACCAGATTTTGGAAAAATCCAGTCATGATGGAGCTTTTTAGCTTCTTTGACCCAGCTGACAAGGCTAAAGGAACTTACACAGTGAAACTAAACCTGCAAGACTTTTGGTTTACTGTAAGCTTAAGCATGAACTTAGAAATGAGCATGAAACACACCAACAAGGTCTGAAATCTTTCAACACAAAGCTACGTGCTCGTGAAGTCTCCAAATCCTACAGGCCTCTATAGAATAGAGTGTTTATATAAACTCTTAGGTACGCAATCATATTTCAAAACCAAAAGAGAATTAAGTATACAACATAGCAAGTAAAACTGCTAGCACTTGCCACCATTAAGGACAAAATAGAAAATATATTCAAACTTGAGTTTGTTAGACCAACCTACTTTAGTTACTGACATTTAGAAAAAGAAAAGGAAGAGTTCAAATGAGAAAATTTCCACTTTTTCCCCCTCAAGTTCTTATTTCTCAAAAACATCTCATTAATATGAACATCTCTCTGAAAAAGACACCACAGAGACACTAAACGTCAGACAAACAGAGAAATTAAATCAAAAGTTTTTGCATAGTAGTTGTTCAGAATGAGGTGAAGAGTTCAAAACAAAGCTTTAAAGCCTTAATAATATACAAATGGTATACATTCATTTTTTCAGACTCTTAGATGATCCCAAAATTATGATGATGGGTTAAAGACTGAAACTCCTAACTTCGGAGGAATAAAGGTAAAATCACTGATGATAGCTGAGCATCACATTAAATGCTATGTTACAAATGGGACTCTTGTAGACCCAACCAAGGAAAGAAAGTAAAAACACTATAGCATAGACGGCCACCTTGAACAGCAACAGCTCTGTAGAGCCAGCTACTTCTGATGTTACTGCATTTACACTTATGTGCCTGCCTGGCTTTAAGACTAGAACTGGCCTCTTCAAAAGAACGATTTAAGGCAACAGACCAGCAGGAACTGGACAAAAAAAAACTGAAACACCTGTTTGTAATTACAAGTGTTACTGCAAAATACTCTGCAGACATATTTCAGCACAGATACCTTCTGGCTGAACACAGTGCCATATAGATTTCTGGGTGAAAGCAAGGTATGGAAGAAAAAAAAAAAAGATAAGGAAGGGTATAGCAGCCCTTGTACTCCTGCCTAAGGGGCCAGAGCACCAGCTAAAGCTCTACAGACTCCCAGACCACAATACTTCAGTGTGGAAGTTGCACCCATTCTGGTAGGGTGTCCTTGTTTATTCAGCTTTACACTAAGAATTCATAATATATGTGACAGATAAAATAAGACCTTTAGTCAAAGGAACCTGGATTTATCTTTTAAATATTAATATGTTCTCCATTCAGCAGCTTCATAGTCACCTTTAAAGTGTAATGCAGACAAATATGACACTATTTGTGCATTCAGAACACCTACTTTCTCTGCAATAACAGTGTCTGGTATGGGATGGTTTCAGACAGAAATGTAGCGTAAGGACTGCACAAATATGCCAAAAGGAATGGATACAGACATCTACTGATGGTTACTACAGCTCATTATACTCACTCTCAAAGGGTTTCTAGATGTGACCTTACCTTTGAGCCCAAACATTTCACATCTTTCTTGTGTAATCTCAATGCACTACCTATCTACAATTAATTCTGTTATTGTCATTACAAATACATTTCTCACAAATGTGTAATTGAACTATATAACCCTTGCAAAGGCCCTGCAGTTCTGAAGTTATCTGAACAAAATCGGAACATGCTGAGAAGCCACCTTCAGGGAGAACAGCCCAACTATCTGTATCTCTTCTACAGTATACAGCACCACTCAAGTCTAAGGGAAATTCAGTAGTCTATGAACAGCCAGAACAAAGCCAACGATCTGCCTAACTCCTATTTCTGCCCTTCAGGCCAAATCAGAACAAAGCATTCTAAGAGCCAAGTGGGACACAGCAAGTGCCCTGTCCTCCTCTTCTTTTCCCCCGACTGTTAAGTTTTACCCTGACAAACTAGCAAGCTATTTCAGGCTTAAACCTCTTTTCCACTCTCCATATTGCCTGCCAGGTTTCGCATCAATCATCCTTTTTTTCTTTTTTTTTTTCTTCCCCCTCCCCAAACTGTCTTTTCAGTTTCAAGACCAAAACTCAGCTTCTGGGAAGCAGGGATTCTTGCAATAAATGCGCATTATGAAGCTTCTTTCAGATTGAAAAGCTCTTTGTATTTGATCAAGTAGATTAGGAAATCAGCCTGAAAGGTGGAAATTCATTTTGCTTTCAATTTTCCTGGCACACAGAGCATTTCAGAAGTAGAAAAAGTTGCTGGAAGAGTTCATGAAAAGCCATCCCGCTCTCCACCACCCACAAAATGTTATTTCAGCCAGAAGACTGTTACATGACTAGAATTCCATCCAAATTCAAAGTTCAAATGAAACCAGGAGACATCCTACAGATACTTACATGTAGAGATCCATAGGAAATTCTTTCATCATGTGTGTCACAATGAACTCCACCATCAAATCTGATGGAAAAGAAAATGATAAAGTAAGTACTGAGTGAGCCATAGTTTAATTCTAATAGACAGTGAAGAAATCAAACTAATCCCTACCACTTTTCCTACCAGCCAATAGTCCTGCTCAGAATAAACACATTTTAATTTTTCTTTTGATGAAGGAAAACTAGACATCCTCTGGAATTAAAAAGTATACTGAAAACTTAGGGCATGTTTTCCACCAGTGCTAGTCAAATGAAGAATATACCATGAATCCTGATGCTTGGAATTGCTCTCATATTTCAAACCCTGTCACTAGTGGAAAAGTCCTTTGAGAAGCACGTTCTAGAAAATTATTCTCATCAGAAATAACACACAACAAAGAGGTTTTCAGAGAAGATGTTACAGAGAATACCTATTTATCATCAAAATACATTCTGAAGCAAGTACATCTAGGCTGGTCTTAACACAGACTACAGTTCTGCTTGAGACTCCTTCAGCAAATAAACAAAAAATGTCTCTTCAGGTTATCCCACTGTGAGAAAAGAACTCAAAAATACAATTGAAAAGGAGAAGTTACTACAGTTCAGCCAATAAATGCTAATCAAAGGTGCGTGAGTTCTCACTTCAGCATAAAATGCTTAAGCTGTGCCACTGGTAACAAGTAGGAGACATTACCTCAAAGGGTCCTAATAGCACAGAAATATGACTGAATAGTGACAAAAAATAAGCCCAGGGGAAAAGTACATGGTATCTGGGAAGTCTAGAATGATTCATTCCCTATTTGTTCCACTGTGCCGTCAACAAACATGAAAATGGTTTTGAAAATGCTGGACTCCAAGACTGCTTCCATTTCATCAGGCTTAAAAGCCAGCCTCCATCTATCTCTGTATCCATTTATACTTTTGGCCTCCATGGCAATGAGTCTCATAATTTTATCATTCACTGTGTGAAAAGCTTTCAGCTGTGCCTCCATCCACAAGCAAAACCAATCCTTGATACTGACAACCCTATTGTCCCAACCACCCCCCCCACCCCCCACCCCCCCCCCCCCCCCCCCTCAGAAAAGGCTAAATGCCCAGCAAGACTTCCTCAATAAGCATTTGTCTTCTCCATAGCTTTGTTCTCATATCATCACCTAGATGGTACTTGCGACCAGCTGTCAATGCCACCACTTAAAGCTCTGAATTTATTAATCATCCGCCCTCCTTACAGCTACATATTCAGGGCCAATAGACTTCTGCAAAACTTACTGCAAATGTACACAGGATTTCTTGCTACAGAGCAGCAATCTTGGACTTAACTTCTCTGTGAGGCAGCCAAGCAGAGAGATGGACCTTCCATTGCTGGAAATCTCCTTGCTTAACTGCCTTGTTTTTAAGTCCATCCACCCCTTCTCTTAGTCTACACATCTGTTTCTGCTGCAGAACAAAAAGATTCTTCAGGAAGCATGTGGGCACTCTAACAGTACTCACCAAGCACTGCACACACCAGTGGGCGACAGGGCAAGTTCTTGTCTGCTGCTTTCTTCCTATGCCTCATCGGCTTCAAACACACAAAGATGAAAAGAAGTCAGAAGAATAAGCCTGAAGTGACATTCTATGTATTATTGTATTTTTTCATGCAAATACCACCATCAGCACAGATTCCCTTTGTCTTTTTCCTTGACTGCTATCTCACTTATCTGAGTTCTGAAGGCCACAGATGAAACAAAATAATTTTGCTTGCTTTTCAGCACGCTGACCATCAGGTTTTTGTTATTCTAGGTGTGTAACTACAGGGCACTGTTATATCACAGAACAAAAAACATCACATAGCAATTTCTTTCCCTTGAAAACCTATCGATTTGCTCCTGACTCAGAAGTCTGATCTGCATTCTTAATAGCACATGCAGTATCAAATGGCTTTGGCTGCAGTAAATCAGAAAGGCTAACTGGGCAGAAAATTTGCTGTTAAGTGGGAAAGACCAGCACCCTCACACTATGCTTATTTCTATCTTGGATTAGGAACACTTCCGAGCACTGTTCCAGTGTCAGATGAGGTGGCAATCACCAGCACCATAAAAACAGAATGCATCAAGTCAGGAGAAACACTCAGTTACCCCTAACTACAAAGCTCCTCAAGCTAGATAAGGACACTTCCTGCACAGATACCTACAGGAAAAACATACAGAAAACATATTTTCATCTTTGAAGCTGAATCCTCCACCCTCAGGAGAAAGAATAAGCCAAAAATCAGAACTCAATGCAACTCCAACTGGCTATTAAAATATCACATGAGGACCAGTGCCTGCTGAAGGTTAACATTCTCTCTATCACAGATTTCCTCAGACATCTCATAGTACACAGCTCTTCTCCGGCTACACAGGTCTCTGAATTCACAACATTGCAACCAGCTCTTTATTCTTTGAAGGAGGGAGACATTCTGGGAGTGATTTTAAAATCATCCTCCGACTGCTGCATTTCTGACAGCACTTCCATATGCCTTACTAATCTAAGTTAGATATATGTGACACAGTTTTCAGCATACAGGGACTTGAATCCCATGTTCTCATCCCAAAGAGAAAAAGCAAAGCAGCCACAGGAAAAACTCACCATCCTGTGCAGGTTTACTCGGAAATTCATGTTGTCATCATGGAGAAAAGCATTAGCATATTGATCCTATGGAAAAGAAGAAGAAAAAAAAAGGAAAGTGATGAATAAAAAACTACCTGCCCATTAACTTCCACTTGCCTCTCAAACCACATGTGTTTCCAGTTCAGAGCTCCCAGTAAGCAGCTATAATGCTGAAAACACCCTCAAAACCTCCTCTTATTCCCAGGCATGCCTTCAGTCCCACAAAGGCAAAATCTTCCAGATCTCAATTCCATGTCACTCTGCACTATTTGCTATTTTCTTCAAGGTCTATTTTCTGTTCTATTTCTTTGCTCATCAAAACTACAGACTGTACATGCTACAGCATCAAGATTTTAACAAGTGTAGTATAATGCACACAAGTCCCTGTAACTTTATCCACTAAGATTTCTATTGGCTTTTTGATGGAGCCATCGTGCCAGAAGTCCCTGCACGCACGTGCTAGCAAGTAGGTTGATCAGCTGTCCCACCCTTCAGGCAAAACTTGTTTCAAGCCCAGCTACAAATCAAACTATTACTCCAGGCAGTGCACAGGCAGATTAGGTATTAAATACACTCTCTAATATGAAAGCTGAAGCATGCCCCTGATACACAGAAACAGCATTTCTTATATTATCTATTGGCGCACCTGAAGAAGGCACTTGAGTGGCAAAATCAATTACAAATATCAGAAATGCATACGACTGCACCCTGAAGAAACACTACTTCAGAATTCTCAAGCTGTCTATCAATACCGTTGCTTTTTATTCTTTGCTAAGAATGAAAGGTCTTTACTTGCAAGCAAGCAAAATGCAAATGCCCCACAGACTCAATCACCATTCAGAACAAGCCATTAGCCAGGTCATTACTGTCTGCTTCCCGTAAGACTGGAGCACCTTCACCAGGACTGCTGACATAGATTGCTGGTCTTCTCATCCTACTGCCAGCTTTCCTACCATTCTATAACTGCAACACTCTTTCAGACTTATAAAACCCTTCTCTGGCAGATAGGATACAGCACTGCCCATGATTACCACAAGCACTACACAGATGAAAGACATTCACACATTCATCTAAAAGCACTTAATAGCTGAGTGAGACAGGCTTAGGTTCACTATTTTCTTTCTTTGTCCCTGTGAGCTGGCTAAACCAAATAAGATGCAATTTTTAAGTATATTTTAACAGTACTGCATCAGGTTTATCAGCAAAACATTATGTGCCTGTGGGTCTCATTACTAACAGCCACTGTAGAACTTCAGCTCCCAGTGAACAGGAGGCAGAGGATGTGCATGCAGATAGGGCCTTGAAACACACCATCTGCTGAAGAGTCTCACAAGAAACCTACCTCTGCTATGCACGTCAGGATAATCAGACACAGCTTGCCACTGTGTAGCCGGTGCTCATCTGCAAAGAAGCAAAAACAATTCCTGCATGAGCCATACAAGCTTGGCAATGCTGAAGAGTGAGAAAACTTTTGCAATAGGAGAGTTTTAATACTTGTTCCACCACAATAGCTAATAGTGTATGTACTCTCCACTGGACACTCACCCTCCAGCCTGGACACTAAATCCCATGAAGTCTTCCCCACTGTTTTTGTGAACAGTCAAGTTTGATTTGAATCCCCATCACCACTGTAAATATCAGTGAGGCTTCTTTCTCATTCAGTTTTACTTTCACAGACATTCTATATAAGTGGTGTCAATCACTGCCTCCCTGCCACAGTGGGTATGTACTTTTTATGTATATGTACTCTCTCAGGTAAGATGGAGACATCAATTTTGCTATAGGTTATGAAACAGCCAAGTTTTGGTAGAGGCACAGCACAGCAGAACAAGCATGTTGAGAGTTCATGCCCTGAGCTTTAACCCCACTGCTGAGAGACATGACCTAGTTTGCCCTACGTAAAGCCATGAATGAATGACGTCTGCAAAGACTAAGCATTTTAAGCCAGAGGAGTCCCACCCTGGTCATGGTCCTGCAACCAGCAACTGAGCTATGCTCATTTAATCTTGCTACACTGAGTAAGAGGAGAGGAATTTTGAAATGGGAGTGTTAGAAATCTCTCCCATGTCTCTTTATCTCAGCTTAAATGAGTAAGTGAAAAGTTTTCTACCCTAGCAAAGCAGGAAAAATGGCTTCAAGGAACTGTGATACATTGGAGCCTTGTTATTTTCCTATCATAAAGCCTCACTGTATATTTCTGTAGGTGCTGCTAACACTTCTCTCTGGGGACAATGCTGTAAAGGCTCCTGTTCCACACTAAGTACTCTGCCTTCAGCCAGCATGTTGTGAAGATCATGCCATTTTCAGCAGTTATGGGGCAACCACCAGGCAGTTACTCGCACAGACGCTCTGTACCTTCACAGCACTCTTCATTAAAGGAACAAAGCAGACCACTTCCCACAGGGAGATGTTGCAGTATGAACCCTATTTTACAGATGGGGAAAAAAAAAACAAAAAACACAGAGCTTTTGTTTCTCCCAATGCAGCTGCCTCTGACTGGCACAAGAGAGAAATAAAGAGGAGGATCCAGCAGAATGCTGTCTGTTAAATTATGCTCTCTGGGATAGAACTGGAACAGCTGCCTAGTCCTGGAAGTGGAACAAACCAGTCTCCTCTTTGTGTTCCCACCTGTCTCAAGACAGAGAGAAAATAAAATTCTCCTTTTCCCCCCTTGCTACTACACTGTTGTCAAATGCTTTCTTCTACACAAGAAAAAAAAGTTAGGCAGAACCCAATATACCCTTACTGGAATTAATAGGCAGCGGTTTGGAAGGTAGAACTACTGATACAAACTGCCATCTGTCACAGAGGCGAGGACACTGTCTATCAGCCCCACAACCTTCAGATGTTTTACATACTAGCACCAAGGTAGAGAAAGAAGCATCATGCCCTGTCACATAACAGAATAAACTCATCTTTAGTCGGCTTGTTTAGCACAGAACCTCCATCAGATCTCATTCCATCTGAAACTAATCTAGTCTGGCAGTTCCTGAGGACCAATGCATATTTCCCATACTACAGTGACTAGTAAGTGCAACAGTTAAATTTAAAAACATAAAATTGTTCCATAGACTTGGATCAGCAAGAGAAGCCCTGAAACAAGCAAATGAGAATAATGAGAGCTGGTACACCTCCTCATGTGCACAATCTATAAAAAAATGACTGAACAAAGATTGAGGTTGTTTAGTTTAAAGACAAAAGCAAGAGGAAACATGAAAGCAGACTTCAAATACATAACGGTTGTCACAAAGAAGAAAGAAATTATCCATTCTCAATATCCGTCTCGGGGAAGATAAGCAGTAATTAATTTAAATCACACTAAAGAACTTAGGATGCACATGAAGCCTTTTCACAAAAAGGGTAGTTAAACACTTGAATAAATAGTCTAAAAATGATGCTCCTCTATCAGCATCTTATTCAACCTGTTAGCAACATCTCTCAGAAAAAAACAGAGGTAGACCCGATTCTGCCTTGGTTTTGAAGGACATGCCAGATGCTGCCATGAAGTACTTTTTAGTCCTAATATCAATTATTCACCTTTTCCTCAAGAAGCTTGCATACTGAACAAGACTGCCAGAAACAACTTCCTGCAAATTTGTGCACGAGAAAACACTGCTTTACAGCATGTTCTTTCACAAACGTTTACCACGTTCAATAACCAACGTATCATAGCTCTACAGAAGTCTTCCTACTTTTCTTCAGCTATTATGTTCAACTTAAAGCAGTGTAAGCTGGCAATGGGCTGAAATATAGCAAAAAAGATCACAGTGGTCCTGCCCTACAATCACTGAGCACATGAGGATCCTCAGGTACCTGAGCATCACCAAGCTTCAACTCCAGCAACATGAAATGAGCCCCATTCCAAAGTGATCAGAAGAAACAAAAGGCACAGAAAGGGAATGTATCTCATCGAGCAAATGATTGTCAGTACAGTGAAGATCACTGCTGCCACATTTATAATTAAAAGATCTGTCTGTTTGACCAGCAAGGACCAAAGGACAAAGACAATATTTCCTTCCAATGCTGAGCTTTGCCTCATATCTCAGACTGAACATTCTTTAAAATATAGTTATCCAGCGCACGATTTCCCTTCTTTGAGCAAGGGTTTCTTCTGTTTGCATTCATTCTCTCCTAGTCTTACATAACTGTTATCTCACAATAAGAAATCATTTTGTTTTCTACGAAGGTGGAACCTTCAGTCATCCAAAAAGGACTGCAGTTGGCTTCTATTTCTGGAGATGCGTTCCTATGCCCTCCCCATTTCGAGAAACACTGCTTGCTACATCAACAGAATGTATTTACCTTTTGTGTCCTGCATCACAATGGAGCTGTACTTCAAGAAGGTTATCAGCAAATTGCTAGTTTGTACATCAGCATCCAAAGGTAGCTCTGCAGAGCTTATAACTGGAACAAAACAGATAAGACACACTTACCCTCCACAAACACAGAACAGAAGTATGCAGAAAACAAAGTCACAGACTCATAAGTCTGGGACAGAATCAACTTATCTGTAGGGTCACCTCAGTTCTTCATCCTGCTATATGATCACCCAGCAAAGATTTTGTTTTGAAGACTGGTACTACACCAAAAATCTTTTCTCCTGCCCTAAGGGTAGGATGGGATGCTCTGCAGAGATATCCTTCTCTGTCCTGCTCTACCCACTTCAGGAGAGATAAACCTGCTATTTTAGCACTCATCAATTTTCCTAACCTAGGGAGCTCAAGATACTGTCACCAATACCAAATTAGGTCCCATACGTAATTCTACATAAGAGAAAAGAGTTTGATTTAACAGCGTATTTTACAATTTAAGATTTAAACCTAGTAGTCCTGGAATGACATAAATAAGGTTAGTTACCCCTGGAACCAAAGGATATGCCAGCACAGGAGGATGCAGGGGATGAGCCAAGAGTAAAATGCAGGATTCTTAGAACTGAGCACTGAGACACCCACTGCACAGTAAATAAAGGTTCTCATGGAGCTCAGGGTTGCACAGTCCCCTTGAATACAAAATCGTAGCCCTTGGAAACAACAGGCCAAACAGATCAATATAACCTTGCTGTTCAAATCACATCAAAGAAATGATAATGGGGCTTTTAGCTTCTGAGGGCTGCACATCCCCAAGCACGAGCTGTTTTAGTTCATTCAATCCTGAAACTGCAGCACAACTAACATGTTGCTAGCATGGTCAGTTTGCTGGCAAAGTCCATGCAATGACAATGAAAACTCTTTAATTCCCACTGTTATAAATAGCTCAAGGAATTAACTAAAAAATTGGAAAAAGATGAATTTATATCTCCAGCATGTCCTTCCAAAGCTGTTACAATGAACACAATGAATGAATATTTAACAACAGTAAGTAAAGTGACATTCAGATAACTATGGTGACAGGCACACTTGATTTACATATTATGGATTAACACTTTCAAGAAGTCTCATTTGAAGAAGAGGAAATCACTCTGAAGATCACATCACTGCCTACTCTGGTTCATGGCACAGACACTGCATTCTTTACCCAAACACTCTGAAACATAAAAAGGCTTTAATTCACACTAAAGGCTAACAACCATAGAAATTTCTAACCAGAATACGAACCCATTTTTAATTCTAGTCAGCATTAAAAAGTGCCTGAAAATCACAGACGAATTTTTACACATTGCTGAAACTTGGAAATAATTCAACCATGCTTTTATTCTTTCAAATGCATGAAAAAGAAGAAAGCAATCTTCTCATTCCTAAGTCCAAATGCCTCTTACTAACTCTCAGCCACAGGCAAGTTTTAAAGCTGAATTGCAAGACATGAGAAAACGAGGAAAATTCTGACATAACTTTAAAATGACAGTAGTACTAAAGTACCACTGAAATATAACTAAGCTGAGGTCAACAAAAGCCAAAAATAATAATAATCACAGTGTAGAGATCATCAAGGTGACAGCTAATACAAACAAAGAATGCTTCCCAGTGTAATTCCTGCAAGCTAAGATCAATTCCAGTCCTTAAACTTAGTAACCTTGCATGCAGAAGGAAGCCTCAAGCTCCTTAACATCCCTGCCTCCGCTGAAAGCAGGATGGAGTTTTTGCTTTGCTTTTGTTTTTTGGTAAATAAATTAAAAAAAAAAGAGAGAGAGAGAATATGAGCAAGCTGTAGATGTGGTTAAGCATCAGTTCTTTCAGTTGTATAATACAGCGTGGGCATGGATACATTTGCAACGTACGTGTTGAACACAAGCCCACAAAATGCCCGTCCCTCTACATTTTGTGTTGCACAAAATGTGTAGCACACAAGCACAGGGAGACTTGAGACACAGGGAGCTTTTCAACTGAAGCTTTTGATATCCATGGTAACCAGACAGAACTCATCCACAAGGAGGATCATCTTTAACCAGGATATTAAATGACCTGAATAGCTGATATAACTAAGTAACCCAGGCTGCTTGGTCCCTTAAACATTTCCAAATTATGCTCTATTCAAAGTGACTCTATTCTTCCTCTGAATTCTTTCTTCAGATCTATGTCATTAAAGTAGGTGGCCATTTGATTTCTTCTCTTAAGCCGGACTGCAACTATCCGTGACAAACAAGAAGGGTTTTATTTTCAATTATTTTAAAGTACATTTCTTTGGGCACATAACAGCTCATTTAGATCTCAGCACAAGCAGACATTTACAAATCCTGAGAGACGAAAGACAACTTTCGAGAGGGAGGAATATCTCAACTCCCAGGCTGGAATCAAACCCCAGTTAATTCAAAGCTGGGGACAAGTGCATTAATGGCAAACTGCAACTCTCTGTATATCTGCTCCAATGACAAATAATCCCAGGCAGCAAATCTGACAGTAGAAATTCTCAAAAGCAAAAGCCTATGCAGAATAAGTAACAGGTTGTGTACGTCTTCATGCAGATACTGGGACAACACTGTTTTCAGAAGGAACATCAACACAACCTCATTAAGAAATACATGAGGCAAAAAAGAAACTATGCTAAACATCTTTCAAACAATTAAAATCATGCCAAATAATATTTCTTGCTTGTGTTCAGTAGGGCAGATCTCCCCAGGAAGAGAACACCAGGTTACATCTGCACCAGACAGACCTCATTAGCTGCTATCTTGAGGAAGTGCTTCGCCAGCTATTTGTTAATTGTTCATCCCCAGGAGATCATTACATTTCTTACCATCCGAAGAAGGTGGGGTGGTTCCAAGCGGAGTGACAGGCGTTGTTGGAATTGGACTTGTTGGCACTGTCATCAGCCCCATTTCAGGATGGCTCTAACAGAAAACACAAATCCCAAACATACACGGGTTAATAGCTTCCCTGTGGCTAAGTCACGTGGATCACTGCTTGTACTGTTCCACACTCTCACACAACAGACACACCTTCAGCAAAATCTCAGGAAACTTCAAACTCTCCTCGGAAGAGGAAAGCTACACTTTACAACCTTGGATTGTACAATTAAACTGTAAATCAATTAATTTACTCAGCAAAACATACAAATATATCACAAAGCAGTAGCTGTCCCCAACAGACAGACAACATGCCCTTCTCCAGCAGAAAAGGGGAAAAGGCAAGCAGAAGCCTACACTGCTCACAGCTTCTCATCACGCCAAAGCCAACCCAAGGCTGTGCATTTGAAGTCTTCCTCTACAATCCTTTTATTTCTCCTCCTAAAACCAAATTCTTCTACCCCCTTGCCCTCCACCTGCTCATATTCAAAGATGACAATTTATTTCTTTGTTTCTCCCTGTAAAGCTCAGACACCGGAGGAAAAGAGTGCATAAGATAAAGAACACTACCATTATTGATCCTCTCTGCTTCCATCAGTCAGTTACTCAGCCCATTTCATCTTTGCTAATAGTTGCCTGCCTAATTACTGCTTTGACTTTACTCTTTGTAAGCTCCCAGATCCATCCAAAGATGGCAATCTGCCACGCTATTTTAAGTCTGCCTGCCAAGCAGAGCGTCCATTTCATAGGGCAAGTTTTACATAAATGTATCATCTGCCTTAATACATCATCACAATTTCCAAAGGAAAGGGATATAGAACTACTGGTTTGACATTAGTTCTTTCTTCACAAGTGAATAGCCTCCACACTGTCCTTGAATATCTCGTTTTATGAGCAACCATAAATACGTGTATTTTATGGGAAGCACAGACATGTACTACACCAGTTAAAGGCAATTGTAAATTACATGTACTAACTGAAAAGTTAAGATCTAGTTTTCCATTGAAAATCTTACATAAAACATGTTAGCTTTCATATATTTTGCTATGGTGTTTACCTTCCCTTTCCCAGAAATTAACTGTCAGTTAAGAGATAATAGTGCCACCTAGCAGCAAAAACTGAGGACCGGCAAGCTAGTAAACACAAAAACAATTAACACTTCGGGCATCATCACAGCTATACCTCAGCTCTTCCTGTGAGCTCTCATAGGAGCAGGCATTCACGCAGTCCCTGTTTCAGCAATGGACAAAAACAGGAGCTTTCATCAGCTTTCATGAAGTTTCTCAGAAGACAGTATGCCCCACCTTGACCTCTCTTAAAAGAGGGATTACAGGCAATCCACCCAAGAACAACATTAGAATCAAACCTCAATCAGGTCCACTAAACAGTGGCTGCTTCAGCTACCACTTTCACAAATAACTAGCTTATTTTTTCATTATTAATGCAAGAGCTTTTATGCCAGCTGCTCTTTTCCCATTCTCATCTTATCCCTCTTCTCCCTCAGGGATATCCTGGCCACATAAAGGGCTGAATTGGTATTACACAACCAGAAGCAGAAGTCTCACTGAGGCAGTTGGAATGAACAACCCGCAAAAAGCAAAGAACTTGAGTGAATTAACCAGCGCCAGAACAGAAGCTTTCTATAGAGTTCATAGTTTTACCTATCAGTCTTCTGCCATCAACACCACTGCCAGGAGCTCGCCAGAGGCCCGCTCCCTCCTCTGTGCCATGTGTCTAGCTAGTAGTGTATTACACAGAGTCACAGAATCACAGTGGGTGGAAGACACTTGAGAGATCGAGTCCGAGCCCCCTGCTACAGCAGGTTCCCTACAATTTGCCACAAAGGTAGGCACCGAGATGGGTCTTGAATATCTCCACAGAAGGAGACACTACAGCTTCTCTGGGCAGCTTGTTGCAGTGCCCCATCAGCCTTAAAGTTCTGCACGCATTGCTCCACTCTGATGAGCTGAAGTAGCTGGGGAAAGGCCTTAACTGTTTTAGTGGTGTTTTTTTTTCCCCCACTGATTACTAGCAGTACTTGAAAAAAAAGAAAACAACAAGATTACCATACTAAACTGTAACGCCTTCTCAAACTCATCAAGCCACTCATACAGCCAGCCACAACACCATCATCAGATCAGACAGACTCAGTATTTCTCCCTCATAGTGACTGCCTTTGCAAACTCATATACTGATTAAAAAAAAGCATCCAGGGGTCTGTGTTCAGAGGTACAGGGCAGCCCCCATTGCTTCTCAGAACACTGCTATAGCTCTGCTTCTTCACCATGAAAAGCACAAGAAGTGCTTTGCTGTGACAGCAGTCATTGATTAGTTCCTAAGTGAAGGATACCTACACAAACAACATGTGGTATGCACACATCCAGACAGAAAAATTAATCCAGCTTGGAGCTGGATCAGCTTCTTTCCCTCATCTCTAATTTATCATGTGTAAGAATTGCTCCAATAGCTGCAGCACTCTTACTGCCACAGTTAACTCATCCTCCTGATGGCAGTATCACAAAAACACAGAAAGAACTCTACACAGCCCTTCCATTCAGTGGGAAAAATGGCTCCTAGCACAAGCTGTGCCCTCAACACTTCAAGCATCTTCTAGCAAGGCAGGAAGCATCTTCTAGAAATAAATCCAGTCCCTGGTTTGTTTTTCATCATTTGTGCCCATCTACATCTGTGACAAGCACCCAGGCGGGAAAAAAAACAATTAAAAAAACACAACC
Source organism: Perdix hodgsoniae (assembly GCA_035772895.1). NCBI lineage: Eukaryota > Metazoa > Chordata > Aves > Galliformes > Phasianidae > Perdix > Perdix hodgsoniae. Next base: position 12,790,109 of record JAPSGF010000013.1, read on the forward strand.
AAAACTTATCTTTTCACCAATTCAATTACTGACTTTTTAATTTCAAAAGACACCTAATAAAAAGAAAAAGGCAAACAGTACTGAAACTCACTTGTGCCAGAACTGTAATGAAGTTCCGGTTTAAGTGGACAGCTTCATAGAGGGCCAGAAGGATTGCTTCATTAGTTCTGTGGAAAGGACACAGACAAGAGCACAGTTAATTAAGGGCTAACTCCAGATGAGAATCCTGAGAGCAAAGCTTCTGAAAGAATATTTTTTCCCAACCATTTTAAACTCTGCCCCTGCAATCCACTTTTTTTCCATTATTAGTAGTACTGAGCAAGGCACAAATACATCTATTTTTAGATTTCAGCTATAGTCACTGCTCTTCTCCTGCAGAATGTCTTCCTTGTTACTCACTCTCAAGCAATGTTCTCCTCTTTAAAGCCCTTTCTTTTCAGGGTAGAGGTCTGCATAGATACAACACACCCTCCTATTTACCACTTGCCCCTTTTATTTGTTTTGTTACATTGAAACAGTTCCATGATTGGGAAGATCATGTTGATCAGAGCAGTGAATTGTCACTCATTGTGCAAATAACATCTCTACACTTACTGGACTGATATCTTCTCATCAGCATCTGCTATGAACATGCTGCCCACCTATGGAGAGAAAAAGTATAGCAGAGGAGGAATTTTTGAAAGCTACTGAACAAGTGGGAAGACATAGATTTAACTAAGCCAGAAGTGCCCTGTGAGATGTGTTCTCATCCACAGCACAAATGCAACTCACATTCCAAAACCAGTGAAATACAACTGGGAAAGTTCCACAAAGGACAGAGCAGGATGATCATATACAAGCACATTTTTTGTTCTTCTGTAGCTGCCCAATGCTTAGTCTGTCAAGTCACAGAAAAAACTGTGTATTTTAAATCCCAACCTTGATTGGCCTGTGGTTCTATGAGAGGACAACAGAGATCACTTCCTGTCAAGTGTACCCCAAAGCATAGCAGTTTCACCCACGTCACTCCTGACAGATAGCTGTTATCACTGAACTACCCTTGTTTTTGAAAGCACCTTCTCATCCAGACAGCAATATGCTCTTCAGAATACAGTTACCTCAGCTGTATTTGGTTTAGATCATATCAGTGCATCCTTCCTACAGGAACACATTCTGAGCTGAGTAGCTGAGTTTTTGGGAACTCTCACCCACCTGCTGAACTTCCAGGAAGTCCCTATTTTAAGAATAGAACAACACTGCATCCTTGCTTACCATATTAGTTAGGGCTGAGAAGAAACCACTCTGGTGCTCCTCTTCTTTATCTTTGTATTGCCTGAACAAAGAAATCAGGATGAAACTTCAAGCTTAGAAAGGTAACTACAGTTTTCTTCTATAAATCCCCACACTACAACTTTATCCGATTAGGATGCAGGTGGGAGAAAGTCCCAACATTCAAAACTCCTTTTTAAGAAGCCAGTAAAAGAGGAGGAGAGGATATTTTAATATCTGCAAACTGTTTAGAGAAAGTGAGGGTGCTGAAAGATGCAACTCTGAACAATGTCTGTGCTGTTACACGGGATATATCCAGTCTGGCCTAACACTGGGGGTGTATTAAGTGACTCTAGAAATTCTGTCTTGAACTGACCACACAGTATACTACAAACCACGTGAAGACAGCCTGTAACCACAGGGTACTTTCATTTCAATTATCATCAGGTAAAATAAACCACACTTTATCACCATGGCCAGGAGAACCCATGAAGACCATTAGACTGGTTCATGGCACAATCCTGCTGGATCCTATTCCTCTCCCCAGGAGATGACAGATTGAAAGGTGGTTCAATGAACTGCTCTGCTGACAGCTGTCTGTTCCTACCTACCTTACTTCCACAGCATATTAGAAAGCACAAGGATGTTCCTGAACAGTCTAGTAAACATGACAACATAAGCAAGCATCAGATCATGCACATAGACATGGTCCAGAAACATGACAGCAGCAGGAGACCCTTAACTAGGTCTGGATTTGGATCAAGAAGTCAACAAATAGGTTGGGCATCTCAAATTTAAGCTCTTTGCTTCAGATGACATTGAAATAGGCTAGCAGAGCTCACGTGGCCATTTATTCATAAAGGAATCCAGCCACACATTCATGCAAAGAAAACAATTCTAAAGTTCCAGGAAGGGGAAAGAAAGATAAGCAAACAAACCACAACTTTCATCAGAGTAAAAAAAAAAAAGGTGAGTGTAAAACAAAAAACCCACTATGTTTAATATATTTACACGATTTCTTGATTTGCATCATCTTGCAGGTATATCTGTAACAGTGTACATTCAAATGGAATTAAAAAAACTTCCTGGATACTTTTAGAGTTCTTCTCATGTAAAAATGCTATGCATTGCCAAATTTTCTGAAGAGATTTTTTTCTTAGGAAAACTTAAATATTTTGTATTGTTACTTATTAAAGTGGCATTGGGAACGTGCCATCCCTCCTGCTGGCTTCCTGGCTCTTTTCTCAGAAGGAGTTACTGCTGCCCACCGTTTGCAAGAGTACACATTACCTCTGATCTGGCACATGAACAGCCCTGGATAGATCTGTTTGTAGAGCAGTTTTCAGTTAAATAAGAGAAGTCCCCAGCAAATGATTTATCTTTTCTCCTGAGTCATAAGATTTTACACAAAGTTCATAGAGGTAAAATCCATGACAGGAAAAACATACAATAGAAAATCTTCCCCTTCAGCAAGATCTGTCCTGAAGCACAGCAGCACAGCTGGTACAGATGTATTTATACTTACAATGACAACAACTGAGCAGAAGTACCTCAAAGCATGAAACTACTCCCTGCTTCTGCAGCTGCATCAGGACAAATAAGTTAACTCAAAAAAGTCTGTTGAAATGAAACACAATTAACATGCATCTGAAAACAAGATATGTTAATGTTTTACCTGTTGTACTCTGATAAAGCCTGGGCAATTACAAGTCCCATTCCCTGCAAGAAGAGTTTAAAAAAGTTTATATTAACAAACAGTAATGCAGGAAGCCAAACACTGAACACACATTAGCACCCCTGCCCCCAAAGATACCATAGTATGATGCTAAGAATTCCCCCCGCAGCTGTTTGAATTAATAAGATACACTTACACAACAAAAGCACAAAAAAAACAAAAGCACCAACATTTAAAGTTGAATATCTATTTATCTAAGTTCAGAGGAGAAAGTTTATTCTCCTCGGGCCACCAGGCATACCTTACTCACTCAAGAAAACTCAAAGTGGCAACAACTCCAGAAGGAAGTGCATGTTAGAGGAAAGATATCTGAAGGTTCAAAACAAAGGCCATAGACACTAATGACCTTGTCATTTCTTGTCAACGGCCTCTGCCACTCTACAGTTACTGGTCCTCCTCCTCTGACAAGCCAATTAAATTAACTCAAAATAGTTGCTCTCATCCTTCAGTTAGCAGAGTTCACTTTTTCTTCATGCGTAAAGGAAAGTTTCCAAGTCCACATCTCTCCTAACTGGTAGTGCACTGACACTTTGTATCGAGGCTTAAACACAAAACTTAGGCAGCATCTACAATGTAAAGTAGGACTGGGGACTCCTGATTTAGGAGCTACAGTAAATGAGCTGAGGACTTGTAGAAATCTGGTAACACAGAACTGCAGAGCAGATGCCCTTCGGCAAAAGCCATCTTTGGCAAGTGACCACAAGGAACATACAGGCATTTAACAAACGTCTCATAGACCAATCTTGGGATGTTCTTTGCTACCCGGTCTTTTAACCACCCTCATCATTTAACTGATGAACAAACTGTCCAAATCCAGAGTTACCTAACATACAGTAGTGCAGAAACCCATCATGCAGGTGCTCTTTGCAGCAGCACTGCTCCCAGATACCCTTTGCACCAGACATTAAGACTGCATTTGTTAACCTCTCACATGGAAAAGCATCCCCAGCAGCACCAAATAATTAAGTCAGATACTCACGTTGAGCGTGGCCTCATCATCTACGATAGAGAGCTTCACAATGTAAGGATTCACTGACTACTCAGCAGCAGGAGAGAAGAAAGAAAGCAAACAGGTTTTAAGTTCAGCTTTCACAGGAAAAGAAACCATTGCTATTATCTTTCAAAGGTTACCTACCCACCTGGGAAATATTTCCCACCCATCTCACAAAGCAGAACGCACACAAAGCACCAGAAGTCACATTGCATGGTATGGCTGCTATGCCTTTTCCTTACCTGCTCAACCAGACAGGCTGTTGGTTTCATTGAGAAGAGATGGAGCCTCTGCTCCGTTGCTAGCTGGCCTGTCATCACCAAAAGTGGAACAGCTGTCCTGACAGCCTGTTATCAGTGACACACACACACAGCAGGCACAAGCAGTGAAGCTGGGACTCAACATCGCTGTTCTGATATCTCTCTTCTGCAACACCTCACAAAAATCGCTTAAAGGAAGGAGGACTCAGGAAGGCATGACAACATTACAGACTCATCTGCTGCAGGGTTAGAGCGCAACACTTAACAGCTTATACCACGGAGAGCCAGAAGTCTCTGGAGAATATAAATTACTTGGACTAAGCTGAACAAAGCACACAGACTCCATCTATAAAGATAAGGCTTAATAATTTAGGGAGCATTTTAGATTAGCAACCTACATTTGTTTTCCTTTGTGTCAGAGCAAAGTTAACAAGGTTGACTTGGAACCAGGACAAAGAAAAGATTCTGTCTTTTCTTGTCATTCTGGACAAGTCAGTCCAAAATGGATGGGATGAGCAAAGCACAAAGCATGCACCAGATAGAGCCTTACAAGTTAAGCAGTTATCTGGCTATTAAGCTCAAGGCTTAACAGAAGTTTAAAAATCAGGCTGATCAGAAAATGACACACTCACAATTATTCTGTGCTTTGAGAAAATCAGATTTTCACTTTGGTCCAGGGAAAAAACTGATTAGAACATCTCAAAGCCCAGTCTGTCACAGCCTGCACTATCTGCTGCCTCAGAAAATAACACAAAACTCACACAGAACCCATCTGTGCATGAGGCACACAAAGAGATTTCCTAGAAGCTGGAGGAGAGGCTCCTATAGAGGAACAATACACACTTCTCTCTGTGCAACCACCATCTTCTGCCACTGAGCCTATGTCAATAAAGCAGAAGCAAAATTCAATATCTGTAGTTAAAATATTCTTTCATTCTGTTCATTCTTTCAAATGCATCTTACTTTTGCTAATTTTGATCATTACGTTGTTCTCATTATACCATGAAGAGAAACTCAGGCCAAGCCTCTCCATCCCACAGCTCACATAGAAGGCCAGTCAACCTGTGATTCATGACCAATAAAAGCAACAAGCTTTTTCCAGACAACAGACAGCAGGGCTATGGTGGGTTAGGGGCAATGGGGTTTTCCAAATTCCCAGATAAGCAAACTGGGGGATACTGCACTGACCAATACAAACAGGCTGTCCTGAGACTTCAACATACATTCCATACCATCACAGAATCGATAGTGAGCAGGTTCCTTGTCATCTCCAGCCTGTGAACAGCACCCACTGCCCTCGACTCCCCAAGATATGTGCTACATGTCATCTGCCTAAGAGCCAGTCGTTCCAAACAGTTACTTCCTGCTCATCTGTGATGAACTTCAAACACCCCTAAGCCCTCCCCCCCATATTCCCTGCCTGCTTCCAATCCTGTTATCTCAGTTTCCTTAGCTTTCTTCTCACTGGGAATTACTGCAAAATATTTGGAAGTCTAAACTGCAGCCGCCACTCAGCAGTGCGTGCAAACACACAACAGCCTTGAAGAGGGGCTGATAAGCACCTTGAAAACTCTAGAGTGTGTCAACGAAGTGGTGACACAAGCTTAAGAACTCTGCCCCCAACTGCCTCCAGAAAGAAAATGAAAATGTGATCCTCATCTCTTCAGAGAACACACTGCCATAGGACTGAGGCCTTCTCTTCAGTGATAAGGTACAGACACAAACCCCCGGAATGCAGGAATACTCAAGACGTCCTCCATGAGCTCACCACCACTGGGCACCAATAAGCCCAAAGAAATGAAGACGGAAGCCAGAGGAGATGATTACCAAGTAATTTCTAGAAGATAAGCCAGTTAAAACCAGATCAGAACCATAATCCCCAAGCAAGGCATGTCATACAAATTGAGAGCTATGTGAAGAAGCACACAGATGTGGCAGAGGGAGCTAGATCTTCCCTGTAACTCTAATGCATCTCAAGCTCTGGCACAAACCAGTGGGAATCTTTGTTAAGAAAATAAAGCAGAAAAATAAATTAAAAATAAATAAATAAATAAAATCCAGCTACCCATGTACAATCTCTAGTTAGATGCTTAACTTTTTTTCATGTCTGTAACACAAATGAAGGCCAGAGTCCACTTGATTATCCCCCACGGGATTTTCCCCCTGAACATTCATTAGGGATGATTCAGCAGCTCTGCCTCCAGCACTGATGAGGCCATCTCCTCTGCAGGCAAGGCATCTTGCAGGGAACTGGAGCTTGAAAAATGACTCTTTTTGTTAAAGAGATACATTCAAAATCATTCAAGTTCTGAAAGGGCTTTTATTTTAATAATTTCACTCTAGTATTAAGTCTCTTCAGCAACTGCTGGAATCACAGAATCACAGAACTGTAGGGGCTGGAAGGGGCCTCTAGAGATCATTGCATCCAGCAAAGCAGGCCGCCTAGAGCAGACAGCTAAATCAAGGCAACTAAACATGAAGGGCTGTCTGATACACTGTAGCAGACAGACAAGTACAGAAATGAAAAAAAAAAAAATGTTTTCACTCCTTTCTTTTCAGTTCTGTCTACTGATGGACACAATAGACAATTCTACTGGAAAAAATTAGCACCTAGATGTTATCTAGGAATCAATCTACTGAAAAGTCACTGATTTATGTTTTAAGTTGCTATTCTAGCAGACATCTCTTACAACACTGAGGGGAGGACACAGTGAATTACTCGTTGTTGCAGTGTTTCCTCTGCTTGGCATCCTTTTGAGCAGTTAGTTTTACCATTTCCCAGTGTGGTCAACTGTTTAATGCTCCTTTCATGTTTCTCTCACATAGCATCAAGGTAAAAAATATTTTCTCAGAGATACGGAATAGGATTATTAAACCAAAAAATACAGCTGAAGAGTACATAGTTGTCACAGGTTTTGAGAATGATTAGCTTTCAGATCAGTGACATCTCTTTAAAAGTCCCATGTAAAGACACACAGTTTTTACTCCTACAACAGAAGTTACTGAGCAAACGAAGATCAGAGCTACGCTGGTAATGAAGACATGGACAGACATTCCCCAGGCAATCAGAAGTGAAACTAGAAAATTGTGACTGTGTTATTACAGGCATTGTTTATAGTGTGCAACACTTATATTAGGCAGTGTCAGGCAACTGTCATATAAAAACCTTAGCTGAGTTGGTTTCAACCTTACCAGATAAAACAGTGAAGCTGATTTTTCCCTCACCCCACACCTGCCTTAGGTTGGACTGGTTTGGTGTCTTTTTGCTTCCGTTTGTAAACATCAGCACAGACCATCAGTTGCTTCGTTGTACAGTTTGAAGTCATCCAGAACAACATTTCAGCAGCAATGGACCCCAACACTACATGCCTCAAAAAGTTACTGCAAAGAGCAGAGGACAGCTCTCACGTACTCACAGCGCTCTGCCTTACTCAGGAGATGAACTATAGCACACAGGGAACGTCTCACAGCTGGGACGAGATAGGTCTATGCCTTTTGACCTGAATGTGTAAATGAATATGCTGTAATTAATGAGGAAATAAGTTACTTAGTATGGGTAGGTTGCAGCTGGACTTGATCTTGAAGGTCTCTTCCAACCCGAGCAATTCTATGATTCTGTGATTCTATACTTTGCTCAGAGGACAAGTTAACTAGGTAAGATCTTGGACAGATGTCCCAGTTTCAACTCAGTTTTCCAGCTGCAGGTGCAAAAACTGCAGTGAGAGCTCTGGTCTTCCCACTCAGTCCTATCAGTAACAATACCCATCAGATTGTTCTCATGGCCCTACGCTGAAACCAAACTGCATGCTCCTGCTCCATGTTACCATGGCACAGATTGAGCAGTCTGTAGTTCTGGATTCAGAGAACACCCACGGGAATAGGAAATTAATAGGAATTGCCTTGTCACTCAGAGTACTCCGTGCCTTCACCTTTTCTCTAAGTCTATCCATAATTCAAAGCGAGCTCAATTACAAAATCACACAGGTTCCCCCTACTCAGTTTTTCAACCAAGGAGAGGATATTCCAGAACTTTTCCACATTTTCTACCTGTCAACCTACTCAGAGTAAAATATTGCTAATTGCAGGTGTGTGGGGTGTGGTAAGGAAGAAATAAAGACCAATCATTCAAGCATCACTCCTCCTGCAAAGAAAAGCAAACGCCAACTAGGTGTTTTTTGACATTTGAAGTGTTTCTTTTCAAGGTGATAAGCAGAGCAAAAAAACCAGGATGGAATATGTCACAAAGTAGCACAACCAATTTATAAAAGTAAAGATGAATCAAGTGTCTCAGAGAAGAATCAGGCAAAGGAGAAGAGTCAGATTTCTCCTGGAAATGCTACCGCTCTGATGTTTCAGTTCATTCTTTGGTCAAAACTTCAGCATGTCTTCTGGGGATCTACATTCTCTCAGTCTGCTAATCAGGTTCTGAATCACAAATTCAGTCTGAAGCCCAAGTGACTGACAACTAATTTTACTTTGGAGATAATAGCAGTGTCACACAGTAAGAGGCAAGCATGCAAGTTCTGCACAAGACAAATTCTTACAAGGGAACCTTCCCTAGAATACTTTCAAAAAGGAAATGAGTGTCTCCTAGGCAGTTTCTCATGCACAAAACAAACTGTATATTAAATACACTTGATCATACACACACACACACACACACACACACACTAGAGACAGATACAATTAGCATAATAGGACTGCCTCACTAAGTTTCCATACCTTTGATGAAAGCTACCATTTGTACTGCTAAAAAATGTACTTTGGGCCTTCTTAATAACCCAGAGGCCAGTACAAAATAACTGAGAGAAGAGAGATTTCTGTTACCCAGTAGAACACTTACCTCATACTTTCTGTAGTTGACCAGCAAGGCAAGTAGGACAACAGCATCATAGCCGTGCTCCCTGCGACTAAGTGGGCTGGACAGAATCTGAAATAAAGACTTGCATTATTCTTTTCAGGCCTGCTTCAGGAAGCTTGCAGTGACTCTGAGAACATACATGGCAGTAAAATGTACATAGAAGAGCAAATTATATCCTAAAGAGGATATTTATGACTTAGGGAGCATCAGTGCTTCCGAGAAACACTGCACAGAGGGAAACTTAACTTGTCACAGGCAGAACATATGCAGGCTTTCTGGGCAAAAAGCAAATACATTTCTCAACACCACTGGACATCTCAGTGCAACTATGACATCCTGCATTTTCCCAAATCCAGCTTCAGTTGTAAGAAGTATAATTTATCAAAGAGAAGAAAAAACTCCATACATCCAGACTGACTTTTGAATCAAGTTTCCCTAGTAAAAGAAGCTTCTGCAAAATTAGCCCATAAATCCATTCAGCTTCCAAGGACAAATGATTGAAGTGAAAATGCCTTAAATACTCAGCAGTGACTAAGAACAGCAGACTGAAGTAAGGAGCCATAGATTCTAATTATTTATTTATTTATTTACTCTAAATATCTATTTATTTTTTACCCATTCACTATGCTAAGAACGGAAGCAGCACACACTGCTAGTTACTTATGCAGCACTGAAAAGGCTGAAAAGCAAACATAAGACTGAAAAAAAAACAACCAACATGGAAGAAGAGCTCCTGCAGTAGATGGAAAAAAGCCCTTACCTGTAATATAGCTTCAAATATGCTGTTAATCATCACGTACTCCAGGATGGTGTTCTGGCTTATGTTATCTGTCACCTAAGTACAAACATGAGTTAAAATCTCGAAGCCTCCCATGATGCTCTAGCTGCCTCTGGCAGACAGCAGGGACAGCAGCATTATACTACCAGACTGACACATTTATTCAGAATCTCTCACTTAGTCAGCAAGTCAAGGGTGTGCTGAGCACTACAGCCAGACACGAGAGGAAGTCTGCCCTGTCTTCTACCACTGTCATTTCTGGCAAAAAACATGACCCATGGAGTGAGCACCCCATTTCCTCTGCAGATTGATGCAAGACAGCTGCAGGATAGCACCATCAGCAACTGAAACAGTCTGCTGCACTGGAGGCAGAGGGTGAAAAAGCAGAGCCCTTATTTACCGTCACCAAGCAGAGGAGTAGCTTCAGACACAAGCTTTTCAGGCTTTCAGAACCTTCTGCACAAAGTAGTGAGTCCAAGCTCTCCATCAGATTCTAAAAAAAAAGAACAATTGTGCAATTTCAAATTAATATTTAAAACTATTTAAAATATTTCTTATAAATTCGAGATTCAAGAATAGCAACACAAAGCTGTGTTATTCCAAAAATCAGCAACTGAACCACGTCCTGGTTTAAGCTTGGATGTAACTGCTGTATGTAGACATAGCTATATACACCACAGACTATATTAACACCATTGCTTCTCATTTCAGCTTTATGTTAAATACATTTTTGTGACCACAAGCATAACATCACGATCATTCTCCAAGTCCTGTTGAGATGCGCAAGAGGTTTTTGTATACACACCTGTCTACAAAACACTGCCCCTGCAACACGGCTGCTGTGCAAAGTGTTTGTCTACATAGGCAAGGCCTCACCTTCATACAAAGCTCTGCCTTATCAAATCCCACAAGCATGTTGATGATGTCAAACCCAGAAGTAGATTTGTTCTTCTGATGGACACCCCGAATCAATGCACACAAAGTCTGCAAACAAAATATTCAGAGGATAAGATGTAAGGCAACATCTACAACTCCACAACACAACTTGCTCTAGAGCCCTCTCAGAGCACTAGAAAAATAGTGATATTTATACAAATAGCATCAGCCTAGAAGGGGCTGTATTTGCTATAAATCCCCCACCTCTGTTGTTTCGAAGGAATATACGTTGGATTCTGAGAACTCAGGAAAGAAAACAATTAGAGAAAAATGTATTTGTCCACATTTTCCCTGTTCGATGGCCCTTACAGACTGAAATTTATATTCTGCACTTCTACAGTTGAGAGCAGTTGGGATGAATGCGTTCACCAAACTGTCAAGAATCAGCTTGGAACTAATAACAGTAAATGTCAAGACTGAGGAGGACAGTCCTGTGACAGTCCAAGTGCTGGAAAAGAACAGCAGCTTCTTGTTCTGGGTGATGGTTCTTCACAGCTTCCAACTAGGAAGTGTCCAGCAGGGACAGCTTCCTGTATAAATTTGACAACAAATTCTCCATTGTTTGATTTTAATTTTGACTCACAAGGAAATTAAAAAGGAGAGCAAAATGAAGGAGAAAGAAGACAGACAAAGCTACACAAAGTATTCTTGAGCCCCCAAACGATAGCTTGTAGAGAGAACAAGCCCCTCTCGCCCCCTCCATTGCCACCTATTTATCCTGCAGCACCAGATCCTCCTGAATTTTGAAACAAGCTATTGAACTTTGAAACAATAGCTAGAGAGACTACAAGCACGTGTAACCTCTGCCAACCAGAGGTAGCAGCTGCTCTGCAGACACCATTTCTCCTCGCAACTAAAGTAGTATGAACAAGATGCTTGATACCAGAGGCAAACATATTGCCTCATCAGAAGCAGAAGAGAGTATTTCCCATCTCTCAGCTGTGGTACCTGTAGTGCATTGACCACTCTGATTGGGTGCTCCTCACCCAGTGCCTGGATGCAGTGCTGAAACAAGCAATTGATGTTATCTTTTATCTTCATCAATTCTTCCCCATCCAGAGCCTCCAGCTTGCCTTCCAGATATTCCAGGTTGACCTGTCAGGTTAAGGAGCAGATCATGCACGTTACACAACTACTGTCACCTTAGGAAATCAAGTCTTCGCATTGACAGTCTGCTATCTCATAGGCAGAACAGCAGCAGCAAATCGGAGGACGTTCAGTTCCTGTTACCTTCATGAGAAACAGCTCCTCCCAAAACCTAGGGTTGCTTTTGCTGGGGTCCTCTGTCTGAAAGAGAAAGGAACAGCCAATGAGAGCAAACAATAACAAATTATTCAGGCAGAATTTGAACAAAATCACTACTACAAGTAGGTCAGAGCCATTGGATGACCAAATGGTCTAACAGTACAGGGTACTGTCTGCAAAGATTCTCAGAAATAGAATAGCAAACAGAAGCAGTTCTCATTTGAGATATTTCTGGATTACTTTTTGAGAAACACTTGAAAAGCCATGATGTCACACAGATAACAAGTGGTCCTGGCAGACATCAGGATAAATCGACATTAAGGAAGAAAGCAGATTACAGAGTTCTGCATGACAGCAGGAGAACTTGAAGTGTGTGCCTATGCTATGCAATACTTACCATGGGAAAAGAATCCAGCAGGCAGAGCCCTCAGCACAAACTATATAAAATTTACCAGAAGTGCCCCAGTCCTTACCGTGAAAATCTCATCATACATCAACACAACCTTCTCCTTCAGTGGCTTCTTGGAGGCTGAAGATTTCCGGAGCAGCCCACCTTTCTTCTCTGCTTGGGCCATGTTGGACACCCTGAAGAGATCAAGAGAGCAAGGGGGAAAAAAAAACAAAAAACAAAAAGCTAAAGAACCTTGAACTTTCTTCAAGGGATACCTAGCCTGCTTCAGCCATGAAAGACGTCTTCACTACACTAATAAACTCTCACAAGCTGGAAGCAGAAGCTTTAATAAATATCCTTGATAAGAAATCAGATCAAAAGTCCAATCCAGTCCTAAAACCTACTTCAAAGAAAGGTGCTGAAGTTCATCCACAGGCAGATACAGAATAAGCAGCTCATCACAGAGCCACAGAATGGTTGATGTTGGAAGGAATACTTGGGATCATCAAGTCCAACCATTCTGCTTCAAGCAGTGTCACCTAGAGCACATTGCCCTGAATCACATCCAAAAAATATTCCTTGGTCATTTTCACAGCAAAAGGTTTTCTAGAAATGCAAACAAGGTTTCCTATAATTAAGTAATTAGTGTCCAGTGCTTCCTGGTTATACCAGTGGAAAAGAAAAAAAAAAGAAGAAAGTATCATTCCTATAAAACAAGCTGCTCAATAAAGCAATAGCCACAGCTGTAGCCCTGAGCCATTTGCAACTGCCAAGCTATTTCAGGGTCTGCCACAATGCACAGCTTGCCATGTCCCCCCAGCCCCACATCTGATGCAACCAAAGCACATCACCACCCTGGCCTCACAAACATGTATTTCTCTGCAAGGTCAGAATTTTCTGGCAAGCACTGCAGATTGAGCAGCATTCTAACCTTCTCTATCACTGCAGCACATCAGAGATACTCAGCAGAAAGGGAACGCTGTGCCCTGTCATATCTCCAAGCTCCAACCCCCCCTAACCAATACCTCCGGAGATAATGACACACATGGAAGCAGCACACCTCAGGCAAAAGCACAACTGAAGTCATGCTCCAAAAAACCACACAGGCAGGCCGTGGAGGCAGCTGCACTCAGCCACACCGAATTACGTGCAGTGAGGTCAGCACACTGCAGCCTGCCTCTGGGACCCCACAGTTTTCTGAGTCGGCAGCCATAGAGACAGGTTTGGATTCAGTCTCCACTCCAGACTGCCTGAAAACAACTGTGACACACTCAGATCCGTCCTTCTCTCAAAGAGCAACTTCTAGCAACTACCCAACATCCGTTCCAGATCCGTTCTGCATTCCTGCCATCGCAGACAGCTTTGCATCATCCCAGACTACAGCCCCAGCTAGGACTCCCAGGCTCCCAAAGTCTGCTACAGGTTACTCAGATATCCATCCCTTGTACCATAAACCTCAATTTCAAATGGTAGGAAATCTTTGGGGCTGGAAAAAACACTGCTGCCCTTCCCCAGGTGTGAGGGCAGGTCTGTCACAGTGGGAAAGCGGTGGGCAGGACAGAGGGGTCGATCTCACACCTGAAAAGCAGAGATTCACATAGAGGTGGGGCAAGGTGCTGCCTCTCCCAGCTAGGATGGGAATAAGGACAGCTGGCTGGCTGAGAGCCAGTCTGTACATGGCAGGTGAGAACAGAAACAGCCCTGGGAAACACTGATAGAAGAACACATAGGACCCGGTGCTCTGTAACCTATGCAAACACAGACCGCTGCTGCCGTCTGCTAGGCCTACGTGGCCAATTAAGGTGGAGAAAAGGTTGCAAACCAACAAGCGAGAAAGAAAACATTACTCAATCATCTCGATAGCTTCTCTTCTACAGTCTGCATTGTTTTTGAACTGTCGTGGGAAACGAGACATTACCCTGATTAGAACCATAACTGGAAACAGAGAGAAACCTATTAACAACCAAATCGAGAGCAAAGTCACTTTTAGCCTAGCAATATAAAGCTTACCCACGGTTGCACAAAAACAGTTTCCCGACAGGAACTCTAAGGTTCTGAATCTCAAGCAGCCGCCATGCCCAGCACACCAACACATCCATCAGCGTGCTTCTAATTGAATCACAGCTAACAAATCCCAATGTCAAAACTAATAAACTAACTCATGGCGCTTCTAGGTCAGCATTCTCACACCAAACACATCTGTGCACAGAGGGGATCAATACACTGCCTAGCCCCTGAACGTCCAGCAATACATTTTAGCACTTCTCCAGCACGCTCCAGAAAGATGGGGAAGCCAAAATCCTGCAAGGCACAAATGCTTGATGCTCAGCAAGCACCAGAGGGACCGCATGAGCAACTGAACATTCTCATCTCTGCCACAATGAGACTTGGGATTCATACTCTCTCAAGCAGAGCTGCACGCAGTACTGACAAAGATGACTGCTAGAGGTGAGGATTAAATAATGCTCTTGTTTATGACTTGCTGCTCTACAAATGAGCACATGGAGGAACAAAGGGGGAAAAGTAAAAGTCGCCTTTCATACCAGTGCTCTATCAGGCTTTGCTTCTTACATGACCTATGATGGTCAGGCTGTACAAACGGTTTTTTCTTTTCGCTTCATGCAATGACGTTCTCTAGATGTCATAAAGACAGAAACAGGAAACTGTGCTTTGCTAATGGGGACCTTTTAGGCAATGGCAGAAAACAGCAGTCAAATGCACAAAACACTCCTAAATTGCAGAGGTGCCAAATTCACAGGATATCATGATAGCTTTTGAAAACACCAAATCTAGTTAACAATTATCCTTTAAAACACCCCACATTTCAAAAGCATGGGTGCCAATTCCTCATCTCAGGTTCTCGTGGCTCATTTAGCCTGTCAATAGTGCCATTAACGTGCACTGCTAAGTGAATCCTGCCGCGGTCAGTGACAGCACAGAGCCGCCCCCAGGGCGGAGAGAAGCACCCGCACGCACATTCCTAGAGCCATGCTCTGCTGCTGTGCCGCAGAGCATCCTCTGTTCAGCAGGAGCTAACAGAAAGCTTAGCAGAGCAGGAGTCCTGGCAGCTCAAAGACAAAAGGCAGGCAGACAGAAGTAGAGGCAGATCTACCTTATCTCTCATCAGCCCCAGGATCAGCTGATCCAGGCAGGAACAAAGCCACGAGCACATCCAGCCATCCGCCTCCCAACCACCCCATTCCACAACTCGCAGCAGAGATCCACATCGAACACATGACATTCAGATGAAGGCATCCTTCTCAGCATTCAGTTAGACCATCCGCGGGAAAAATTAAAAAAGAAAAAAAAAAAAAGAAAAACCTGACATTTTGAACCTGAGGTTTAGTCAGACTTGAATGCTTTCAAGGTTACATAATACACGTACAATTAAACATGAATGCTTTCTTCAGTCTAGAAGCACCAAAACTACACCATTACACTACCTGGCTAAATAAAAAACAAACACGTTACACCAAATGGGATTTTCATGTGTGTATTTAATTGTCAAACAATTTATTCTGAACCTGAAAAAAGCAGTACAAATGAGATGATATTATTGGTTTGCTAATCTCAAACCAATGTTAATCAATACTAATGAAAGCTCCAAGTAACACCTGAGACACTGCCCTTTTCTGAATCCAATCCCTTGGCTGACTGCTGTTGCTGCTTCTAAACCAGTCTCCCTGGTTTAGAAGGTCTCCAGCTGAGTAATCAGCCCGACCCCAGCTGCACACACCTGGGACCAGCAGGATCATGCTTTGCCTTCTGAGGCACTTGGCAGGCACACCATTTAAATCTAAAGGAGAGTTTTTCAGAAATGGCACAGACCATGGGCGAGGGATAAACCTCTGCCTAAAAGTGACCTATGGCTTGTAAAGAGTACAGACTGTAGTCCAGTCCTTGTACTCTTCAGCAAAATTCCAGCAGAAACTTGCACTGAACACCCACGATGAACCTGCACGGCCAATACTGAACCCAGGCAACAGGGCAGTGAAGATCACAGGTTCCAGCACTCGTCTGTCAGAGGAAGCTGCAGTCTGCACCATGTCCTGCACCAAATGCAGGACAGCACCCTGACACAGTTCAAGCCCCAGCATTACTGCCCCCCCCCCCAGGAACCACGGAGCAGCAGCCTGGGCAGAACACCAATAAAAACAGAGAGGGGAGGGACGTGGTGGGCTGCATTTTGTCAAGGCTTAAGCAACCACCACAATCAAATTTCTGTTACGAGCCCTTTAGCAGCTCACACTGCCAACTCTTATGTTGACAATTACAGCCCATGCTAACAGGCCCGTGCTACTTCAGTACTTCGTCCATTCCTTACAGCTTTATCTGCACTTCGTCCATCGGAACGAAAGCAGCTCAGGCCGTATCTCTTGTTACAACAGCGCAGCACCCAGCACAGCCGCCAGGGAACTGCTATCACTCACAGCACAGAAGCCTTGGATCAATCTGGCACGATTCCCAACTGCCTTCAAGTAGTACAGAACAAGAAATGTATTCTGAGGTTACGGCAACTAAAACCCACACATTTTCTACTTCTTTATTTTGCCAGTACCAAGCAGCACAGCCTCAGTGCACGTGCTTTTACTAGCCAGCCCTTCCAGCCTGCTCGGAGCAGTAGCAGTGTGTGCTTCTACACAGCACAGCCCATACAGCCACACCACTACTGACCTACCTGCCTTGCCCCAAAAAGCAGGAGAAGTGTTTTCTAACACAGATACAGCTACAAGCTTGCACCGCACCTGCCTTAGCAATGCTATGAAGGAATAACATCCAAGTTACATTTTTGACATTACATTCATAACTGCCTTTCATTTCTATCTGTCTGGATGAAATAACACCAACTTCACGCCATGGTGTAGCTGAGCTTCTTGCTGGCAAACCCCTCCAGACAAGCACCACATGCTCACACCTCCATCTGTTCAGACCATTTTTCCAAGTTAACCTTTTCACTCCATCACACTTCCTCTCCATACTTCTGGCGTAGCCCCCTGCTGTAAGAAAGCCTCTTTCGGTTTTCGCTTTTCAAGCCTCTCAGAATCCATTCCTCCCGATTCACCATGAAATACTCAGCGCTGCCTCCCCGCCCACAGCTGAAGGCTCGCTCCACCTGAAGACACCCTCAGGCGCCTTCCTTCCGAAGGAAAACGCCGTGCCCCGACGCTCCCCCACCCCGTTCCTTCAGCCGTCAGCGCAGCTCCAAGGCCCGGCCCGAACGCGGCACAGCCTTGGCTCCCAGTGCTGAGGCAGCTGCCGCGTCCGGGACGCTGCGGAGCAGAGGTACGCGAGGTAAGGAGCGCAGGAAGGCGAGGCGCCGAGCCGCTACGACCGCGGGACGACCGGCCTCCTTCCCTCACCCCCCGACACTCCCCTTCGAAGCGCCGCCCCTCCTACAGCAGCCGAGGGCCGAGCGGCACGCCGCCCTGCTCGCCCGCCGCGACCGCACCAGCGCCGCCCGGAGCGGGACGGGCCGTCAGGGTGGCCGACGGGAAACGGTCCGGCCGCCGCCTCCCGCCGGGCTGCAGCCGGGGGCTCCCCGAGAGGCCCGAAGCGGGCCGGGCCCCTCCACGCTCCGTCCCGGCGGCCCGAGGCGCCCGCGCAGCGCAGCCGTAGGGACGGCCGTGGCGGTGCGACGTGACGTGACGTGACGTGTCGTGTCGTGTCCTGTCCTGTCCCGGCCCGTGGGCTGCGGGCACCGCGA
>JAPSGF010000013.1:12808757-12830920 GCA_035772895.1 Perdix hodgsoniae
CCGCGATGGGGGCCGAGGCCGCGGAGCCCGGAGGTCGCGGTCGCGCAACCTCCGCTGAAGCGGCGACGGAAGTCGGAGAGGGGCGGCCCGGCGCGGCCCGGAGCCCCGACGGGGAGCGGCTCCGCCCGGAAGCCGCCGCCTCGTGATTGCGCAGCGCCCAGCCGAGCTGCCGGCCCGGCAGGTAGGGCCCGGCGCGGGGGGGGCGGGGGCCCGGGGGTGGGCGGAGGGGGACGGCGGGGCCGGGAGGGCCGGGAGCCGCTCCGGCGGATCCTCAGCCCGCTGTCGCCGCGCAGGGCGCGCCCCGAGATGAAGCCGTCCGGGACGCTGCGGCAGCTCTCCGACTTCAGCGACCTGAGCCGGGGCCGGAGGCTGCGGGAGCTGCTGTGCCACGGCGAGGAGCCCCGACGCGTCCTGCCCAGCCCCGACGGGAGGCACCTCGTGCTGCTGCGGGAGAACCGGCCGCCCCCGCTGCCCCTGGTGGCGGCCTTCCAGCTGCGGGGCGGCGGCGGCGGGGCCGAGCTGGAGAGGAGCTGGCGGCCCTCGCAGCCCGCCCTGGCGGGACTGGTGTTCCCGCAGAGCCCCGCGGCGCCGGGCCGCTGGGCGCTGGGCATCGTGTGGGAGCACGGCCGCACCGAGCTCTGGCGCTTCGTCCCGGCCGCGGGCTGGCAGCTGCTGCAGACGCTGGAGCTGTGCCAGGGCGCCCGGGCGCGCGTCGTGTCCGTGTGCAGCCAGGCGGCCAGCCTGGTGTGGTGCGAGGAGAGGCCGCCCCTGGACGCCCACTCCGACGTCGGCAAGTGCGCCTTCAGGTTCTGCATCTGCGCCCGCGCCCTGGAGCTGGGGGAGCAAGGCGTGCGGCCGGGCCCCGTGAGGATAGTCCTGCACAACTGCCCCGAGTACCGGCTCCTGGCCTCTCCTCGGCACGTCTTCCTGGTGCCCGCTTCTGGCAGCTTCGCCACCGCCTCCAAGTTCCTCCTCATCTGGCACCCCGAGCAGGCGAAGCTCACCATCGCGGCCCCCTCCGCAGGCTTTGTCCACAGCAAGGTGCTGCACTCCAGCAGCGAGTCGGACTTCAGGAAGCTCCTGCTTGGCTCCGTGGGTCTCCTCTCAGCTTTGGCACCTCTGGACATTCACACCCGTGCCGTGTCCAGCTGTGGGGCTCTGCTGCTGGTGAGCAGGAAGGGTGCTGTGAACATGCTAGAGGCAGATGGGACACAGAGGCACATCTTTGACCTGGAAACGGAGCCTCTGGCCCAGGGTGATGCTGTTAAGCTGAAGACGTATGGTAGCATCTTGGCCTGCGTGCTGGCTGGGGTTCTGTACCTTGTTGACCTGAACAGTGGGAGGGTCATAGAAAAGAAAATCCTGAGCATGAAGGAAGTGCATTTCCTGGAGTCCCCGGGAGAAGAAAACAGCATTCAGTTCCTCGCTCCAACTGGCATCTACAGCTTTAGTTTCTCCAACCCTGAGGAAAGCGGCAGGCCTGAGCCATGCCTAGTGGAGATGGTGTTCGAGGAGGCCTGCAGGTACTACCAGAGAAGGAGTCTCAGCAGCTCCAAGCTGACGGTGGAGAAGTTGAAGAAAGGTGGAGTCTTCCAGGCACCCATAGCCCTCACTGCCATCCTGCAGCACAGCCTTCACCAAAAGCAGAAGCCGGCCCGAGGCCTCCAAGACACTTATGCCAAGCTGCTGAGCACGATTGGCCTGGAGCTGCAGAGCTACCTGAGCCTGGAGCTCCTCAAAACCTGTGTGGTGAGTGCCTCAGAGAGTGAGGTGGAAAGTTACTGCGAGGAACTGGTGGAGCAGGAGGTCAGCCGTGTTCTGCACTCTGACATGGACAAGGACAACTTGGCCTACCTGAATTCAGTCTTTACCTCCTTCCCCAGGGCTGCCTGGAAGGCCACCAGGAGCTGCCTGCAGCTACAGCAGAATGGGGATGGCCTCTTGGTGGCCCGGGCCACCCCAGAGGTTTGGAAGAAGGTCCTGGGAGGACCACAGCAGGAGGAGGTGGGGCAGAATGGGGTGGTCCCACTCTTTGAGCTCATCTGTGCTTCCTTCCTGAGGTTCAAACCCAAGTGGCTGCCCAACTTTGTGGAGCTGACCCAGCAATACGTGAGCATCTCCTGGCCATACAGCAGCAAGGAGGGCCCAGAAGGCCGTGTGCCACTGTACAAGAGAGCCCTGGGAGTGCTGGCCAGGAAGAGCAAGCACAGTGAGGTAGATGATGAGTTGGAGCTCGAATTGCTGCTCTGCAGCAAGAGGCCCAAGGCCGTGCTGCAAGCTCTGCACCTTCTCATCCGCCTGAAGCGGTGGCAGCGGGTGGTGGAGGTGGCAGAGAAGTTCTCCAAGCTCAGCCCTTTGCTTAATAAGGAGATATTCACCACGCTGCTAGCAGAGTTCGCCCAGCACCGGGAGCTGGACCCTTACCTGGACACGCTGTGGCCGCTATGCCCTGCTGAGCTCAACACCTCAAACATCCTCACCGTGGTTCTGCAGCACCTCCCTTGCTCCCAGCAGGACCCGGTGCCCTTCTCAAGCGAAGGGAACCAGCTGACTGTGGGCCTGCTCAAGCCGCTGCTGCAGCGGGTCATGCAGCGTCCCTGCATCCAGGACGAGATGTACTCAGATGCCTTGCAGAGCCCCACCTTCCCCCCTCCAACCCCACCCCGAGAACACAGGAACCCTCCAAAAGCAGCGGGCAGCGATGCTCCTCAGCCAGCTGGGGCAAGGGCTTCTGCCTCGGCACCGGGGCAGGGTGACACTGTGTAAAGGGGAAAGCACAATGGGATCCCAGTCCTTGGGTGTGAGGGAAGGGGAAAGCCACATCCACTCTAGGAAGCCATGCCCTGCCTGGCAGCAGGGAAGCCTGCTCCATTTTGAAGCCTTGAGTCCGTGGGGGCTGGAGTTGGGTGTCTCACCTGAAGCCAGGGCAGGCTTTCTGGTTGTTTCTTGCAAGTGCAATTGTTTGTGCCCCTGTAAAGGAGCAAATGCCAGGTGCATTTGTAGATGAAAGCACTGGCTGCATCACAGGACTGCAGAGCTGCTCCCTGCCCAAAACACTTTGATTTTGGTTTGCTTGACTCTGCAATTTCACTTCTAGTTTTCCAGTCCTCTGGGAGCGGTGGTCTGGAGCAAACACAGCCTTTTCCCCATTCTGTGCTCAGCAAGTGGGGCGATGCCTCCAGGCTCTGCCTGTTTCTTGCAGTGGGGTCATTGTGTCACTGCCCTGAGCTCTGCAAGATGCCAGGATGGTGCAGCTCCGTGACACTGGGAGTCCCAGCATGCACTGGCAGCTGCAGCGCTCAGTCTCACTGCAGTTCCTCTGGGAGCAGCCCTGCAGCTGTGACCAATTGCAGCTACTTAGCTGAGGAGGGCAGCCTAATTCCCTTATCTCTCCATCCCAGCCGGTACCCAAATTCTCTTTCGAGCTGAGAAGCTGGCAGAAGCCTGGGCAAGCTTGGGGCTGGCCCTGCCTCTCCCTTTCCTTTGTGGAAGCTTAGATTATACCGCAGGACGCCAGGGCCCTCCATCCTCATCTCTCCTACCTTTGCCCTTTGCACACAAAGGGGCTTTGTCAGGGTTGTCTGGCTCACATTGTGCCTCTGTTTGCAAAGTCAGTGTAACGTGAGAGCAGCCGTGCAGGAAGATGCAGCTTCCAGCCTGTTCTCGGAGAGCTCAGAGAGCCCCCGGCCGTGGTGCAAAGAGACCCCTGGCTGTGGAGCCACCTGGTGCCGTGCCAGGCTGGGAGCGGGTGGGGAACGTCGGCTGCGTTATTACTGCTGAGAGCGGGGTCAAGTGGAGAAGGCAGTCTCATTTTAAAAATAAAGATTCCTAAAGCAGTGCTGGGGCAGTGGTGAATGCTGTGAGGGTACAAGTGAGGGAGGAGGGCGGCTTGCATTCGCTCCTGCTGAGTGGGAGCCAAGCTTGGCTCCCGGTGGGACCGCAGCCTGAAGGCCATCTGTGCTGCACAGGCTTTTGGTGCCATGAGCACCCCTGAAGGCCCCTGGGTGGGTGTCGGGGGAGCTGTGGCTGGCCACTATGCTGGGGTTAGGAAAAGGAGGGATTTTCTCTAAAGCTGTGGCTTGTCCCTTTGTTCCCAGCTGGAAAATCAGCAGCAGGGTGGCTTCCTCCTGCAGTGGCAGAGCCGCCCTAGGAGGGACCCTGCTGTGTCCAAACACAGCGATGTGCCAGTTCCTCCCCGAGATGGGGGCTGAGCTGCGGAAAGTCCCTGTGGTGGAAAAAGAGAAAGAACACAACCCTGGCAATGGGGAAGAGGAACCTCTGCAACGGTTCCCTGGAGGCGGGCTGGTTACCAGGCAGCCCTGCCTTGGGCTGGGTCTTGTGCTGCAGGCATGGGGTGCTGTGCTCCCAGCTGCCACTTACATGAGCCCAGTGAAAGCATGGCCTACAAGGCCTCTGTGGCACCACTGTGAGTGGCCCTAGCCTCTTCCCCGAGCAGCTGCCACACCATCTGATGCTGCCCTGAGCTCCAGGGCTGGGCAGAAGGGAGGAGGAGGGAGGGAACAGAACACGGTTGTCTCAGAGAGCTGCAGCCCCGGGGAATGGGATGCTGCCGTGTGTCGGCAAAGGTTGCGCAGGGCAACAGGTAGGTACGGGGCTCCACTTATGGTCAGGACATGTGCTGGGAGAGACAGCAGGAGGTAAGGCTGGCACAGGTTCAGGTAGCTCCTGAAGGAAAAAGAAGCCTCTCTAAGGTCAGAAGCAGAAGGGTAAAGCAGACGAACGTAGCAGCGTTTAAGCTGGCCTGCTCCAGTTCATCGCTCCCTCCGATAAGGCTTGGACTTTGCATTGAAGGAAATGAGTCAGGCTGTGCATGTATGCCTCCCAGCCCGGCCTTTGGAATGGTCCCAGAGCCTCAGCCAAGGAGCAGCACAGCAGCCAGCACACGCTCAGCCCATAACAACATGCAGCGCCTGAGGAGCTCCAGGGAATAGGCAGGGGTGGGCACCAGCAATGGGGGCCCACCCAGTCCCCCTCCAGGAGGAAACCTTCACCCTGGGGAGCACCAGAATCGCCAAGAATCAGGGCACTGACCTACAGCCTCTTGCACCAAGCAGCTCCTGATCTGCAGCACTCAGGGAAGGTCCTGAACCATGCTGGGACAGCACCTAGCCCTAATGAGAGTGGTCCTCAGGAGGCAGCCCCTGTTTGGTCCCGTGACTGACTCAGGCTCCAGGCTGAGCTCCTGCAGTTGGCAGGGCAGGGGCTCACTTGCAATCAAGAGCCCTCTAAGCACAGCCCCAGCTTGCACCAGCAGCAGGAAAACAAGTGCCATAGAGCCCCTCTTTGCACACCTGACCACAATGAAAGGGTCAGGGAGAAAAGTGTATAGAACTACCCCATACCTACAACACAAAATCACCTTATTTATTGTTTTATACCTAAAATCACAGCACTGGAGAGTCAGGCTCCCTGCACAAATAAATACACTGGTTATGGAGTGACAGGCTTGGATAAGCAGGTTCCCTTCGGCGAGCAGCACCTGCCTGTGCACATAAGGGGGAGAGGGGGGTCCTGGCCCAGCCCCACACCACAGCATGGCTGCAATGAGCCGTGGGGGAGATGCTCTGCTACTCCTCTTTCCTGCCACGTCCCCCAGGTGATGAGGGGTAGCAAAGCCCCACCCGGGGCAGTGCAAAGGGCACATACCCTTCTCCTGCAGGCTGTCTCTCCGCTGCAGCACATCACTTATTGGGAAGTGAGGAAGGGGCTCCCAGCCTGTTCCCAGCGCTAAGGGAGAAGATGCAGCAGACAGAGCTGTCATATTCAGTGTCCTTAGTGCCTGTGCCATGTTGATGGAGGCTAATGCCTTGTAGCCGGCCGGGGGATTTTGTACAGGTTGAATGCAGGTCCCCTGCAAAATCAAGGGTGCCTGCATCACGCCCAGCCACAGAGGGCAGCAGGGGACAGCCAAGAATGCCATGGGAAGGCAGAATGCCATCCCTCTCTGAGGTCCAGCACCCCAAAAGGAGGAGGGAGGAATGTGGAAAATGGACCCCAAAACAGCAGCACAGGTCCCACCCTGCTGCCTGCACCCCCCTCAGCTTGTGCTTTCCGGGTTCCTCTCCTTGTCCCCCATGCCCCAGGATTTACCCCAAGTAGGGACCCAGCACTGCTACTTACATCTCCACAGCTTCTTTCCTAGGGGGAAGGAAAAAGAGGGGATCGCATCAGTGAGACAGAAGGGCCTCTTGAGGGCCCAGCCCAGCACCACATTGCAGGATGGGGCTCTTTCGGGGCACACAAGGAAGGTGTGGGGGCTGCAGGGTGTGACAGTCCCTCCATTCCAGACACCTCATCTGGGCTCCTGCAGTCCATGGAGTTTTGCCATTCCCAAGCATCACTGCTCCAGCAGCACACAGCTCCTTCGGCCCCACTGCAGTTCCACCAAGGGGTGGTTTGCAGAGCAGACCCCAGACCAGCACTGTGGCAGGGCAGATCCTCACCTGTAGTCATCATCAATGTCCATGCGGCGGTAGAACTTGGCGAGTCGCACGGCCAGGATGATGCTGGGCAGCAGGAACACAGTGCACCAGCCCAGGCTGAACCAGAAGGTGTTCTGGGAGCACGGAACAGGCATCAGCCACCCCATCAGCATCATCTTCCACCCCAGATTCGTGTCACCCCTCTCACCGTAGAGTCCAAGATGTGGTCACAGGCAATGACCTCCACGTTATCCAGGCTCTGGGCTACGGGCTTGCAGCGTGCCACATCCATCCTCAGCTGGGGATACAGCTGGGACAGGTCATGCTCGGGTCCCCCCAACCCCGTCCCCCATCCCCGTGCCTGGCTGGGTCAGGCTCACTCACAGTGCTCTTGGCCCAGGTGATGTAGGTCTCAAAGAAGTCCAGCAGCTCCTCTAGAAAGGCCCACGTCTCCTGTGGGGGGGCAGGCAGAGAGTGGGGATGCTGTACCCCCCCAGCCCACACTGTGCCCTACATCCCCTTCATGCCAGAGCCAAAATTCCACCTCGATCTGGCAGCAAAGGGTCTACAAGATGCCCCCAGATCCCTTGCCAGAAGTGGGAGCACCTGGGGGCACAGGGGACCCATGGGCACTATGTGGTATCCCTGTCAGGTGGTGTCTCAGTGGGGCCAACCCAGTCACATCCCCCCACGTGCCCCAGAGCAGGGCAAAGTGAGCTCACATTCTTGATGATGTTCCCCATCTCCCTTCCCAGGAACTCCTCTGTGGCACTGGCTTTGTCCAACGTGGAGTTTGTCTGTGCCTGAGACAAAAGAAGCTGTCAGCAGCACGATGGGGGGAGCAGGGTCTCTGCATCTCCCCAACCCCATGCAGCAGTGGACCCTGAGACGCAGCATCTCTGAGCTGCCATACCAGTAGGGCATCTCCGTGCCCCATTAACAGCCCCGATGTGCCCCAAGCTGTGGGTTAGCCCCATAACAGGGAGCGTAGGAGCAGGGTTGCTCCATGCGTGGCTCACCTTGAGCTGGGCAGCCCGGCTCTGCACCAGCTGGATGTTCTCCTTCAGGGTTTTCTGGGGGTGGTGGAGAGAGAAGCAGAGACATGTACCCCATGGCTCACTCTGACCCCCCAGCAGTGCCCCTTCCCCTTTCTCAGTATCGCTCACCAGCGGCTCTGAGAAGTTGCTGTTCAGCTCCCTGTCCAGCTTCCGCAGCTCAACAGCATCTGCCTTCAGGTCCCTCTGCACATCTTCACTCTGCGGGAGAGGCTCTCAGCAGTGCCCACCAGATAAGGGAGGGACCCCGCTGCCAGTCCTTTGCCTGCTCTGGGGCATAAGAAGCTCCTCGGCCAGGGGACACCCCTCAGCCCTGGGGACAGGGTCTCACCGTGTTGTTCATCAGCTGCTCCAGCTCTGTGGCCAGCTCCTGCAGGCCGCCCACCGTGACGCCCTGATCCAGCTGGGAAAGGGACAGTGCTGAGGTAGGGTGGGGTTGAGGACAACAGCGGGGCTGCGCCCCATCCCCATGGGGCAGGATGGAGCCGGGACCCCACAGCAGAGGGGACAGCACCCAGACCCCCATCCTGACCGCAGCCCCACACCTGCTGTAGGGTGTGAGTGAAGTTGGGGGGCTGCGCATCACGGCAGGCATTCACCAGCAGCTCCCGCTGGCTCTCATTCAGCACAGAGATGGGGGTCAGGTTGATGTGCAGCTTCTGGAAAGCCGCTGAGATCTCCTCGGTGTACTGCAGGGTGAGGGGAGCCGTGAGGAGAAACGTGACACAGTTCCAGCCCCATGTCCCCACCTGCGTTGTGTCCCCCCTTGGCACTCACCTGGCTGATGTTCAGAAGCTCATCCAGGGACACCCTCTGGTCCAGGCGTAGCGTCTGCCATAGGGCAGCATCCTGCTGGCACTGCCTGTGGGATTGGGCACAGGGCTGGGATCGAGCTGGGTGCTCCTCCAGGGCTTGTCCTTACCCAGGAACACCTCGCTCCTTCCCTGCACATAACACCAGCACAAGCTCCCTGCCTGGGGGGATCCACCCTGGGGGAGCTGCCCATTAGCTGTGCCCACCTGTAGATCTGCGAGAAGGTGACGGTGCCACTCTTGTCACCCAGCACCTCTGAAAGGTTGAAGCCGGGGATGAGGCCGGGGGTATCCACGAGCTGGGTTCCAGGGAAATAATAGAGCAACCAGTCATGGTGCAGGGTGGGAGACCAGGGAGAGCCCCCAAAGCTGTCCCAGCCCTGACAGACAGACAAAGGAGGGGGGAGCCCACCTGGAAGAGCTGCTGGCTGCGCCAGGACTCACAGACCAGCATGTAGATGTTCCCCCCCAGGAAGAAGGTGAGCAGCACCAGCAGCATCAGCAGCCAAGAGAAGATGAAGCTGAAGCCCACCCCTCTGCAGGACAGAGCTCCATCAGCACAGGGAGTGTGCAGCCTGCACACCCCCATGCACATCCCTGCCTGGGAGCCTCACTCACGCCATGAAGAAGTTCCCTCCAGTGTTGGAGAGGCAGCTGCGCTGGGTGGGCAGCGTGCTCTCCTTGTGCCCCAGCGGCCCCAGCAGCAGCCCACAGGTGTTGCACAGGACTACCAGCAGCACCATGCAGCACAGCAGGGCACACACGCTCCACCTGGGGCAGGAGGATGGGGACAGTTTGGGCTGAGAGCCCAAGAAGGGGGGATTGCCCAAGGTAGATGGAGCAGCCCCTCTACCTGACCCTATCCAGGTCAGTGACAGTCTTCTGTTTGTCCTCCAGCACGGCACTGGTTTGGTTCACCAGGTTCCCAGCTTTCTCTTCCATGTTCTGCAGTGGCAGCTGGTCCTGCATGCTGCGAATCTCCTGCCTGATGTAGCCCAGCTGCTCCTGGGTCCCTGCAGAACATGGGGACAGGGATGGGTTGCTGATGGAGCTGCCACCCACACCCTGCTCTTGCAGGTCAGCAGGGACCCAAGGAGAGGATGGGATGCTTGCTCCCCATGGCCAAGCACCAGCACGGTGGCCCTACTTACGTGTCACCACGTCCTGGGACTGCTCTTGCACCTTTCTGGGGGCCTCCTCCAGCACGCTGATCACCTGCACAGGGACAGCATCCAGCTCTCGATCCCCTCCCAGCCATCCATAGACAGCACAGGACTTACACACTCCACCAGCCTCAGGCACCCACCCCGCTCTTCCCTCCATGCAGCCCTTCACACTCCCCCAGCGCACCCCCTCACCTCCAAATCTCCCTCTATGCCACTGTCCAGCACATCCCGCAGCACCTCCAGCTGCCGCTCCACACCGGGCACCTGCAGGCACAGCTCGGGGTGAGGGGGCTGCAGGCTGAGCAGGGAGGTGGGGGACACCCGTGGCCCCCCAGAACTCACTGTTCTATAGTTGGCCACGAAGGCCACACCACTGGCTGAGGTGGTGTTGCAGGGCTGCCCGCAGCGCTGCAAGGTGCTCTGGATGCGTTCCCGCATTGTGCCCAGCTGCCCATCGTAGGTGCCCTGCAGTTCCTCCAGGCGCCAGCGGGTGCTGTTGATGGTGCCAAAGGTGGACGCCAGTGTTTCCATTGCTGGGGAAGCAGCAAGGGACATCCAGGAATACACCCCGAAGTGCCAGCGTTCCACCCAGACCAGGGATGGGCAGGCACATCCCTCCCCAGAAGCCTTTCCCAAAACACCACATATGCCCCCAGCCCAGCCCTCAGCCCTCATATCCCCCTTGTGTCCCCCATGCATCCTCAGAGTCACTGGGACATCACCTCCCAAAAGGCTCTGCAGGGATCCCAGCGCCTCGTCTGTGCTGCTCCTGATGCTGGAGGTGATCCTGCCGCCGAGGAGGGGCCCAATGTCTGCGGAAATGGAGGGGGGGTCAATGCAGGACCCCCCTTGGACTGCACTGAGCAGCCCGTGCCTTGCAGAGGAGCATTGCCCTCATCCCAAACCTCAACCCACAGCAATGTGCTGGAGTCTGGGCCACGGGGCCATGATAGCCCATCATCCTCAGCCACCCCCCTCCCCATATCCCAAATCCCCCCCACAGCAGCAGGAGGGTGCCCCCGTCACCATGCACGCTCACTCTGCAGGCTGTCATTGGTGTTGCCCAACGGGACGTTGCTGCTGTCAATGACGAAGCTGACTTGCTGCAGGGGCAGAGATCACAGAATCACAGAACTGTCAGGGTTGGAAGGGACCTCAAGGACCACGAATCTCCAACCCCCTGCCACATGCAGGGCCACCAACCTCCCCATTTAATGCTAGACCAGGCTGCCCAGGGCCCCATCCAACCTGGCCTTGAACACCTCCAGGGATGGGGCATCCACAACCTCTCTGGGCAGCCTGTTCCAGCACCTCACCACTCTCATAGTGAAGAACTTCCCCCTGACATCCAGCCTAAATCTTCTCTCCCTCAACTTAAAACCATTTCCCCTCGTCCTGCAGTTATCAACCCTTTCAAAGAGTTGATTCCCCTCCTGTTTGTAGGCTCCCCTTAGGTATTGAAATGCTGCAATGAGGTCACCCCGCAGCCTTCTTTTCTCCAGGCTGAACAAACCCAGCTCCCTCAGCCTGTCTTCGAAGGGGAGGTGCTCCAGTCCCCTGATCATCTTTGTGGCCCTCCTCTGGACCCTCTCCAACAGCTCTGTCTCTCTTGTGCAGTGTGGGGTGGGGACTCCTTGGGGACCCCTCCGACCCCCAGCCCCGGGGCTGCCCTCCCCTCGTGCCCCGCTAGGGACGCAGGCGTGCCTGGGGGATGGAGAGCAGGTAGGAGCGGAGGTCGTGCACAGTGCTGTTGATGTTGGAGAAGGTGCTGCTCACGGATTGCGAGAAGCGGATGTTGCTGATGAAGGCGCACACGTCGCCGGCCCTATAGGAAAAAGGCGGTGGGGTCAGCGGGAGGAGCACCAAACCGACGTCCTCTCCCGGACCCTCCAAACGCAGGTGCAGAACGCACTGCTGATCACCTCAACGAGGGACCCGGTTGGACGTGCAGCGGACGCGCCCAGCTCCCCACCGCCTCTCCCGCTACGGGGAGACCGAGACACGCGGAGCCCCGCTGCGAGGCTGCCGGGAAGGGCTCTGCCCCGCGGTCCCGCTCCCCACCGCCACCGCTTCCTCTCCTTTGTCCCTCCGCGCCGGAGCCGCTCCCGCAAAGAACGGCAGCTTCCTGGCGAGGCCTTCCCGGCCGCCGCGGCACTCACAGCAGGAGCGCCGACACCAGCAGCACGGCGCCGTACAGCACCCGGCGTCGGCCGCGCATCCGCCCGCCCTGCTTCTGGGACACGCGTCCCCCGCAGCGCCCGCAGCAGCGGCAGCAGCAGAAGCAGCATCCCGCCAGCGGCACCGCGACGGCGAAGAGCAGCCCGATGGCGATGCACGCCAGGAAGCCCAGCTCGTAACGCAGCAGCTGTGAGAGGGGGAAAGAAGGCACGAAGCTGGCACCCCCGGTCCGCGCGGACTCCGCGGGGTGGGATGGGGGCTTCGCACCCCGGCTGCACGCTCACCTCTTTCTTCTGCTCGTCGGTCACCACCTCGCCCCGCGTCTGTGCCAGATCCGCTATCAGCTCTGGGGGACAGGGAGCAGAAACGGTCGTGAGCGGGCACTCTCCCGAAGCCCAGCCCTAATTCAGCCCTAACCTGGCTGTGGGACTCCCAGCAGCGCGCAGTGCCGCGGCCCTGGGCAGCACGTGTCCGGCACCTTTTCCCTTCCGGCCGTCTGCCCCCAGCCGTGGCACCCAGGGGAAGCATCACCGCACCCAAACTCTGATTTGGAGGCTCCGGGGGATGCTCTGACAGCACCCTGGCAGTGTGCACGTGACACCTGGGATGGGGATAAAGCATTCCGCGTGGACGGTGCAAAGTTCCCCTCCGTGCTGCTTGCTTAGCTTCCAGGTCCTGCCCTACCTTCTCCTATGGACCTATTATGGGCTGCCTCTGTGCCACGTGCCGCGATGTGCGACCCTCCCGACCCCACGGCAGATGACTCGGGCGGCCCCGGGACCCCCAGCACGCACCCAAGGGGAGACCGTGGGGCTGCACCAGGCGCAGGAAGCCGTGCACCATGCGGACCAGCCCCGGCGTGCTGCTGCTCGGCTCCTCGAGGCCGGGGCCGTACACGGGCTGCGAGATGTTCCCCAGCTCCATGGTGGCACCTGAGTAGAGAGCGGACAAGGAGGTGGCACAGCTACGCGTCACGCCCTGCCACCCATCCCCGAGCGGGAAACGTTGGGGAAAAATCCCATATCCCACAGCCTGGGGTTGGGATATGGGAGGGGTGGGGGCGGCGGGTGTGCCCAGGGGGAAGCGAAGGATCGCAGGGGGACAGGTGGGGACGAAGCGCTTACCGCGTCCTGCGGTGCTCCGCCGCACAGCTAACGCTCGGCTCTGCGGCTCCTTTCGGTTTCAGCCCAGTGACTGAAAAGCTCCGCGCTGGTAAATGCATCGCCCCACCCTGTCCCGGCCACCGCCTGGCTCCCGGCCATCCCGTGTCTGGGCCAGGGCCACCACCAGCAGCGCGTCCCAAGCGCGATCCCACGGCACTCCCGGAGCTCTCCCCCCTGCTGCCCATCCCACCCCCAACGCCTCACATCTGCCCCTCCCAGAGCCCCCATCACCTTCCCGGCCCCACGTCCCGCATGAGCTGTCGCTGTTGTTGCCTTGCTCTGGGACAGGTGCCGGGGAGCTGTACCCGAGTTGTACCCTATGCTCTTTTCTCCCTGCCCCACTGCAGCTCTCGGTGCACCAGGTGAGAGGCAGCTTGGTGGCTCCCCTCCTGTCTCCCCCCCCCCGGTGCTGGGTGCCCGCAGTTCCCTCTACCACAGCAAGGAGGGAAAAAAAGACAAAGAAAAAAGAAAAGAAAAAACAAAACAAAACAAAACACAAAGAAACAAGGAAAACCTGCACAAACTTGGCTCGTGCAGCGCAGGGGCTGACATGGGACTCCCCCGAGGTTTTGAGATGGATTTTTTTCCGGTTGCTTTACCCTTTATCCCAGGGTGTGGAGGCACACGGAGCTCAGCCTCTTCCTGCTGTAGTCCCTGTGCAGGAACATCCCTAAGCTGTTTCCTGGTGCTGCTGGCCGGGGGTGGAATGGCTGAAGCACCCCCCAGTACAGCTGCCCAGGAGCTGAAACCTCGAGGGTCCAGGGATGCACCTTGGCACCGGCACCCTGGGCTCAGAAATAAGCGCTCAGGACAGCCTCAAACCGAAAAGTCATTTTATTGGTACCATACATGACTCATAAATGGCACAAACTATGGAGGAGGGGGGAGGAAGGGGGGCAAAAGAAAAAAAAAAAAAAAAAAAAGGCATTTCAGTGTGCCCGGGGAGGGGGTGGGCAGCGAGGGGCACAGCACCACTCTGTGGGACCCCCAGCACCCATCGTACCAACGCCCACCCCCCCCCCCCCCCCCCCAGTGCTGTAGGAGCCTCCCCCCTGGGGTCCCATGCTTGGAGGCAGAGGTCTGCAGGACTGAGACCTCAGCCCCCAGGAAGTGGGTGTCAGCATGGGACACCCCACTGCGCGCTGGGACTTGGGATCAGGCCAGGGCTGAGCCAAGGGTCTCAGGCACCGTCTCCCAGTCCCACAGGAGGGCTGGGGGGACACGGGGTCCCCCCCATCACAGCCACCCCCAAACTGGGTGAGACGTGGGCTGCACCCAGAACCTCTATGCACATGGGGCAGCCTCTCACGGCTCCCACCTGGCCCTGTGGGGGTCACAGGCTGTTGCTCCTCCCAGCACGGTGCTGGGAGGGTGCTGGCAGAGAGAGCAGAGTGCAGACCCCCCCAAGCCATTCCCTTCCACACTCACTCTCAGCACTCACCCACTCTTGCACACGTGCACCCAGCACAGTCCCATCCACCCTGCGGGGCAGCACCCACTGCACTCCCAACCTGGGGCCATACCAGGGGGGCATACATGCAGCCAGACCCCCAGCTTGCCCCACAGTGCCCTACTGAGGATGCAGGGGGGCGGTAAACACACACGCCCTCCCCCTCGCCTTCAATCTTCACCTTGGAAGAAGCCTTGGAAGGAAATTATTTTTTTCCTTTTTTTTTTTTTTAAACCAAAAAAGAAAAAAAATCCCAAAAAAATTATTATTATTCTCATTGTTTCCCCTAACATCAATGGAGGCACCTGCTCTAGTGATAACACATTGAAAGAACAGTATCGTACACACTGTCTACAGCGCGGAAATGTACAAGCACGAGGTACACGAACCGGGGGGAGGAAGGGGAGGGAAGGAGCAGGGACAACAGCACACAAGATTTACATGGAGGAGGGAGGCGGGGGGCTGCCCCCCACCCCCTGGAGGGATTAGAAAGGAAGTCTGCAAAGTCTCTCCTTGGTTTGAAGCTCTCCGAACTGGATATAAAATGAGACTCCCAAGAGAAGAAGCCTGTACAAAAGTCAGGACAGGGTGAGAGCGCTCAGGGCAGGGAGGGGGGCACTGGCCAGGGAAGGGGGGGGGGGGGGGGGGAGGGGGGGGGTTTGTCCCTTTTTTTTTTTTTAAACTTACAATTTTAATAATATTATTAAAAAAAAAAAAACAAAAACAGACAAAAGTAGGAGGTACCGGGAGCCGGAGGTCACCAAGGGACTCCGGGTGGAGACGTGGGGGCTGCTGGCCTTGGAACCCCCACACCCCACAGCTCCCTCCCTGCTGGGCGCTTTCTATGTACACAGTCCCCAGCAGGGCCCTGCTGGGGGGGTGGGGGGAAGGGGGGCGGAGCGAGGGAATGGGGGCCAAGTTTGGGGCAGGAGAGTGGGGAATGCCCGATGACCAACCCCGACACCACAGCAGCGGGGGCTTTGTCCTTGGCCAGCCCCACCAGCCCCAGGCTGGGCTGGAGGCACGCGCACGTGGAGATATGCACGCAGCAAACACCGCCGTCAGACCCAGGAGGGGAGAGCAGGAGGAAGGCTGGACCTCACCGCAGGGCTCTGCAGCCCCGCCGCGCCCCCGTTCAGCAGGCAGGGGCCGGGCACGGCAGGAGGGAACATGAGAGGCTCTCCAGGGATGAAGCAGCAGGGAGGAGGAAGAGGGAGAAGGGGGAATAACGAAGCTACGGCCCCGACATCCGCCCCTGCCCTGGGTCTGGGGGCAGCAGGCGCGGGGGGAGCGGGGAGGCGGCGGCAGGCGCGTGCCCCCGGCCGTGGGTCCCGCCGTGGCGCGGCGCCGATCCGCCCCGGTACCTCGCCGCTTCCCAGTCACTCTCCGTTGCAAATGTACAGGTAGATCGGTTGGGACTGAGTCCGCGGGGGGGGGCGCGGGGCCGTTACTGCGACGCCTGCGACGTGGGGTTCTCTGACTTGCTCTCCTGGCTGGAGGGCGGTTTGCTGTTCCAGGGGCTGTTGGCCCCCAGCGCGGGCGAGTTGTTGAAGCTGTCCTCGTCGTCGATGCCGTTGGCGGCGTCAAACTGCGTGTTCTCCAGCCGAGTGATGAGCCGCTCGTCCTCGTCCCCGAACTCCCCCCCCATCAGCGTGGGCTCGCCTACCACCATCACATCCTGAAAGGGGAAACGGTCCCGAAACATAATCGAGGTGGGGGCAGCCCCGGCCGCCAAACCCCCCCTCTCCCAGCACCGCAGCCCCTTCCTCGGCTTCAGGGTTGCCTCCTCGCTTCTGTCCCTGGGCTGCTACTCGCACTCTGCAAGGGCTGAGGCAGAACAGGGGAAGGGAGGGGAGATCCGGGGCTGCCCCCTGCTTTTCCCCATCACCAAGAGAGGGCCGTGGGACTCTGACAAGCAGCCCTGGGGATGTCCCTTAGCCACTTCCTGGGGCTGGGAACCCACCCCTCCATCCCAGGGAAGGAAGAGAGAATGGAAACGGGATGCTTACAGGTACCTGACTGGACAGAGCGAAGGTGCTGGCGGGGCTCTTCTTCTTGCTGTTGCTGTTGTTGGTGTTTCCACCGCCGGAGCTCATCGTGCTGCCCCCTGACATCTTCCTTTTCCGGCGCTTGCTGGGCTGCTGCCGTGCCGGCTCCGCTGGGCCGGGAGGAAGAGGCAGTTGGTCAGCCCCTGCTGAGTGCTCCCCAACCCTTCTGCCAGCACCACCTCCTCCCACCCACACCACGCAGCCCAGCAGGCAGTGGCACTCACCAGGCGGCGCGACCATCCGCTGCCACTTCTGGAACAGGCAGGTCTTGAGGCAGTCCCGGGGACTGAGGCTGTAGGTCTTGTGCCGTGACATGAGCTCCTGCATTGGTTCTAGGATTACACAGAGCTGGGGGGAGCAGACAGACATGAGATTAGACACTGCCAAAGCCAAGAGCCCCTCTGCCGTGTTGCGGTGACCCGAGCCTCGTGCAGAGCTCACAGGCTCCAGCACACTTGCTGCCCCACTGTTGTGCATTATCCGCCCCTCTTCTAGACCCCCATGCACAGCCCACTCTGCTCCTGGCACACGTACTCGGAGGTAGTTGAGTGTGGAGTTTGAGAGCCCACAGCGGGTGATGTTCTTGGATAACTGGTCCAGCATCTGGGGGTCCTGTGCCTAGGGGTGAGAGGGACTGTGTTCAGCTGGGGATTGTCCCCTGTGCCCCATCCCATAATGGGGCATGGGGGAGCCCCGCTTGTGCAGTAGGGAGAGGAACTCAGCAGCCCTGCCTCGCACTGGAGGAGCGGTACTCACATGCATGGCAAGGATGCTGCGGGGGATGAGCTCTCGATGCTGGCGGATGCTGAAATGCCACGTCTTTATCCTCATCATGTCATCAAACATGAACTCCAGGTAGAGCCGCCCCTCCACGCACACCTGGACAGGGCACAAGGTCAGGCACACACAGCCACCCTGCTCCCCCAGCCCAGAACCCTGAGAGTCCATTGCTCCTGCACACCAGGACACCTTTCCCTTGGCTTAGGACTGCCTGGCATGGGTCTCAGCACAAAGCAAACCCAGGAACCTGCACAAACAGGGGACCCGTGCCCAAGGGATGCTGCAGGGCAGGCTATCTTTACAGTGTGGCGCTTCATCAGCACAGCTCCATCAGCTCAGCACAAAGCCATGAAAATCAGTGCCCATCCCTCACTTCATGTCACCGCTGCCACTGTGAGCGTCTGTCAGACTGAGACACGTGGGGGCTGAAGGTACCTGGGTGAACATGGGCTTGCCATGCTGAGTGACCATGGTGCACTGGTCGCAGTCCAGAGAGACAAAGTTGTTGTGGAAGGACTCCTTGGGGTGCTTGAGCACGTAGTAGAGCTCTGTGGCCCCTCCTTCAAAGATGCTGCGGAAGTAACGGGGTATCAGAGTCCGGCCAATTGCTGGAGTGGGAAAAGGAGGAAAATAACATCAGTAAAACTGGCTCATCCAGGTGTGCATGTGAATAAGGTCCCCATGGCTGTAGGCAACTGGGCTCCAGTCCCTTGCTCATGCCTACCCATGCAGCCCTATCATAAGGCAGTGCCTCTGGGAAGGGGTATTCGAGCTCAAACTCTGGCGATCCCAGCTCCAGCCCTAGCCCAACCACTCTGCTGCCACTTACTGTATCTCTTTGGTCCATCCTCCAAGCAGAAAGTGATTGTTAGCATGGCATCGTCCTCGAAGAACTCCGTGGTGAAGGCATCCCACCACAGATTGTCACATTCCTGGGGACAGCAGAGATGCTGGGTTAGGGGACAGGAGACAGGTAGCCCTATGCTCAGCCCTTGGAGAACTGCATTCAGCTAAGCACCCAGAGAAGAGGTTGCCCCCCATCACTAGTCACCCCTCCACTCGCTTCCCAGCCCGGCCCCTGGCTCCCCACCTCTGTCCAGTTCTGCAGCCGCTTGTTGAGCTCAAATATCCTGTAGTCAGTCTGATTGCCATACGGCGTGTGCCTCCTGCCAGGGAGCAGAGAACACTTGGTCAGAGCAGGGAGCAGCCGCAGCATGGGGATGGGGATGCAGGTATGAGGACATACAGCCCCGCAGGCCAGCAATGTGCCATACTCATCCTCCCCAGGCACTGACCCCAAACCAGACTGGGGCAGGCTCTCTGCTCCATCTCTGTCAGCCCCTCACACTCACCCAATGCCAGGCTCCAGGTACGTAGGTGGGTACATGGGAGTAGGTCTGTGGGAGAGAAACAACATAACTGGGTCAGCAATGGCCAAGATCCTCATCCCTGGGCTCCACAGCCCCCATCCCCCCTTCCCTTCTGCCAGCAGCAAGCAGTCAGGATGCTGGTGTCTGACAGCCCCACAGGGTGACCTGCATCCCAGAACTGAGCTGTGTCCCAGCCCCAAGAGCCTGTCCTGCAGCTCCCAGGAGCCATGTCCTGCTCTCCCCAGGGCTGATGCCAGGAACAGGGAATGTGGCAGGGGCTGGGACTGTCCCCTGTCCTGGATCATCTCAGGAGATTGGCCTGGCAATGGGCTTGGTCCCACAGTGCTGGAGAACTGGGGCTCCTTTGATCCACAAGAAGTAATAAGTAACCCTTTCTCCACCTATCAATACCAGCTCCAATCCTATCTCTTGCCTTGTGCTAATTGAGTTAGATGTGCTACAGTCTCACTACAGCTCTGGAGATCCAAGAGACCAGAGAACCCCAAGCCTCACCAATCCCTCCCCAGTCCCCAGCTCACCCCACATCTCGATCCAGCATGGTGCCCGGATGGAATGGGGGGAAGGCGTTGCCGTTCGGGGGCTCCTTTGGCGAGTACAGCTTGAATGACTTAGAGGAACAGCCTGCAGAGAGAGGGAGAACACAGGTCAGTCAGAGGCACCAAGAGCAGCAGCACAGAGGCACCTCATCCCTGCTACCAGGAGGAAGAAGGGGAGATGAGGGACCAGCACTGCTGGGGTGCCCTGACCTGTACCGGAGAAGCCAAGCCCCCAACAGCACAGTCCCATCCCCGATGCCGGTCAGACCCACTGGTGCACAGAGTTTGTCAGTTCTCAGTCAGATCTCAGTGCCCCGGGGGTGGTGCAGCTGGCGTGCCAGGGAGCGGCTGTGCCCTACCCTCCCACCCCCCAGCCCTTCCGTGCAGCTCCTAATCCCACCGACCTGACCCGAGAATCACACGGGATCTTTGCGCTGACCTTTCTATCGCCATGGAGACGGGTGAATAATCACCCGGCCGGCGGGTCCCCAGGCAGCCACCATCTGCCACTCAGGCAGGCCAGCGGTCACCAGGTTTGAGATGGAAGGCGATGCCACAAACCGGTCCCACCGCACCCTGCTGCCCCTCTCGCCCCTTAAAGTAACCCGGGGGCGGCAGGGGGCTCCCACGCTGCCACCCCCCCGGGCTCCCCGCAGCACCCCGGCACACCCACAGCTGACAGGACGCGGCACGCCGGGCCGGACGATGCCGAGACACGCGGTGGGAGCAGCCGCTCCCCGCAGCCGGGCGGGCTGCCAGGCAGCACTGGCTCTACCGGCTCAGCTGGCCCCGCCGCTATGGGGGATCCCCGGCGGTGCTGCAGCAAAGTGGGCGCGGGCTGCACTGCTGCCTGTGGGCGTGTGGGGAGACATCCACCGCCATGGGACGGGAGCGGGCACAAGAAAGGAGAAGAACATAAGGATAAAAGAAAGCACTGCCCCCAGTGCTGGGAGTTGAGACAGCCAGATGTGGACCGATATGGAACGCCCCGTGAGCAGGACACCCACCACCCCACGCACACGGCACGTCCGGAGGAGTCAGCGCAGCTCATCACGCAGGAGCGCACTGCTCCTCACCCCCTGCCACTGCAGTGGGGGGAGCAGGGCAGGGCTGCCCGCCTCTATGGCATAGATACAAGTTGTGCCACCAAGGTCAGTACCAACGCTGGGGAATTCCAGCTTTCATCCTGGTCAAGTTGTGCTCTATGGAAATCAGAATTCGGCCGAAGCTGAGCTGGAAATGCAGTGCTTTCCTCTCCTTGTTGTTGTTAAATAACACAGAGTTGAAGCATGATTGATGCACAGAAGACTTTCCCAAGGTGTTTGAGATGCATCAATTCACCCCACAGAGAGTGCATCGGTCACCACATCCTCAGCAAAAAGGAAAACCAAACCTGAACCGGCAGCTCCCATCTTCCAATGCTTTGTTTTTATGCCCCCGAGGGCTCTGTGTCCCTCAGCCCTGCATGGATTTGAGCTGACAACGAATACCCTCTGCGTGCACAGGATGGTCTCACAGAGTGGTGGGACCCCCCCACCCTCTGCTTGAGGCAGGACGCAGGGACAGCCACGGCCCTCACCTGGGGTTCCCCAGTCACATGTCATATTGATGCGTCCCGGGAGCCAGGCATCAGCGTGCCCCAGTGAGGCTGCCTTCATCCTCCTTTCTCTTATTCGGAGGGGATGGAGCGCAGCCAGCTGCAGGCAGCCGTGTTGGACCTGGGCACAACACCCCCGACAGCCTCTCCAAGCGACGCGCAGTGACAGCTCTGCACGGCTGTTACCACGTTCCTTGGCCCCAGAGGAGGGACACGCATCCCAGCAGCACCGGCAGCCCGGTGCCCACTGTCACACACAGCACTGCTTTGAGTCTGCGGGGCTGCAACTCGGGAGGATGGCACCTGGCCACAGAAGTAATGTGAGCTGCAGCCTGATGGAACGGCACTGCAGGAGATGGGTAGGGAAGGGAGCACAGGTGACGGCCCACCAGCCTCCCTGCTGCCTGCCAGCCCCGGGAACGTAGGGCAAGGAAAAGCTGGTGCAGCCCCTCAGCCAAGGATGGCTGTCAGCCCCACGTGGCGCATGGAGATCCGGCATCCCGGGATGCACCGCTCTGCTCTGCTCCGCTCGCTGCTGGCCACGGTGAGGAGCAACGAGTGCTGCACACTGGGACGCGTAGTCTCCAGGGAACGGGCTGCAAAGAGGGGTTAAACCACATTCCCTCACCACCCCCCCCACCCCCAGTCCATAGGGGCTTACCCGCATCACAGCAGTTTGCACAGTGCTGCCAGCCCAGGTCTCAGGTTAAAGCAAACAGTAACAGCCCACACCGTGACCTCAGAGAAAAAGCTTTTGGTTGCTGCACTTGCACAGCTTCGCACGTGCTGATCCCAGGGTCAGGGCTTGGGATAACTGCAGCGTTCAGGATCTCTGTGGCCTGATGCTGGGCTGCTCACCATCCTCAGCACACAGCTTCGGGGCCAGGGGCAGTGTGGGACAGTTTGTTATGGGTAGCAGCCCCCAGGTGTGCCCAGCACCCAGGGCCAGGTGATGCCTCCCAGGGCTGCTGCCTACTCTTGGATCTGCCAACAGCATCAGTGCAAAGCACAGTGGGGACAGAGGAGCCCAAGTCCCCTGAGAGCCAACATACCCTGACCAGCACAGACAGCTCCAGCACAAAGGGCCAAAGCCAAGGAGCAGTGGGTTTGGCCACACACATCTGCCTGGTGCTGCAGAGCTCCCAGTCCAGGAATGAAGCACTGTAGAACCACCTGTACCTGTGCTGCGCAGCCCAAGGCAAGCCCTCGCACCCCGGCATCCCCCAGCTGCAGTACCGGTCTGCCTCAAACCACGGCACACCTCGTGTGTGAGCTTGCAGTGCCACCAGCACCCACAGCCCCTGTGCTCTGGGTCACTGGAGGACAGCAGCTTTCCTAAGGAGTGCTGCTGCTGCTCCTCGGCTGTGGCTGGACCCCTGTGCAGCCCTCGGGCTCGTGCCAGGGTGCTCAGAGCCCTGCCAGGGTGTGTGCCTGGCACAGAGCAGGCGGCGCTGGGCAGGAGGGTCTGGAGGAAAAGCTGGGACACCAGGGGAGAGCTGCTGTCGGTGGTGCTAGGATTTGGGGATTTCTACAGCAAAGACCAA
>JAPSGF010000013.1:12840920-12862708 GCA_035772895.1 Perdix hodgsoniae
GGGGGCGGCTGCGCCGGCGGCGGCGAGCGGGCGGGAGGGCGCGCGGCGGCGCATGCGCGGGGATCTCCCCCCACCTCCTCCTCCTCCTCCGCGGGGGCGCGCGTGCGCGCGCGCGTGCGCGCCCCTTCCCGCCGCCGTGCTCGCGCACGCACGGGGGCGCGCGGCCCCTTCCTCTCTCACGTCGGCCCCGGGGCGGGTGCCGCCATGTCGGGGCCGCGGCGCCGTGCGTAACCGCAGAGGCTGCTCCCGCCCGCGGCGCCCGGCCCTGCCCCGTGCCGGGCCGCGGCGGGGAGGGAAGGCCCCTCCCTGCCCTGCCTCCGCTCCCGATGCGGCACGGCACCGCGCCGCCCGCGGGATCTGAGCCCCCGTCCCGCCTGGAGGAGCCGGTACCCGCCCACCTGCGCCGTCCGGGTGGGATCCACGCTCCTCTCCGCTGCGTTTCAGCGTCACGTGGCTCTGAGCCCCCTTTGCGGGCTGCTCCCGTTAAGCCCCGGCAAGCGCCCACGCGCAGGGCCGTGGCGGGGAGGGAGGCCGTGGTGCGGGGGGACCGCGTGTGCGGAGCTGCGGTCCGACACGTGTCCCCTATGGAGCCCTGGCGTGTGCGGGCGTGGGGGCTCCCATGCAGGGCCGCGGCCTCACAGCAGAGCCGAGCAACCTGACTGGCTGTGCCTGCATTTTTGCAGGACGTGAGAGTCTTGGGAGGTGCTGCAGGCCTGCTGGAGGAGGGGAGCTGCTTCCTTGCCACCGGCCTGCTTGATGCTGGGGGAGCATCAAACTGCAGCACCGGGCGGGGGTGATGCGGGGAGAGTGGCCGCAGACAAAGGCCCTTGTGGCAGGGGGAAGGAAGGAGGCTCTGTGTCAGACTAGGCCCTGCTGAGGGGTCAGGCGCATGGGGATGAATAAAGCATCTCTGTCCTGTGATCCCACAGTGAAATACAGCCTGGACAGGTCCCTCCCGCCGTGGGGCAGATGGAG
Source organism: Perdix hodgsoniae (assembly GCA_035772895.1). NCBI lineage: Eukaryota > Metazoa > Chordata > Aves > Galliformes > Phasianidae > Perdix > Perdix hodgsoniae. Next base: position 12,841,896 of record JAPSGF010000013.1, read on the forward strand.
AGTCCAGGATGTTATCCTCCACAACAGCCACTGGATCCCACAGCACAGCTCCCCAGAGCACATCCATGCTGTGTTGGCTCCCATTTCGCAGCCCACCGCTGCACCCCTGGGAGCTGAAGGAGAGCCTCAGGAGGTGACAGCACCCACGGGCACTTCAGCCTTATTTAAATTGGGGCACCAGGACAGAGCCGAACACCCCAGTCTGACACTTGTGTGCATTCTCTGTACCAGCCGCCTGCCATCCGTAGCCAGATAACATCGTGCATTGTTCTGCAGCCACCTCCCCTGTGCCGGGCAGGCGTACGGCTGGGGGACAGGGCACAGAGCAGAGCTCCCACAGGTCTATGGGGTGGATGCGACCGGTCCAACACTGCTAGGATGGAGGGCCCAGGGGATGAACAAGGCGCTGTGCAAACCCTCGAGGGCACTGGAGGCGCCTCGCGGACCCCGCTCTCAGCGGGGCACGGCACTCTTCGGTGCACGTCTTTGTACCGCAGGGCAGAGAGGGGGCACGGGAGGCGCCCCTCGTAGCGGTGCCGGGCACAAGCCGGCGCCCAACAGCGTGATAGCGGGGGTTTAAGGTGGGACGCTCGGACACGGCGAGGCCAAGCCTCACTCCGAGAAGGAGCGACCCCCGCCCGGCCCCGGCCCCATTCCCCACGCCCACGTGGGCAGCAGAGCCGGCACCGCGGGAAAATGCGCTCCCGCCCCGCCCCTATTGGGCGCTTCCCGCCAGTGACGCCCGTCTCGTCCCACCCCTCGCGCGCCACGGGGTGGGGCCGCTCCCTCAGCCCTCGCCCTCTACAAAGATGGCGGTGAAGTCACGGCGCTCCTCAGTACTCAAGATGGCCGCCTCGCGTCACCGCCGCCCCCGCCCGCCAGGCGTTCCCCTCGGCGCGGCGCAGTGCCGGCGGCGAAGGGGTGCGCTCCCGGCGTGCCTTGCGCGGGGCGGGACGGCTCGGCGCGGTGGCTGCCGGGAGCTGTAGTGTGGGGCCGCCGGCGGTCACGTGTCGCGCCCGGCAGTGGCCGCGTTGGGAGCGGAGGCGCCAAGATGGCGGCGCTGCGGGGCGGAGCGGTGCTCCCCGCCGCCGGGGTCGGGGCCGGGGTCTGCGGCGCTTCGACCGGAGCCGCCTCGCGGGGACCGGCGGGCGGCGGCGCCGCCTCTCGCCAGCCACCCTTGCGCGCCGGCAGTCCCCTGCAGGTAGGCAGCAGGCGGTGGCGGCGGCCGCGCCGTGACACGTGGAGGCCGGGGCGGCTCCCGCGGCTGCAGCACCACGTGTGCCGGTTGCGGGCCCGCAGCGTGGGGCTGCGGCCGTCCCGCAGGGGTTGCCCCGGGGCGGGGGCCGTAGGGAGGGTCCTCTGGAGGGTCCCCGCGGCTCCCGGTGCCGGCGGTGTGCGGGCAGCGGGCGGGTGCTGCCGTCGGCGCGGGCTCTGCGCGGTGTCAGCGGCCCGGGGGGACGGCGGGGAGACGGGAAAACGAGAGGACGGGGCCGGCGTGTGTGTGGGGATCACCCCGGGGGGGTCGGGCGTTGGGGGGCTGCGCGTCCCTGCCCTTCCCAGCTCAGTGCGGTGCCGCAGACCGCCCCTCGCGTCACTGTCTCGTGTCCCTCGGCCGTGCCTGCGATGCGGTCCTCAGACTCCCGTCGAGATCCCTCGTCGTGCCCTCATCCCGCTGCTTGGACACGGCCGTGGGGAGACCCCCGCCCTTCGCGCCGTGACGCCCATTGCGGACGCCGCTGCCTCCGTGCGCGGCGCTCCCCGGCAGTCGCTGGAAGGGGACGTGCCCTCCGCAGGAGCTCCCCGCCCTGCCCGGGGCGCAGCCGGGACACGCGTGTCCGCGCACAGCTCTGCGGGGCGAGCAGCTAGTGGGCGCGGGCCCGTGGTGCCTCTGGCTTTGGTACATGGGAGAGCCCCACAGTGCACTCGGCTCTCCCTTTGGGGCTGCGGGCGTCCTATGCTTTCCCCGCTGATGATACCGATGCGCTCCCTGGGTGCAGTGTGCTCAGAGCCCGTACCCGTGCTTCAGCATCCCCTTGACTTTAAAGCCGACCATGGGACGCAGCAGGGGCTCTGCAGGGAGCAGGCCGGGCGGGTTTGTGCCCCCGCCCCGACGCAAGGGCGGGAGGAGGTGCCCGGCCCCAGGTGGATCAAAGGGAGTCCCCGGGGAACGCAGGTGACTCAGGGCTGTGGGACTCCTGGCGAGGCACTGCGGTGCTGCTTGTGATGGTGGAAAGGGGTCTGGGATTGCTGGAGCAGTACGTTGTGGGTTTCGTGCAGTGGGGGTGGGGTGGTGTGAACCTCCCCAGAAAGTGAGGGATTAAGGTCTCTGTGGTGCCCTCTGACCTTGCTCATTCAGAGGTGTGTGGTGATGGTTTGTGGAGTGCTGATCCATTTTACCCCACTTCCCATAGTGTTTCTCCTTTGAGGAGGATGACCTGAACTTGTCGCTGGATACAGAAACCATCCCAGAGGCTGAGGAGATCCTGGGGACAATGCAGAACTACCTTGACTCCTCCGTCATCTCCATCATCGAGGACCTCTCCCTAAGTGAGGTGGGTCCCTGTGCATGGTGGTGGCCTGGGCCACTCTGGGGCCCTGCTGCCACACCGCTGTGCCCTAGCACCCTCTGAACTAGCACCCGCGCTTCCTGCAGGGCAAGGCCTGCCTGGATGCACAGAATGAGCTGTCCCTGCTCACTGCCATCACGGAGATCCTGGACAGCACAGATGATGAGACCCTGTCCCCCTTTGACACCATTGTGGACACAGAGCTGCTGACCTCGCTGCGGGAGCGGGAGAACCCCTCGGTGAGTGGTGGGGCCTCTCTTTCCACTTAAAATGCCCTTCTGAACCTTCAGGTGTGGCGTCTGGTATGGTGGGGGATTCACAGGAGGCTCAGGAGCTCTGTGCCAATCTGTGCAGCCAGTCTGGGGTGAGGTGACAACATTGCTGGGAGCTCTGTACCTTCCGTGTATCATCCTCCATCCATCTCTCCGCCAGTTCCAGAAGTTTCTCAGCCTGTCCCGGCCAGTTCTTGAGTGCAAGAGCCCTGCCTTGGAGCAGCCCAAGGGTCTCTGGTCCCTCAGCAGCGGTGGCAGCATAGCTGAAGCTGGGAAGGTGAGCAGGGAGAGCTGGAGGAGTGGTTCTGGGGTGGTGATGCCCCCAGCGCAGCTGGGAGAGAGTGTCACTAAGTGATGGGAGCTGACCTGTGCTCTGGTTTCCCCTTTCCAGACCGATGTGGACTTGGCCTGGGACTGCATTGCTCACAGCTTGGAAGATCCATCACCACCAAAGAAGCAAGCCTGCAGCACTCCACGGGTGGAGAGGAAGCAGGGGTGGTCCCGTGCCCATGAGCAGCTCCCCCTGCAGCGTAGTGATGGGGAGGAGGAAGATGAGGAGGCTGCCTCCAACCCAGAGCTGGACAGCAGCATGGAGGCTGCGGAGTTCTCCATGAATGTGCCAGAGGTGGTAGCGGAGGAGCATGAAGACCCCTGCGTCATCAACACAGGTGATGTGTCGCTGAGCGAGCTGGTGAAATCCATGCACCCCTACTGCCTGCCCACCTTTACTGTGTGCGTAGACCCCGAGAGTGAACCCATGGCGAAGGAGCTACTGAGCGGTCCTGTTGTGCTGGAGATCGTACCCAGGGAGGGTGAGAACGTGGAGATCCCAGTGGTGCTGCAGTCGCTGGCCCCCAGCTTCCCTGACCTGGAGCCCCAGCTACTGGGCACAGAGGGCAATGCAGAGTCAGTCCCAGTGCACGGAGAGGAGCTGCCAGGAGATCCAGCACCTGAAACTGGGATGGAGGAGGAGCAGAAACCACCTGGGCAGGAGCCCTCACGTGCAACCCTGGACAGCAAGACCCCTGTGGAGACTGCGGTGAGCAGCAAGCGTGAGATTTGTGAGAAGGGACGTGGCCGTGAGAGGGCAAGGAAGAGTCGGAAAAAGAAAGTGGAGGAAGGCCCAAGCGAGGAGGGCCGGCCAGGCAGAGACTGCATGGCACACCGGCTGCGCTCAGGCAGGTCACGGCGGGCAGCACGGCCCTCGCTGCAGGTCTCTGACTTCCTGGCACGGCAACTGGAGCAAGCACGGAAGGAGGGGCAGATGGAGCTGCATGCTGAGCGGGCATCACAGCCACGTGGCCGCCCCAGGGGCATGGCAGGGGCCTCCCTGCCCATGAAGGAGCCCCCAGAGCTGCCAAAAGAGTTGGAGCCAGAAATGACAGACACGCTGCTGGAGAAGGGTGAGACTGCAGTGCCTGTGGAGAAAACCACAGAGGAGCCCCTAGCCGCGAAGCAACCCAGCCCGGTGGAGCAGGAGGACAAAGAGGCTGCACAGCCAGATGTTAGGATGCCGAAGCAGGATGTAGGCATGGAGCCCCCCGAGAGAGTGCACACAGCAGAGCCATGTGAGACCCTGCCCAAGGAGGCCAAGCCCAAGGCCCTGAGCCTGAGGGAGTATCGCATGCGCATGCAGCACCGTCAGTCCAGCATGGGCAGCGGGAAGGAGGGCAAGAAGCAAGCAGCCAGCAAGTGGCCCAGTGTCCCTGAGCCTCCCACCGAGCTGGCGGACATTCCCTGCCTGGTGACACCTGCACGCCCGCCCACTGAAACACCTAGGGCTCAGAAGAGTCTAGAGAAATCAGCCAGTTCCCCTGCTGGGCCTCCTCCTTCCAGCAAAGCACCTGCAGCTCCAGCGCCAGCTCCGGCTCCAGCACCAGCTCTGGCACCTGCCTCAGCCCCACCACCTCCAGTGACACCAGTACCTTTTGTTGCACCTACCATGCCCCCAGCTGCTGGGGCAGCTCCCCCTGGGATGCCACCACCGGCCACTACTGGTGCTTATGCCGTGTATCCATCTGTGCCGCCCTGGCCCTGCTTTGGTCCGCAGCCCCTGGGCTGCCATGCTCTGCCCCCACCACCTGGCGCTGGGCCCCCTGGCACTTTTCACATGGTAGCCGGCCTCCCGCCCCCACCCATGGCCTGGCCCCCGCCGGCTCTGCCGCCCCCCCCCACCTTTCATCCCTGGTGGCCCTTATGGCCCCGTGGGCTGGCCCCCCCCATCCTACTGGCCAGGCATCCCCATTCCGCCACCTCCAGTGCCTCCTATGGCATACGGTGATCCTGCACTGCAGGGTGCAGCGGCCTCTTCAGTCCCGGCTGGTGGCCACCCCAGCACAGCACTCCTACATGGGCAGTCTCCCCCAGCCCCGGAGCTGCCAGCTTTCCCCGTGCAGCCACCCCTAGGTAGTGAGATGGGGACTGCAGGCAGCCAGGCCAGACCAGGGATCAGCAAGGTATCAAATCCTAGGAGGCAGGCACGTTCGGTGGGGGAGAGTTCCTTCCCCAAGGGACCCTCGGCTCCAGCCCCCACCCAGCCATTAGTAACACCGTCTGGTGCTGCTGCCCAGCCCAGCACGGTCCCTCCTGCAGCACCAGCTCCAAATGTGGCTGCTCCCGCCCAGCCCTTGGAGGAGCCCCCACCTGCAGCACCCATCCAGCTCTCAAAGGCCCCCCCAGCTGTCGTTCCTCTAGACGTGTCAGCCGCTGCTGTCCCTGCTGGGGGGTCCCCTGGCACCTACCTTACAGAGGACCCTGTGGGGCCAGCCAAGATCCCAGTGGACAAGACCCCACTGGAGCCACCCAACCACAAGCCCATCACCCAGGCTCTAGCACCACCACCAAAACCATGCCGGGAGAGCAACAAGCCGCCTGCTGCACGGCCCTGGAGGCACCAACCACTCATCAGCCCTGCACAGCCCAGCGACAGCAACCAGGACATTGTGCAGGCCTTTATCAGTGAGATCGGTGAGTGGGGGGCTGCAGGGACTGCTTCCAGCTGCTGCTCTGCAGCGCGGTAAAGGTGGCAAAGCTGTGTCTGTGGGCTTGACCAGTGTGTTTGGCAGTCTTGTAAGTCCTCATTGCCTGCAGCCCGGGCTTACTGTGCCTAAACTGGTCCTTTTGGGATTACAGAGCTCCCGTCCCTGCTGTGGGAGGCACTGAAGCTGCTGTAGTTTGAAGTGTGCCCCGGGGAAGAGGGTGGAGGCAAAACTGACCTGTGCTCTCTCCTGGTCCAGGGATCGAAGCTGCCGACTTGTCCAGCCTGCTGGAGCAGTTTGAGAAATCTGAAGGTGAGGATGCAGCACACTGTTCCCTGTAGGGTCTTCTGTGTCCTTGTGCTGCATGTGCTCCTAAAGTGGTAGTGCCTTGTGTGGGTGCCTTGTCCAGGGACTTCTCTGCCTTTGTTTCCTTTCTGTCCTGAGTCAGTTATTCAGAGATCTCTGGGGCAGCTGAGGGAATGGTGATGGGAAGAAAAGTGGGGGAAGAAAAGGCGAAAGCTCTACAGAGAGCCAGGATGCCTTGAAACCTCTTCCTCATGTTCACAGTCTGTCTGCTGCCCTCCAGCTCTGCTCTCACCCACCCGCTCTCTTTTCAGCCAAGAAGGAGGAGGCTCCTGTGCAGCCCCCTGAGGAAAGGCAGCCAGCGAGGAGTGCTGGGTGAGTACAGGGGTACTCTGTGCCCCTCAGCATGGAGTCCTGGGGCAGCCCTGGGCTGTTCCGTCCTGGCAGAGGGATGTAGGACTGGGATCTGCAAGGTCTGTCCTTGCAGCTCTTGAATATTGCATGCCCCCTATTCAGGCAGCTTGGGTGGGTACGAGTGTCCCTGAGAGCAGAATCTGGAGGCAGCTGCTTCTTACAGAGCTCCTTTCCCCTTCTCAGGTCGGAGCCCCAGCCAGAGAGGAAGCCCCCGGACAGCCTACAGGCCTCGGAGCTGGCCAACGTGGCAGGTGATGCCCAGGAGTGGGGTGGGGAGCACCTGGAGCCTTATCAAGGGTTCTGTGGGGTTGGGAGCTTCCTGGAAGGGAACCAAGGGCTTGAGGGGAGCTGGGAGCTTCGGTGAGGTCTCCAGTCAGGTGGACTGCAATGAGAGGGGTGCTCCTCTCTTTTCTTCATCAGGATCCCCCTCCTAACAGCTCTGTGCTACTCTTGCAGGGCTCACCCCCCCGGCGACCCCTCCCCACCAGCTCTGGAAACCGCTGCCCACTGTCTCGCTGCTGGCCAAGACCAAGTCACCTGTCTTGGCACCTCAGGAAGGAAGTCAGAGGACCACCAAGCTCACAAAACCTAAACCCCTGCCCCAGAGCAAGCTCCAGGGGAGGAGCCCAGCACCTGGCAGCGCAGCCCCCAGCCACGTCTGCTCAGGTGACCATGACTACTGCATCCCACGCACGGCACGCCTGGAGAACAGCAGCATCGCTGGCACGCAGCACCCCACCACTGAGACCGGCTCCCGCTGGAACGTCAAACACCACCGGGACATCACCATCAAGCCCATCTCCTCCTTAACCAAATGGACGCTGGACCAGCCCAAGCCGGCCCCCGCCACTTCAGTGGGGCCCAGCCAGGAGTCGCCGGGGGCTGCCTGCCCAACCCCCCTGGATTATCGGACTAGCGTCCCCAGCAAGGCCGTCACAGACAGCCCCGCCACCTCAGTGCTCCTATCCCCAGCTGCATCTCCCTGCCGGGACCAGGAGGTGTGGACCCCTAGCACCCAGCCTGGCCGTGTCGCTGCCAAGAAGTCCCTGCGCTGCTACCGGAGACCGCAGGACTCGCCCAGCCCCTCTGCGGGCAGCTGGAGGGCCGGCCGCAGCCGGGCCAGCCGCTCCTTCAGTTCCAGCTCGGATGGAGCTAGTGAGTCTTCATCATCATCCTCATCCTCCCGATCCCGGTCACGGTCACTGTCCCCACCGCCCAAGCGGTGGCGAGGGTAAGTGGCAGAGTGGTGTCGGCTTGCTCTTTGGGTGTTGCCTGATGGCTGATCTTTTGCGAAGGTGTTTCCCTGTGGTCCCTCTGAAGGGGTGAGCAGCTGAACAGTTAGAGGTCTGGCTGAGTCCCCCCTCTGGGCAAGGCCTCCTTGCCCCTCCTGGAGCCCCACCATGTACTAGTACACATGTGAGCCTTTGGTTATGCCTTGGCTTTTGGGTGCTTTCTCTGGCATTAATGAAGGTGTTTGTCCTGGTGCAGCCCTAAATGTAGGAACAAGACAAGCTGAAGGCACAGCGGGGAGCTGCTTGGGGCAAGCAGGGGAGCAGCCCATCTGGGTTTGTTGTTCTGCTGCTTCCCTGCACTCCTTATCAAGGCATCTGCAGGGTAACTTTCTTCGGAGCCTTTGTGCATCTGGGTGTAGCAAGGATGTGTTCCTGCCACTCAACCCAGCTGAGCTGGGACTCTTTCTGCCCCCTTTTCCTGAACACTGTACTGGGCGATGTCCCTCTGGATGATGCCAGCCTGACCTGCTGTCCCCCAAGAGCTATGTGGCAGGCCTTGGCCTTGGGTCTTGGGTTTGGCAATGACAGGGGCCAGCTGTGGGCACTGTGTGCACCTTGCTGCTGACTGGAGGCTGTGCAGCTTGGCCCTGGAGGGTTTGGGGTGCTGCCCCTTTGCTTGGGGGCCAGGAGCTGTGGGCAGTGAAGCCTATGGTGGGTGAATGCCATGGCCCAGGGCGTGCATGGTTAGAGGCACTCGGCTCTTGTCTGGGGCAGCTGCTGGGTGCTATGCAGGTGCAGTGGCTCCGTTAGCATTGTGTGCCATGTAGAGTTCAGTGCAGCAGCTCCACGTTCTCTGGGTCCTTACCTGGCTGCAGCCATGCTGAATGGTTCCCATATACTCATATCTTGCTCTTCACAGGTTGTGTGATGAGATCGTTTAGGCTGTGGGGTTTGGAGCAGCGCCTTTGTAGTGCCTTCGTACCCCATGGCAAACATGGGCAGATGTTTCTATAGCCAGGTGCACCCTGGCTATACTGGATACTGATAGGGTCCTGTCTATGTGTCGTGCTGGGTCTTTTGGCAGAATGGAGCTCTTTCGCTTTCCCAGAGCCTCGTGGTGCTGGACACAGGTGCTGAGTTTTCTCTTTTTCCCTCCAGGTACCGCTCCAGATGTTCCCACAGCTCATCTTCTCGCTCCAGCTGCGGGTCGTGTGGCAGATCCCGAGACAGGTCCTCCTCTTCCTCCTCCTCATCCTCCTACTCCTCCCGGTCCCCATCCCGCAGGCAGTCCCGCTCACGTTCGCCCTCTCCCTGCAGGAGGAGTAACAGACGAAGAAGGTGAGTGTGGTCCCTCTCACAGAATGCCTACTCCTTAGGCATCTCCCTTGTGTCTTGCTCCTGGGGTCACTCTCTTTCAACACCTTCCTCGACCCTATAGCTCACAAGTTTGTTTTCTGCTCTACAGATACAGTTACGATGCACAGGACCACTACCAAAGGCAGAGGATCCTCCAGAAGGAACGTGCAATAGTGAGTGGATTTAGGGATGTGGTTTAGTGGGTACGGTGGTGGTGGGTCAACGATTGTACTAGATGGTCTTAGAGGTCTTTTCCAGCATTGATGATTCAATGAATGCTGGATGTGTTGTGGGGCTGGGAAGCTGGATCTGGGGCTTGTTAGATCATCAGCTCACAGGACAGTGCCCCTGCCCACAGGAGGAGCGGCGAGTTGTGTTCATTGGCAAGATCCCCAGCAGGATGACACGATCGGAGCTGCGGCACCGCTTCTCAGTTTTTGGGGACATCGAGGAGTGCACCCTGCACTTCCGCTCCGAGGGGTAAGAGCTCTCCTTGGCCTTTTCCAGCTCCTCAAGAGGATGGCGTGACTGTGCCCATGCTCATCTCCTTCTTGCTTCCAGGGACAACTACGGCTTTGTCACCTATCGCTATGCTGAGGAGGCCTTTGCCGCCATTGAGAGCGGGCACAAGCTGCGACGTCCGGATGAGCAGCCCTTCGATCTGTGCTTTGGTGGCCGCCGGCAGTTCTGCAGGAGGAATTATGCTGACCTGGGTGAGTTGCACCCTTGATCCCTTCCTCACATGCATTGGGAGGGTGGTTGGATCCCCATCCCTCCCTGCATCCTCTCCCAGCCCAGCACTGATTTTGGATGGCCAGACCTGTGTTGGCATCCCTATGGCTCAGGGCAGGCTCTTCCCATGTCTTTCAGACTCCAACCGAGAGGATTTCGATCCAGCCCCTGTGAAGAGCAAGTTCGACTCGCTGGACTTCGACACGCTGCTGCGGCAGGCACAGCGCAGCCTGCGGAGGTAGCAGCAAGCACGGCGGAGCGCCCGCCCCCACTTTTATACTCAAATACAAAAGACAAAAAAGTATGGAGAGAAAGATGAGGTTTTTAAGAAAAAGAAAAAGGAAAAAAATTTGTTTTATAACCAGTATTTAAGGAGGACGGGCAGTTTCCCATCAATTGGAAGGGCCTAGGTGAGTGGCAGCCTCGGGCTTGCCGAGCCGTGTAATAAATGTGGATGCCCAAACCCAGCTCTGCCTTGTCTCCTCCTTGGTGTGGCCTGGAGTGCTCAAGGTGGGTAGGAGGCTCCTTGGGTCTGGCCCTGGGACAGGAAAGTGTATAGGTACCTTTTAACACCATGCACTCCTTGGGTTTGGGATGGGAAGCAGGACAGGATGGGGGTTGCCGAGGCACTCAAGTCCCTGCATTAGCCCCTAAGTAGCCTAACATGGGGTGAACAGGCTCTGTCTCGGTCTCTGGCTATCTGTAGGTTTTGGGGCCACGTGCACCTCCCGTGGTGGCCACGCAGGGGCAGTACAAGATCCCCATCCACAGCTGCTCCAATGGGATATGGGGGCTGCAGCCCTCCACTGTGGCAGCAGCACTGGAGACCACGTGTGCAAGGATGGTAATGTGTCCCCTTCCAGACTGCTGCTTGGTTGTGCTCCTGCTCACTGGGAGAGAAGGGTTTGACACCTTGTCCCTTGAAGTAGAAGCTGTGACTGCAGAGAGGCTGCAACCACCTGCACCCTACAGGGGTTGGGGGTGATGGGCGGAGCACAAGATCCACCACTGTGTGCATGGGCCTCTGGGAAGTGCAGTGATTTTGGAGAGGCAAAGCCTTGCTCCTGTCTGCATCCTGTGTGGCATGAGCCCTGATTTAGCTTGGGGGGGGGGGGGGGGGGGGTTCCTGGTACCCCAGGTATGTGGGGTGATGCTCTGACGTGGTCTCCCACCTTGCCTGGCCTTGGACTTTACCCAGGGAAGAAATTGAGGAGGTGGCTGCATGCGGAGGGGTGTCTATGGGAATGCATCTCTACAGAGCCCTTGGCTGGGCCTTTGCACCCTGCTGAGTGAGGGGCTCTGGACACAACCAGCTGTGTGTAGCAGAGCCTTATGTGGCCAGGAGGGAATTGGCTCCCATGGTTGCTGGGCATTCAGGCAGCCCCATGAGCAGAGCATCACCCTGCATGCACATCCCTGGGCTGCATGTGATCCCCTCTCCCTGCTCCTGTGGCTGAGGGAAAGCAGTGGGTGTGAAAGCGTTTGTGTTGCCAAAAGAATTAACACCCTGCTGTTGTACCCTATAAATCTTTCAAGTGCTGGGGGCTGGCTTTATCCTCCTGTGTTGCAGTTTAATGGTTTCCGTTTGCAGTAACTGGCCCTGTGTTCTGGGGTTATTGATTTAAAGTCTGTTGTGGAGGCTGTGAGAGCTGCAGAAAGGTGCTTTCCTGCTGCCCAGCTGGTGGCAGAGGCTCCTCAGACAGGGTTATTTGGGGCCTTGGGGGGTGTGGGTTACCCAGGACCAAGTATCCACATCGCCATGGGGGGTGAGCAGGCTTGATTGGACCTGACTTGTGATGCTCAGCCTGAAAACACACAGACACCAACCACACTTTGCAGAACCCCCCATGGTCTGCACCGGTTGCCTCCTCTGGGATCCCAACCCTTGGGGTTCAGGCTGACTCCACTCCTCCAAGCTCAGAGGTCCCCCCAAGAGCTGGAAGGGATGCTCATCCTCTTCTAAGGCTCCAGCATCTCTGCTCTCCTATACCACTCACCCCAAATCCCCCTCTGGCTCTGGAGTTGTATGTGCTTTAAATGTGTGCAGCTGAGAGGTTCATTTCCATGCTCCCTTCTACAGCTGCTTTGCAGGCACCCTGTGTTGTTTTGCTCACATTGGGATAGTCCTCCAGGGCCATCCCATAAGCAATTGCGTGTAAGGATGCAATGGATGTGTTGTAGGTGCCTCTAAACAGAATGCCTGCTCCAACCACTAACCAGGTATTGCTAATGCTTCCTGAGTCATCCTATAGAAAAGTCTGCAGCTGTAATGTCCCAGGAAGCAAGGAGCGAGTGGCCACCAGATCTGCTGTCTGGTGGTAGCAAGGAATTTGTGAGAAAAATGGCACAGGATGTAGGAAATAGTCCCAAAGTTGGAGAAGTATTAAAAAGGAAGAAAATAATAGAGGAAAACTCACAGAAAATGTAACTGCAGTTTTGTTTTTTTTTTTTTTATCAGTCCTGGAAAATTCCCTCCTGACCCTAATCTGGCAGTAGTGCTAAGCCTCATGAGAGCAGACCTCTGGGAGGGTAATGATGGGAGCACTGGGGCATGAGGTCCAGCACTGTCTCTAGTGCTTCAGAAGAAGGAATACCTCAGCACTCTGAGAAGCTAGTTAAGAAGGAAAAGATTATTTCTTTATCTTCACATAGACCAGCAGAAGCCTGGAGGCCTGGGGCTGAAGCAGCTCCTCCTTCAGGACACCTGGCCAGCCAGGAGCTGCAGCACAGGCTGTGTGCCCGTCAGCTGGGGCTGGTCTGTCTCAATATCCATGCAGCTCACAGCCTTAGTGTGCAGTGGAGCTCATCCTTCTCGGATGCGGAGCTGCAAGGATGTTCTGGAAGAAGTCTCTCAAAGCCTCACGCAGTGGTGGTAATGTTTCTGTCTCTGCTAAAAATAACTTGTCTGATGCAGCTGAGCATCATGCCATTCCTTTTTCACAGAAGAACCACACTGTTTTGCATTCATCCTTCAGTGTTTCCATTTCTTTGTTTTCCAGCAAGCGTTCTCCCTCGTTGGTATGTTACTGAATTTTGCTCCCTGTGTCCCCTCTGGGTGATGGTAAAACCTATTGCTGGGCTCTGACCATGACTGGTTTTGCTTCCCAGCGCTCTCCATGTGTTGCTGGGTGCCCACTCCTCCCTGCAGAGCTCCCAGGGCAACATAACTGCTTGCTAAAACCACAGCTGAAATAACGTTACGTTTCACTTTGTGATAAATCGATAAGGAAATTTGTCTTCTCTTTTGTTGGATACCTGAGCCTTGCCATTCTGCTGCTGTTTATTGCCTGGCATTCACTGGGAAATTAAAGGCTCCTATAATTGCACAATTTCTGCTCAGTATTCTTCTTGTAGCCTTAGAGACAGCGCAGCGTATGCTCGTGGCCATGCCTGGTGTGCACCCAGCCCCAGAACACCCAGCCAGGGCCCTTCTGCCGCCCTTTCTCAGGACACAACCACGCTATGATATCTCTAGTTTAACCTGAGAAGATGCTGCTTAGGTGACAACGGAGCCATAGGCTGCTGGGACAAATGGGCTTAGCGCCTCCCAGCATGACGCCGGGGAGCCCCCGAGCCCATGGGAAAACGCCACGTGGGGTGAACTGAGCGTGGCTGGAAGGCTCTCTCAGGAGGCGAGCTGTGAGGTTGTGAAATCGTGATCTTATCGGTACTCGTGGACAGGCTGCATTCCCAGGTGAGCACCGGGAACTGCATCTTTAAACAGCTTATTTTTAGAGACAGGAAGCGCGTGGAGAAGCGGCAAAAAATGCGCTGGCGCTGTTACCTAGAGACAGCTGGGACTTGTCCTGAAGGAAGGAGCTCTCCGCCAAGCACCTGGGGGCAAAGGGATCCCCGCATGGCACTTGTTTGCTAGGACAAGGTTGCGCAGGCTTAAAGAAGCGAGGTTAGCAGCTCAGGCCACGCAGCTGGAGAGGGCGTGCTTGGCAGTGTGAGTCACACAGCGTGACGCCTGCAGCCCATCTCAGGCCTCCTGAGGTGCTGGCAGCACGCACGTGGCGCTGTGCTCTGAAGATGTAAGGACCAGGTGAGGTCTGTCCGTGGCACCTCGGGACGCAGCCCAGCACTGGGACGTGGAGCGTGTGCTTCTAATGCCTCTGGTTGAGTTTAGTGTAGGGTCAAAGCACTTGGCTGGTTAAAAATACGAGTTAAGTGTATGATAGAAGATCATAGCCACTGGGAAAATGCACAGTAAATGCACGAGGAACTAGCTCAGGCTGTGCTTGAGCTTCCATAGGCGTTGAAGCCTGGCTATGGGGCAGCCAGACCACCGTGGTCCATTTTCACAAGTGGACAGGAGCACGGTGCTGCCAGCTATCTCATGTGACTAAAGGGACCTGCAGGATGCGCCCGGCCATGAACTGTAGCTGCCACCAGGGAACAATGAATAAGTCAGCGTCCTTCGGGTGCTGCTGGAGTCAGACTCCAAAGAAGGCAGTGCTATTAATGGCCTGGATCAAAGGAGTAGGTCAGAGCGGGACAGGATCTCCGGAGCGCCAGTAGCAACCGGGGGAAGGGGTGACGGCAGCCAGCATCACTTGCTGCTATGGACAGCTGCTCCCTTAATCCCCATCTCTATCAACATCTCTAAACATCTCCATGCAGCAGCAAGGTTGCTGAAGCAGCGGGCTCGGTTTTGTCTGTGCTCGCTCTCCCTCGTGCTGCTTTGGCTAGCAGCTAATTCCTGATTGCAGGCTCTGGTGAAGTTGCCTCTCTTGGCTGTCCTTCCCTCCAAGTTTGCTGTTGGGCCCTCTGTTCCCTGCAGCCTTCCTCCTACTGCATAAAACATGTTTCTATTAGCAAGCATCTTGTTTATAGCAAGCTGCAGTTGGAAAATGATTTTGGCTGGCCTAAACGTGTGGTGGGTATCTTATTTAACTTGCCAGAATTTGGGATTTTCTCTGCTTAATCTTTGGCCACAACTTCCACTTGTTGAAGGGTGTCTTTTTTACTTCAGAATGCCTTCTTCGTTCAGCTGTGCATCTGTGCCGTATTTGGAGACGATTCTTCGTTAGCATATTTTGACTGATGGCATATTTGAAACTTTAAACATGGTGTCTCGGTGTCACTCACAAGCATTTTGTCCTTTCATCAGCTACTTTAAAATCCTTTAAAATTATTTCCCAAATTTTATACTTGCTGCCTTCCGAGGCAGAATGTACCCATCTCCTTTATTTCAGTCGCATCGCACTGCGTAGTACTTTTGTTCTCGCTCTTTCCTCTCGGCAGTGATGAATTTGAGCACACTGTGTTTGCTATGACAGAGTTACTGTTCACTCTTGCATTTCTAACTGCCTCCCATGCACTACCCATGACTAACTCAAGAGTTCATTCTCCACTTGGTGCCTCTGAGAGGTCGTTCTAAGAACCATTCAAGGCTAAAAATACAGTCTTTGCATCATTCTTTGACATGGCACCCATCCAGTCTATCTGGGGGTAATTAATATCTCCCATCATGATTGTATTTTCTCCACTGACAACTGCCCAAAGTCTGTTTTTCACTCCACTGTCCTAATCAGGTGGTCAGCAGTATGTACTCAGTGCTTCATGCATTTCAGTGCACAGACTCCTCTGGTAGTCTAAACGAAATAAAGAGACTTCCAGCTGAGAGACCTTCCTCAACAAGCATTTTGTGATCACTAACAGTTAAGATCAGCTCACTGTGTACAAAAACATACAGTTTTCCATGTGCATTCTGGAATCCTTGATAGGTTGAAGGGTATGGTAATCATTCCCTATTTTCCTCCATCCCTATTCAGAGGCTGGCACTTAATTTGCTGGTTTTTACTTCTCAATGACCAAGATTGGCTTAAGTAGCAGATTGCACACAGCATTAAATAATGCAACGATTTCATATCAGGATTGCTTAGCAGTTCTTGGGTACTGGACACAGCCCCAGCAACAGCTGAAGGGAGAACGGACCTTCTTAACCCCATCTTTTGCTAACAGTACTTGCAAAATGCTTTAGGTGCACACAGCACGGAAAGATACATCAGGTTTGCTTTTAGGAGCATCTTCGTGTAAATTAAGGGTTTTATCTACTATTCTCCAGTTGTTCTGCTTGTTTGTTTGTTTGTTATTTTGCTTGTTTCTAAGCCCATTCTGAGCGTTTTGGAGGTACAGCACTGGGCAGCCTCTGCTTACAAAGGAACCACCTCGGGCAGTACTTGCTGCAGGCAGCTGAGCACTTCCAGCTCTGCTCTGGTTTCAAGTGAAGGTTCCCATATCCCCAAGAAACAGCGACAAGCTGACTTGGCTACACGTTATAAGTTCAGAAGGAGTCAGTTATAAGCGCACCTCGCTACATCTGCCCTTCCTTTTGTTACAAAGGTGACCTTTTCTAGTCTGACTGTTCAACCCTCCAGATCGCCTGTTCCTTCAATGGGGACAAACACCTCTCTTAAACCTCAGCCCACCCTCCAAATCCATTCTTTTTATTTACACAAACGTTACAATTGCTGGTGGCACATTGTCTTGTGCACTGAGATCCATCCTAAACTCAACAGAGATCCCCTTTACTTTCCAGATAGCATCCTGCCCTTCTCCATGCAGCTCCTTCAACATGGGACAATAAAACTCTGGAGCAGGGATCTCGTTCCTGCCCACTTTATCCTCCCCATGGTGGTTCACAGGCTCCTGCACAACAGTGTAAATCACAGCACTTCCCTTCTCACCACCTGTGGATTGCAGCACGTGTCGCACCGTGCTTTCCTCTCATCAGCCAGTTTGCTCTCATTTGCCATGCTGGCTGCTGGGTTGTATCCACCGTGCAAAGCATGACCCACAGCTCTGATGGGATGGAACGAGTGGAGTGGCCTTTTGGCAGTGAATTTTGCCGTTTAGCTGAATGCCTTGTCAAAGGTCAGTTTATCTTCTCCAAGTCTTTCCAACCTGCGGTGTTCTCCCTTTGGCCCAATCACAGCCTGCTGTATGATTCCACCTTCCTTTTTATTTCTTTATTTATTTGTTCCAAGGGAAAGAAGAAAAATTACTTTGTTACACTTTATTTAAGCATAGGATAGGGTACACACATTTGCGTGAGATCCTCCCTGGAATAGTGTTAGAACAAGCATTCAGTCCTGGCTTGCATTATTTTACCTCTGTAATCTCAAGTTTGCTGCAGGGAACTATCCTGTCCTGGCGAGAAAACTGAGAAGACGGTATCTCTCTCGTGTTCCTATAAATCATTTAACAAAGGCAATATATTGGAGCTAAGCCAAGTTCCTCAGAATAAGGCATGTTTCTGCTTAACCTTCAGTGAGGTCTCATTTGTTGCTCTACTTGACAAGGCGTAGCCTGCATTTGGTTCTGCTTCGCCGGGGGCTCCCCAGAGGACTAGGATGCTTGCTCTTTCAGTCGAAGCCTCATAGTGTGTGGTTCGAAGCAGAGCTTGCCTGATGTGTTAAATACACTTTGCTGATAACTTGCAGTGGGTTACAGACTTGAATTTGTGGCTTTTTTTGTTCGTTTGTTTGTTTTTGTTTTTCTCCTCACTTGCTTTTGTTTCTACTTGGGATTCACTGACTCCTGAGAGATTGCTCCTGAGACTGCGGTACCCACTGGGGTGTCCATTAAGGTATGAGGATTGTTCAAGAATGCCTGCACAAGTCCTGCTTCACTGCAGCTGGCCTGTTTTGCTCAGATGTTGTGATGGAGAAGGTGCTGCTCTCAGTGCAGGATTGCTGCAAGCCACACAGGAGGCAGACTCTTGCAAACCAGCAAATTGCAGTCCATCCCCTTCTCACATTTCTGCATACTCAGACCAGAGAGGCAGGCTTTTTATAGGAGGGGTTAAATCCTATTTCCACTGAATCCCATAATCACAACACTGTTTCATGGGGCCATTTTTTTTTTTTTTTCCTGCTTCTTCTTGGCCTCTGGAACCTCCGAGGCCATAACAATACCAGGTGTGGTGCACAGCTTGGTGAGAAGACAAGTTTCTGCTCTAATGCCTTTTTGTGTATTTTCTGTTCCTATGGCAGAACGGATGTTGGAGAGACTTGCTGTACCATCTGCCCTGAAAGCCTTACCTCTGAGATGCCAGGCCCTGCTCGGTGTTAAGTGAAATTGTCTGCAGCTCATTAACATCAAAGCATTTTCTTCACTGGTCTGGGCAGCTCAGTAGTAACCAGCAGATGAACCAGAGAGCAGATATGCTCTCTGCTAAACTTTGCCTGCAAACAATTAACATCAAAGGGGAGCCACTGTGAAACAAGGGGAAAACAATGCTTCTACTGCAGCGAGCCTCATATTTAGTGGGGAGCAGGGGGAGGCCAGAGCCCCGGCCCAAGGCTTTGTGCTGAGGTGTCTGCAGGAGCGAGCAGAGGAGCGGCTGCTGGCAGTACTGCCCACAGCTGTGGCGCATCCACTTCGGTTTGAACAGAGCTCCCCAGAGCTGTTTGGAGCAGCATGATACGGGCTCTGGTGTATCAGACCCCAGCCAGCCTAGTTTCAGGATCAGGTTGGATCTGCTGTCACCTCAGCATGCCTGAGGCTGTTTCACCACATTGCCATCACTCCTGAAGACTTCCCTGAGAACAGTCCCACTGTGCTTCATGCCCTTCTCTACTCTTCTGAGGTCTTGGTTAGTGATTCCAATGCTTCTGCCTCTTTCTAAAGCAGACTTTGACCCTCCATTTGCCTTTCCCACAGGAAGCCTATGGATTTAAGCCATTTTTTGGGTTGTCAGACCATTCCCTTCCTCTAGCTCTGTAGTTCACTCCTTCCTCATCTTCTTCCTCTCTGGTTTGGCAGTGGGTGAGAAAACCAGGCTGCTGGTATTTACCACACTAGCAGTGTGTGATTAGTGGTGGGGAACAGGAGGGGCTTGAAAACAAATTAAATCTCTGTCTCACTTTCTGCTTGTTTGACCACAGCTCTAACATGCTGCAGCTGCAGGTCAGAAGCTTTTTGTCAAGTTGCTGCACCAGCACGGGGTAGAAACATGGGGCTATCTCCAAGAGTTTGCAGTCTAAACATTGATCTAGAAAGAGAAGGTTACAGACAACAATGACAACAAAAAGAACGTCAAATGGTGCCTTTCTAATAATAAAAGCTGGGGTCAAGATTACAGATGATGCAACTACAGCAAGATGTGATCAGCCAGCACGTGCTTCCTTCCTGCCAGCTCTGCTGTGGGAGTGCTTACTGCCAGCCACAGGCAGGGCAGAGCGCCGCAGTGCACAACCTAAACAGTCAAGGGTTTGTGAGTCAAAGTCATAGGAGGTGACTTTCAGGCACTCTTGGGCAAGGTACTTTCTCCAGAAGGCAGGCACACTTTGTCAAAAGCTCGTGCAATTCTGTCAGTCGATGCACTGGCAGATTTCTAATATCACCTAGGCAAGAGCCAGACCATTACAGAGCTATGGGAATTCATCTTGTCCATCCTAGAAAAAGAAAGGCACGTGGAGGCTATGCACAGAACTGCGTTAGGATAGAGTAAGGGTGAAAAGCTGCTGAGAAGACAACTCCAGTGTTGCTCAAGTGTGGGTGGCCAATCGGGACAGGGAAACATGGGGCAGCCTCCAGAAGGGACCTGGCAGGAGCAAGATGACAAAATCGCTTTGAACCAGAGATTCATCAGTTTAAGACCAGCATCATACGGTCCATACCTGCACCACCTCCGTCACAGCAGGGATGTGATCTAAGGGCAGAAGAAACCAGGGGATAATGACAGCTCAATGGCCATGGCCACGCTGCCACTATCGTAAACGCTGGCCGCTGAATCTCAGGCTCCTGTGACCAGATTGCAGCAAATGCACACTGTGAGGATGAGGGGCTCCAAATGGCCCTGCACCCTACCTGAGCAGGCCCAGCCAAACTCTTTGCTCTACAGTTGCAAGAACAAGCTGAAGGTTTTTCCTGCAATGAATCAGAAACCATCCCCTAATTTTGTGGGATATTAAAGGCCAGCTATTAACCCGATCTTTTGCCATCATTTAGCTTCAAACAGCTCTGTCCCTTCCTTGAAATTTATCTCTTTTCCCCACTCGAACTGGTAGAGCAATCATATTTTGTCTTTGCTTTCTCTGTGCTGGACAAGCCAAGCTGAGCTGTCCTGGTTTCCTTTTGTAAGGCAGGCTTCTACCTGCACACACCACAAGCCCAGAGCTCTGAAGTAGGATGACAGCATGACCCAGATGCGGCTGCTCCTGAATGGGGCACAGGCACTTCTCTGTCTCCACGGGAAGCGTCACCTCCGGGACATCCTACTTCCAAATTTGCACGCCGCCAGCACTGACCCCTCCGCCTTCCCAGCTCCCTAATTGGGTGCAGCTTGGCAGGGTCACGGGAGGGAGGGTAATGATGCCGGTGGCTGGGGTGGGGGAAAGAAGGTCGTGACTCCTGGGTTTCATCTCTGGCCTGGCTGCGTACCCAACTGTATTTCTACTTGACATTAGAGGAAGAGGACCGTCTGCTGAAAAGCTGTGGCTACAAATCCCTCCTGCCTGCTTTCCTGAAGCGTAACGCTGGGCGAGGTGTTTCCTCCCACACGACAGAAGAGTGGGCGGCAGCAGCTGGCCCTGCAGCGGGCTCGGGGCAGGATCTGGGTTACAACATTTCACCTTTCCGAGCTCAATGCCCGGAGCGTTCAGAGAGCTGCCGCCGATGCTCTCCCCCTCCTGCCAGTGACTCCGGTGTGCTCTGGAGCCCAGCCACCAGCGCTGCACAGCGCCCAGCAGCACCGGCCCTTCCCGGTCCGTCCGGCTGCTCACCGCGTGCCCCCAGCCCACCCTGCAGCGCCCGGGCTCACGCCGGGGCGGCTTTTTTTCTCACGGCCTAAAGCCGCAGGGCTGAAACGCAGGCGGTGGTCGGTCGAGCAGCCACGGCTGCCGGGAGGCAACCGAGGGACGTCTCCTTTCGGTCGCGGGTCCGGCCGCGTTGGCCTCGCTCGGAGCGGGCGCGGAGATTTCAGTTCTAGGCAGAAACGCGCGCGGCCCT
>JAPSGF010000013.1:12867708-13123980 GCA_035772895.1 Perdix hodgsoniae
AGCTTTTAGGCAGGCAGTAATGGCATGGCAGTGCTGTGTGGTTACTAGAGTGATAGTTTCAGGTATTTGCGTGCATTTCTACTAGCTGGTGATGCTTGGCCCTTTGTTAAATATTAGCTGTACTCCTAGAGACGCCCTGACTGAATTACAGCGTGTGCTGGGGGGAGGGAGAAAGGGATTGTGCTGGTTCTCTTTAGCTGTGATGCTGGTTTGCGTAACAAAATGATCAAAAAGGAAAGCCTGCAACGTCCGCGTTAGGTTTCCAGCCACCCTGAACTCTGTCAGTGTTTCACTGAGAGATTACTTCATCTTATTTTGACAGCTTCTCCGTAAAATCAGCTGAACAGTTTCCACTTAGTTATTTCCAACAGTCGTTGCTGGTGACATCCTGCAACCCGAGTACCCAAATGGTGCCTGTTCCTCAACGCCCATTTGTTCAGTGTGGCCTTCCAGAGCTAAGGGCAAAAGTGTGGACTCCGTGGAGGAAATACGATGTATCAGGAAGTATTAGAAGTTAATATTAATCAAGTGAAGGTGTATAACAGGGAATAATTCTGAAATCTTTATTGCGTTTCCTTATCTTGGTGATTAGTTGGGTTAGTTCCAGCCAGTATTCTAGCTGATAGAAACCAGCCGCAGCTTCCAAATTACGGAGCAGTTAGCCCCATTATCTCACTGGTTTAGAAATGGGCTTGAAGCTCCAGGTCTTTAGTGTGGTTCTAGTTCAAAGGGCAGACTGTATTTCTTTGATCCAAAGTAAGAAGGGTTATTATAACCCCGGTGGTGATGGAAAATAGCAATAAAAACAAGTTAGCAGAAATCGGACTGAAGTAAAAGTTTAAATATAGAGCTGATCTGCACTGGTATCTGTCTCCATGCCCACAGCAAATGTGTAAGTGGTGCTGTTTGCCTTATCTCAACCTGCATGTAGTGTCGATGCAGCTTGTGGCAATTTGCATTAATATAAATCTGTTGTACAGAAACTTTACAGCGTAGTAGCTAAAGGCTTGTGTGAGAAGATCTGCTCTGTGCACGTTTTTGCCTGTTTGCAGTAGGAATGCAGGGATGGAGAATTACTCTTTTATGACAGTTATGCCAGGAAAAAAAAAATTGAGGCAGCTGTCATTTAAAAATAAAAATCTTTAGTTATAAGGAATGAAACTTACAGCTTGATATTTAGCTCTACTTTAAATGCTCAGGGAAGGATGGTGTGCATCTGAGAAGGTGAACTGCGGGGGACGCATCTAGATCTGTTTCAGATATCACTTCTGATTCTTCACAAATCACTTCCAATTTACCCTCATTTTTCTGTTTGTAAATGGGGAATACATTCTGCTCTGCTAGGGGCAGTACCAACCAAACAGAAGCGTACTCAGGACATCTTGGTGGTCGCTTTGTGGTGCCATCTTGCATTCTTCTGCTTGCTGTCAGAAGAAATTTTGGACAGGGCCGAACGGCTGGGTTTGTTTGGCGTTTTAATGAAAATCTGCTTTAATTTGTGCAAAGCAATGACTGTCACTGCAAGGTGGGAGGTTTCTTTCTTTAGACACGGACATCCTGCAGGAAGTACGGGTTCTTTTGCTTAATTTTTAACTAAGAACTTACGACACTCAGAGTCCATCTACTTTTAATAGATCTCCTCAAAATGAATTACAGTACTTACAGCACAAAATAGTCCAAATCCGTCTAGATGAAATCTTTGCAGAATTTGTATATATGAACCTCCCCACACAAACGAATCCTAGAGATGAACAGTTCTGTGCTAGTAGCACCATTTGAGAAGATATCATAGGGCTGTTCAAATGCTTTAAGCCCCGTCTGGCAGTTTGTGCCATATCCCGATGTTGTACTTCTGCACACAACAGTATTTGAGTTTGCAACTGCACATTCATTAGGGATGGATGATATGAAATCAGCACTCGTTTGCTGAGGTGCCTAAATCCTTATCATGTAGCTCTTAAATGTCTTAATGCTCTGCCATCGTAGGCAGTCTTGGATGCAGTTCTTGCCTGAGAACCCGTGCTCTTTTGTTGCTAGTGGAACATAGCAAAGGGAATACTCCCTACATGTCCATTTAGGCAAAGTGTTAGAAGAACAGGCATGCTGTGGGGTCATAGAGAGGTATCCATCCCGTGCTGGTGAGGGTAGCAATGACACTGCTGCAGTATTTCACGTGGGGCTTTCCAGGCTTCTACCTTGCCCTCCTGTGCGTGCATGTTCTCGGTGTTAAGGGTACCAGGCTTTGGTTCTGGAAGGTTGTGTGGATGGATGCTTCAATTCCCGGAGGAATAGAAGGCTTCCAGGGTTGTCTGAGGTCAGGTTAGATGAGTTGGTCTGGACCAATCTAGGCTCTACCTGTTGCCGGGTAGTGCTCACGTTCATTGAACAGAAGGCTCTGCACAACCAGCCATCTTCTGGTGCTGCTGGGTGACCTGAATCTTCTCACTTGGGAGCGAGCTGAGCACCCAGCTCACCTGAAGCACTGCGTGGAATTGCATTTACAGGGTGAAGGGAAGGGAGCAGGGCACAGGACAGCCTCTTCCAGTGCCAGTCAGTTTTTGAGCCCTTCTCCTGTCTTTCAGTGGCCATACAGGCTGTGGTTATATTCGCCAGCAGAACCGTGTGAGCGGGCTCAAATTGTACCCTGGTAATGCACATCTCTGTGTGGCCCCTGGTGAATCAGTGACCTGGCTGCACCTGGCTGGGAAGCAATTGGTATTTCTTTTATTTTTGCCACAATGTTACAGGGGATGGAGAGGCAGAGAGTGGTGTGTGGCATCAGTTAAACAGCCCAAACCCACCTACAAGTCTTAAGTTGTCTTTCATTGAGTAGGTGCTAATTTCTACATGCATTACGTTCACTTGTGTGAAGCAGTTTCCCTGGTTCTGTCTTTCTTCAAAGCTCTGTGTCTCATTCCATGCTTGCTCCCTAATAATGTGGGCTTTGCTTTCCCAGCCGTGCTGCCTGCTCTTGTCCAGTACTTCCATTAATAAGTTACAGCTCTCTGCTGTCTCTCCTGAGGGTCTCTGCAGGCTTTTGGGGTTCCTCAGAGCTTCTTCTGATAAATCCACGTGGCCTCAGCTTCCTGTGGGAAACGTGAGAGCTTCAGCTTTTCTTTTTCTCTTGAAGAAAGTTGTCATAATTTTTTTTGTTATTGTCATTGTATGATTTTTGTTTTTCTTTGTCCTCAGAGCATTTATCTCTTACCTCAGATTAAGTTTGTCTTCCATGCTGTGCAGCAGCAGCACGTGCTCTTTTATGGAGAGTTGACAGAAACTCAGCTCTCCAAGCTGAGTAGGAGATTTAAGTTGCACATCAACACTGCCTCCCCATTGAGATGAAGTGGAGGTTATGGTGTTTCAACATTTCTGCAGGACATCACTTCCTGCGTTGTAAAACTGCTAGTAGACGATGTCTCCAATTAATTTTCCCACTTCCGTTAAAGAGGAGAGAAAAGATGGTATTCCTGCTGCAATTTCTAGAAGCGGCTGCAAAGTGGCTGCACAGGGAGGACTTGCAGGGAGACAAAGGATGCTCCTTATGCCCTGAGGACCATGATATTTTATGGAAGGGAGAAGGGGGAGAAAAGAGGACTGGACAAGAGCCTAGTATTCATTAACAAAGGAAGCTTTCAGAAGCTGAATCCAGCAGTGTGGAAAGATAGCAGAGGCCACCAGGCAATCTCTTAACTCTTGAGTTGAGTTTACTAATGAAAAATTTCCTGGTTCTCTTTGAACTTTCTTTTTTTAAAATAAAGATGTAATGTGTGCATTTCAGTATCTGGCTGGAGAGTGGCATAGGTCAGTCTGCAGTGACCTTCCTCCCACCTCAGCTGCTGCTGGAGTTGGGTGGTAGCGGTCGTGTTTTGGAAGTGGAGCAACTGACAGTAAGAAGAGGAACATGTAATCAAGCTACAGAGTTGTTCACTTCTTGATTTCTTTTTTTCTTTGGTTACGTTAACAAAAGGATGTGAAAGTTTTACCCCACAGCCTGCAGATCCCCACGCTGCTCCTTCCATAGTGCTGACGCTCTTCACGTCGCGGTGTTGGAGTTGCTTGTGCTCAGCAGCTTGCTGTTTGGCTCCCACTGGAACACAGGCAGCACCTAACTGCATTACCTGTGTAACTCAACCCGAGATCTGCCTCCTGCCTTGCAAGGACAGGCGAGTCCTGCAGCTGTTCAGCTTTCCATAGCAGTGCACGTGCAAAAAACCTCCTGTGTACTCTGTGCTTAACGAACCAGCCACCTTGTGGGTCAGTTTTGTTGTGGGGTAGCCTCAGGTGAGTGAGAGCAGGCAGCTTGTGCAGCTCAGCCGGGGAGTCTGGTGGCCTGAAGAGCCCCTCTTTGGCCTGTGTTTTGCAGACTTGTTCTTCTTCAGAAGTATGTGTTGCAATACACAAAATGGATTGTGATTAGGCCTTATAAGCTTTAAGTGCTCCCAGCAAAAGGGATTGCTTGGCTTTGGCCTTCTTCTCGATGCATTTTTTGTTTGCTGTTTTGTCCTGTTAGTGACCACGTGGAAGGTAAGCAGGGGTTCTTGC
Organism: Perdix hodgsoniae; assembly: GCA_035772895.1. NCBI lineage: Eukaryota > Metazoa > Chordata > Aves > Galliformes > Phasianidae > Perdix > Perdix hodgsoniae. The sequence continues at coordinate 12,872,251 of JAPSGF010000013.1, forward strand.
AGACTTTGTCTCAGATTTGATTGCCTTCCGGGTTAAGTTTTGTAATTGTGGCAGAAGTGATAAAGGCTGCTTTCTTGGTGGTCCTTTATTGTGGCCTCTTGAAGCATCTCTGAAAATGTGCTGTTGGATCATTTGAGTGAAGAATAATTTTTGCAGAGGTGATGTGTAATAACTTCCATTTCACTCTGCAAAACCAAGAGAATAGAAGTGCATGGAAATCATTTTTCTTTTTGACCTAAGGAAACTTAAAGTGAGTCTTCTTAAAGCAGCAGTTCCATTTACTTCCTTTGGAAAAGGGGGAGCGTATCTGCCTCATCCCTTGCTTTCCATTGAATAGTTTAAAATGATTAGTAGAATTTAAACGTGTGTGTGTGTGATACTGTAATATCTCTCAGGATTTCTCAGGCTTCTGTTTATCTTTTTGAATAAGAAAGGGACCCTCTGCTAGACTTTGCTTCCAAAACAGACAGCGAGAGAAACTTCCTTTAAAAGAAGCATCTGCAGTTTTCTTTTGCTTGTAGTTTGTCAGTCTGATTGATCTCACTGCTAAGGAAGGGAAGCGCCCTTTGCTGGTTGGAAATGTCCATTGGAGAAGTTGTTCTGCTCTTCAGCAGGAGGTGGGGTGTTTCTCTGACCTCAGCGGTTATCATTTATCTGCATTCATCTGTAGCTTAGACAAAATTATAACAGCTACAGTACAGGCATTGCAGTTTCTCACTAAATGCTTACATACTGCCTGCAGTCTTTTTTCCTTATACTTCCCTGCCCTCGTTGTCATCCTGTGCATTCATGCAGTGATAAAATGCATCTTCTGGTACTGTATGCTGAGCTGTTAAGAGGACCTAGTTCTCGTATGTTACAGGAGTATTTTTGTAAACCCTTCACAAAATCTGTGCCCTCAGCAGTTTTCCTGGAGTGATGCACGGTGATGTGGGAGCGGGCAGCTTCAGTGCTCTGTTGAGACAGGCCTTGCTGAGGTCCTTTGGGTCCTTGGATTCAGCAGGAATGCTGTGTTTATCTCTTGAACGAGCCTAAATTGTCGAGAGAACTTTGTTTTGCCAGGGCTCTCTCAACTCAGTGATTTTCAACCCGGAGCTGGCAAGAAGCATCTGTGGAAAAACAATCCTGTTGCCAGTAGTGTGAGTTGTGTGGGGTCTTCGTGTTTTTCAGGAGCCCGCAGTTAGAAAATTACTGTCCTAAATGATTTGTAAGCAAAGGCTGCTTTCTTTTCCAAAGTGGCTGGAGATGTTGGAGTATCAGATGACATTTAGTCATCTGTTAGGTTAGGATTGAACTTTCTTTCCTTTCTTTTCAAAATAGCTAGGTATGGGAAGTCAGTTTTATCAAAAAACATGGATATCACTAAAGAGGCTCATGCTGGAAAACCTCAGATTGAAAGCTAACTTCTGGTAAAAGGTTGGAATGAATTATGTGGGTCTGGTTAAGTACTACACTGCCTATAATCAAGGCTTCTGTATTCTTTCCTCGCAGCTGTGCTGCGAGGCCAAATTCCTGCTGCAGAACCTGAGGAGTTCATTAGTACTCCTCCCTGGCAAGGCTGTCAATGAAATGTTGAATACATGGGCTCCAGCATGTGCTGGTGTAGTGTCAGTGCCACACGTTGGCGGATGCTCAGAAACAAAAGATAAACTGCTTTTCTTGGTCTCAAGAAGGGTGATTTATTTATTATTTTAAAGGGTAAAGGATGCTAGAAGCACGGTAAGGACAGTAAGCCGTTTGGTAATCCCCATGTTTGTTGCTTTTCTGGGCACCAAAGCCCAAGTAGCATTCATCATGTCCTCTCCTGCTGCTCACTCTATTTTACTGGAACTGTAGCTGAGCTCACAGTCTGAGTGCAATAACAGCACAAAATTGAATGTAGAGTTCAGAGGTTACTCCGTTCAACAAGTTACTCAGTTTCAAATTAGATTAAAAATTGACTTTGTAAGTTAAAGATGGTGCAGAATGGTAGTCCATCCTGCCATGGAGGCTCCTTGCCTGTAACAAACAGATCGGTTCTTGTTCCTAAATCATCTGTTTGCCTGTGACTAATCTTGAATACATATCTTCCTGCTGCTTGTACTTTGAACTGAATTCTGTGCTTCCAAATGAGAAGAGCACATAGGACTTGCAGTTTTTTCTACCCAGGTAGCCCAGGGACTACTGTGTTAGGAAATGCCTTGTGCAGCTTGTGTATAGTGGGTGATGGAGGGGAAGGCATGCGGGGAGAAGTCGGTCACAGCTTTTTGGTCTATACTTACTGGCGTGTTGATGAACTTTAGCAGCTAAATGCACTTGTGATGACACCTCACAAACTTCAGAAAGTAAGCAGTTATATTTGGAAACTTTTCATTTGGATTTTTCGGCACTGAAACTACTAAACCTACTTAAAAAAAAAAAAAAGTCTTTGTGAAAATGTTAGCTCCAGAGAAACCAGCCTCTCCTTCTTGCATGCTTGTGGGCATTTCAGCATCCTAACCATACAGCCTGCATGAGGTCTTCTCCTTTCTCTCTTTCATCCAGTACTGAAACTCAGAGGCCTTTGCTTTGCTGTAAGGGAAGAGGAGAAATAGTTCTTTCATACTCGGTCTCAGGGAAGAGGTGAGTGATTTTCCTGATCTCATCTTTAAACAGACAGGTCCGAGCTCTCAGCATGCCGTGGTGCTGCCTAGAAGGGTTTTTACGGTTCTGTCTAAGCAGCACACAGAGCTAATTGCAGAGCTGGTTTGTACTGGCAGACTTACAGGGTTAAGAGTGTCGAATTTATAGCGTGGTTGTGAGATTCCGTTGTTCGTGGCAGAGCTTTCTTTTAAAAATATCTCTTGCTCTGAACACTGCGATTTGCTGCCCCTTAGTTTTGCCCATGCAGTTGTACCTGGCTCTGTTTGTAAACCGGGTCTGAATGTCTCTGAGCTGCCAGCCCTTCGTTTGCGGGGGCTGCGGGAGGGCATGGGTACCTGCTGGAGCTTGGCTGGTGGGTGAGCTGTCCTGGGAAGGGATCCCTTCCTCGGGGCAGGAGCAATCTTACTGCTGGCAGTCCATGCTCAGCATGGTGCTAGGAGCAAAAGCAGGTTTGGTTGCTCTTGGGCATGTGATCTTTCACTTCAAGTGGCCTCACTGAAGTCATAAGCTTGCTCTAATTTTTGGGAATAGCATGCAGAATGCTTGTCTGCAGTCTTTGGATCTCCTTGGTGATGCATTCTTTTACTCAGGTGGCTCCTCCCCATTATCTTGGTGTGAGGGGAGGAGGATGAGACAGCTCTGAGATAATAGGCATCGGAGCCTTGGAGTGTCCCAGGAGTCCTTCCTACAGGAACCAGTGAAGGAAAGTGAATAGTTCTCTACAACGAGGTCTCTTGGAAATCCACCTTTAGCATAAGTGAGGGTCAAACTTCACAAAGAATGCTTTTAGGAAAGGAGATGATAAATGTTAGTAGCTGTATAGTTACCTGGTTTGTTTGCATCCGCTGAAGAAGGACAAAGGTGCATCTGGGACAAAATCAGAAGTTTTTGGTCTGCTTCTAGAATAAGTGGGCTGTGAGTACCATGTTGAATGGTGTACTTAGCTCATCTGGGAGGTTTGTCTGAAATCCAGAAAAGAAAGAAAGAAAGGTCAGCCCAAGCAACAGGTGCTGTGCTTTGTGTTTTGTTGTTGTTTTTTGGATTTAGCTTAGAAAGCCTAATAGAGATCGTTTGGAAAAAGCTATTCTAAAACCTTATTGTCTTCAGTTCCTGAGTTATGGGTAGGACAACGTAGGGCTGCATCAGAAGACCTTTATTTTTGGAAAAGCTACATCAGAAAATGGTCCTTGAGAACACTTGATAGAACACAGTGTTGGCTGTTGAGCTAGAAGCTGTTCTTTTTCCAAACCGTACATAGTGCTATCTTTTTTTTCTTTTTTTTTCAAACTAGATTATGTTAGAGTAATAAAAGCAACTCAGTAGAAAGTTAGGTTTCTGAAAGGGAACGAAATCATTCTCTGAGACATCACTGTTTTAGTGGAAAACATCAAAATATATTGGACATTGAGCTTAGGATGCATCAGCTTGAATCAGTATCTGCAGAAGATGCTACAGGGAAAATTCAGTGTACTTTTTTAAGTAAGGGAGAGGGATGTGTCTGAGTCACCTTACAGCAGAGCAACAGAAATAATGCATTTCAGCATGACTTTGAGGAAACTGCAAGTCTACCTGCAGCCCTTGCTGAAGTCTGAATCTGTGTTGTGTTCACGTTAGGTACAGGTTTGGGCAGTAACTTGGACACTAATGTCTGATAATTAACAATGTTTACGTTACTTAACCTTAATGAGCAATATGGGAGGTTACAGATGTTTAATTCTGACCAGTATAGAAAATCCTTCAGGAAAAGCCTTTGTCCCGTGACAGGAAAATAGAAAACATCCAGGCAATGTGTAACACAAGCAGATTTTCCTGTGGCAACAATTTGTGGTACTGATCCCTGAACCACCTTGTTGTGTTGCCTTGCAAAAGCAAGATGAGTGAGCATCTAGGGGGTGGAGAGAATGAGTGGGATCAGCCCTGTCAGCGGAGAGGTGGATTTATTGTGGATTAAAGTGCCAGGTGATCGGCAGTAGTAGCTTCGTGACATTGAAGGCATTGCGGAGTTCCTTGTAGCGGCAGCCTTCAGTTAGCAGTGATCCATCTTCTGGGAGCTCTAGATAAGTGAGCTGTGGAATTTTGAGTAGTCTTACTGTGCTTTTCATAGTTCACTTACACGGTGTATTTTGTACACGTGTATTTTGCTGCTGTTGTGGTTTTTTTCCCCCCCTTCCTTTAAAGCACTTGAGTTGGACAAGCTTTGTTTTGCACCCACTGCTGTCTTGCCTGGTGCATGTGCCTCAAATTGCAGTACGTCCCAGTGAGTGGATAGATCTTTAATCCAGTGTGTTGATTTTAATAACATTAATAGAAAATCATAGAGAAACTGATACTATAATGAAGATGTTAGAATCATCCTTGCCTGTTGTCAACAAAAAGTAGCTTCCAGACTTCAAACCAGCTGAATCTCGCTGTCTTTATGTCCTCTTGTAGGGATCTCATAGGAATTTCTTCATTCTGGTTCATACAGAATAATGGTCATCTTCTCTCTAACCCAGAAGTAGAATAGTTAGCATACTTCTGAATGTTCATGTTAGCTTAATCCCTTAAGCTAAGGGTTTTGTTTACCTGTTTGGGTGACCTGCACTTTTACTCTTTACAGAAAGAAGAGCAGTTGTACACCTTTTTCTTTATGAAGAATTGGAGAGATGGCATAGTGTAGGATCAGCTTGGGCTGCCCACAAGATGTATGAGCCAGGCAGGCTTGGTGACCAGGTTTTTCTGCCTGTTCAGCCTTCCAGCAGGCACATTCACCAGGGCTCCTCATTTGGAGATTTTTTGCATTCACACAATGTTCAGGATTGTCTTGAATGAGCAAAAAAACCATGGGTATAGCTTAGTGCAGTTCAGCACCTGTGCTGGATTCATTTGCTGCCGTATGTCAGCAGGCAGCTCTTGCATGGCATTCAGGAGAGTGTGCTGGGGTTAAGAGCTGTTCCTTGATCACGGCCGTGCCCATTCAGCAGCTGGCCTGGTTGCTTTCTGTTGGAGTTTGTGATGTGTGTTGTAGGATGTCCAGCAGGATCCTGAGCCTGGTCTGCTCGCCTGGTCTCAGCAGCACACAGCAAGAGCTCCTGCAGCGTGCGCTGCGACTGGCTCCAGCTCCTTTTTTCTTTTCCTCCTGCAGTCCTGAATCTTCACTGGAATATTTGGGTCCCATGCTTTTCATGTGCTTTGAATCCAAAGGCTTGACTAGAATTTGCCTCCATGTGCTTTATCTCACGCTGGCACAGATTTTTCAAAGGGATGACAGATGCTTAGCCCGTGTGCCCATGTGCAAAAAGGACAAGATTAATTTTGGTCATGTCCTAAGTCTTGCATTTTCCTACAATGCTTGGAGCTCTTCCATGAGACGATGTGATTCCAGCTCTGACCTACTCTACTGCTCTAAAATAGTGCTGCAGTACTGTTACACTTTGTGTGGCTCTGGCTTGCAGGGTGTTTGCCAGTGTGTTGTTGGAATTTCCATTGAAAAATGGAAGAACGAGCAGTCTATCAAAGATGGGGGAGAGCAGTCAGGACTGTTTCTTTGTTCTTGCCATCACATCACAAGCAGAAGCTGTAAGATGCCATAGGATGACTTACCTCAGAAATCGCTTAGCTTAGCAGTTATCGGGAGGAGGCAGGAGGGAAAGCCTTCAGTCTCCTGTTTGGATGTGATGATGGTGTGCAAACTGAAGCGTAAATCTCCGTGTGGAGCTTGTTCTAAAAGGCAGCAACATGATAGGCAGAAATATGGCTTCTATTGAAAGGATTTTTTTTGTTCTTTTGTGGTGGTGTTTTTTTTCTTTACTTTTTCCTTCCTTTCCCGTTTTGGTGGGTGGATTGCCCCGGGTATAAAGCACTTGGTTCTTCATTGAAACTTTGTTACTGAGGGTAACAAGTCCTGCAAAATTAACTCTGTTCTGTTGATTTGGGAATGAAGTAGAGTAAATGTTTTGCAGTTGGTGCCTGGAAGCCTTCCTGAAGAGCAAAGGCTTTGACGGTCCTCAGAGATGCACACTGGTTACTTAACCTGCTGCGTTTGAGCTTAGGAGGTGCAGGGGTGAAGGCAGGCTCTTGAAGGCCATCAACAGGAGGGAAGAGCCCACTCTGCCTTTAACTTGACCCTACAGCTGGGTAGTGCAGACATCCGCTGCCACGGACGGGTGGAAATCCTTGTACTCAGAAAAGTAACTTGAAGGCTGAAGTGAATGTTAAAAGGTTTTAATTCTCTTCTTGCGAGCGGTCGAACTAGCTGTTTAGGTTTCTTTGCTCGGGGACCACATGAATAAATCTGAACAATGCAAGGTTGAGTTGCACCTGTAAGAATGGATTCATTTTGTTAGCTTCCTCCTGTTCCTGCACAAAGCCTCGCACAGCAGAAGTACTGGAAAAACCTGCTGCGTAGGCTTATGCTAACCGTATGTTAACTTTGCTTAAAAAAAATTAAACCCTACCTCCTGCAGAACTTGATTTGCCATTGAGAAGAGCTTTCCACTTGCTGGGAGTGAAGGGGAATTTTTCAGTCCCTGGCAATTGTGTTAGGAAATGGCTATTGTTACCCACTCAAAAGACTGTAGAAAGAACTTTAATTTCTCTGCTCTGTTTGATGCTTCTGCAACTCTGAACTGTTTTTCACTGCAAATGTTCAGCTGACTGTCCGCTGTTGCTGCTTCTAGGTTTCTTTCATTTTACTCTTTCTTCCTGTATCCCCCATGTTTCCTCTCCATTGAGTGTTTGAAGTTATTTTCCATGAGATTTTTGTTTCAAAACTGACTTTATTTTCTCTTCAGGGCATTGATGTATTCGCTAATGTTTGCAACATCTCCGAACGTAGTATCCTCTGTGAATTAACTAACATGCTGTTTACCCTTTCTTCCAGATCCAGTTTCTGATCCTACTTCCACATTTGGGAGTATGCAAGGGACAAACGCATCTCTTTGCGTAGCTTGACTGGATATCCCAAGACTAGGATGTTAGTATACTTAAACCATTTTTTGCATTAAAATGTTGCCAGTATCTTAATTGCACATAGATTATTTTTTGAAATGTAATTAGCTTTATTGGCGTTATGCATATTCAGAAGCCTGCTGGTAGAAACAGTTTTTCTGCAGTCTGACTGCTGCTTATTGATGACTTCAAAATGGGTGCAGGAGAAGGAAGAATTTCCTGGTTGCTTTTGAAATGAGCCAGCTTTATTTAGTGTTACAGCTCTAGCGTTCATTCTTGAAAATCTTGGCTCTTTGTCTAATAAGATTAACTGTAGGTTAATCCAGGAACATACACAGTCTTTAGACTGTGTTCAAGATATTTATGAAAGACCACTTCAGACTTCTGAATGAATGAATACAAGCCTAGGAGAGATTTTGAAATACTTGAAATAGTCAACTATCCGTAGAAATACTTGCATCAGGTAACTGTAAGATTTTGAATGCTGAATTTCTCTCTGTATATATCTATATTTTTAATCCTCATATTGCAGGTTATGTTACTCTGGAACTTGTAAGGAACCAGTTATCTGGCCGAGTAAAACCCTATGCTAAGATGTTTGTTGCAGAATTGATAGCACAGCTGCCTTTAAAATGTATTTTGTGATTGTGTAGTTATTGTGAAATGAGAGATTGCATGCTTTCTGTTATGTAAGCAATTATCTGGTGGTAATTATCAGCTCAATGATTAAGAAGTCAGTATTAAACTCGTGTGCTATTTTTAAAATATGTGTTTTTGAGTTTACTTCTTGGAATGTCTCATATTCAAGTATGACCATTGAATGGAATTATTTATTGAAGCTCTACTGTAAGCAACTACTTAAATGACAGAAGTGAACGAGATGCTGATGGCAGTCTTCACTGTGTAGCTGTGGATTCTGCAGGTTCCTCTGCAGCCTTTGGTTTCCAATGGGCTTCTGTTCTTGTCCCCTTTTAAAAGAAGGGACCTCTCTCTTGGTGTGGTTTGAATTTCTTTTGTTAAAGCTCTTACCAGCATTTTTGGCTAACACTTTGAATTAATTGGTTACAGTCTCTGTGTTTTCACATCTACTGTCCAGCTTTGTGTGCGGATAATAAATTTGGGTAATACTGCAGTTCTTCCTTGGCTTAGCTACTTCTGGCAGATGTTCTCTGAAGACCACGTGCTTGAAAAGTGCAGTGTTTTGCAACGCTTTGGTATCTTGCTGTGTTCGGTTTCCATGATTAGTTCTTCACTCACCCTTCTGGTGCTGCTCCAGTGGTTTTATGGGAAAGCAAGTTTATTGTGATCACTTTCAAGTTTTCAAGGGAACTCAAGATTCATTAAGTCCTATTGATTATTTTAATTTCATAAAATCTGGAGCACAGTCCGTGCCAGGCGTCTGATATTCCTTGACCATGGAGACGGTTCTGGTACTGAAGAACACTTACAAAACACTGGCTGTAGAGAAATAACCTGAAGAGGGTGGGAGGTATGAAACTGATGGTAGTGGCGAGTAGGCTACGTGCATGAAGCTGTCTTTGCTTCTTGCACATGCTGTCTCTGGCAATTCCTTGTTCTTTCTTCATGTTGTGTTTGTTCATTAGATGTGTGTGATACTCTCATTATAAATATACAATAAAATTAGGTGTAAATAATTCTGTAGGAAAGAATGCACTTCAGGGAAGATGGTTGCGAAGTGTCACAGATGTGAGGTTACTTTGCAGCTTCAAATGTCTGAGTGCCACTCTGGTCTTGAAATCATTTAGGAGCAGATGATTCGCGTGTAAGCAGCAGAAGCAGTTTGTATCAAATTCCTTCACTGTTTATACAGTTGTCTGCTGGCAGCTCCTAGCCAGGGATTAGGAAATCCATTTATGGGATTCTTTCCTTCAAGGATTGTTCAGAAGTTACAAAAAAAAAAAAAAAAACTGCTTTGGATACAATAGAAGTGGATGGTGACCCTGATCTGAAGAGTTGAAGCTTTTCTAGTGAAGCAGAAACAGCAGTGTGTTCCTGTTGTTTCTTCATACTGAGGTTGTTACATGTATTTTGGTCTCTATTGAATTCAGAAGTACAACATGGTGTGGAATACCAAGCTTGAGAAGCTTTGTTTGTATATTACCTGGAAAACTGAATTCAGATTTTGAACAAACAGTTTGTGGTAGGCAGCTTCTTAGAAGGCTGAGTGTGCACCCAGTTTGCTTTCACTATCTTACTACCAAAGAAGCATTTGAAGATGTGCAGGACATCCTGAACAGGGCCTTCATTCTTTGAACAGACCTGAGGCAGTAACTGATCTGCTAAGACTTCTTTTTATTGAGCTTCCAGCTGCAAAATCGAAACAAGGCTTGCTGTTTGGGAAGGCTGACCTGCAGATGTCTCTTTGTGGATGTGCCGGGATAGAAATCCCCTAATTTGTTTAACTGTGAGTATGTTGGAGATTCTGCTGTCGTTTGATGAGTTTCAGAAATGTAGTGTATGGAAGCTTAGTGGGACTGCTGTCTCCTCTCAGATTCAGATTGCACACGTTGCTTTCAAGCATCAAACTTCAACTAGAAGGAAAAGAAGAGTTGTGAGAAGGATGGGGTTGCCTCAAGCCAAGTACTGTGGGTAACGTGACTTTCTGAATTATGGAAATCTGGTTGTCAGAATAAGTGGCGTGGTGGAGATGGAGCTTCGTCAAACTGCATAGAACTACTTGGATTGGTGAGGACTTAAAGATGATAGTAGGAGCTGAAAGTGATGCATATATGACTCATCTAAGTGCAATTGAAACTGTTAAATATGCTGGTAGTCATCAAATTCACTGTAGTTATCCAGGGAAAGATACTTGGATTTAACTTTGGTGTCTTGCATGGCCATCATAAGGGATGTTTTCTCTGTCGTGTTACTTCTGCATCAACCCAAATATGAAGATTTGTGTTCTGAATGTGATCTTCAGTTCTGATCCAGTACCTGTTTCATGCGTCTGTCTCCCACCTGAAGACAACAATCCCAGAACAAGAAAGTCAAGTGGAGGTCTTGATTTCAGCAGTGTTGTCTCAGATGCCCTTGGTCCTGCCGCTAGTTCCTGCTGGCATAACTGGACTACAGCAGGAAATTGTTTCTGTCTAGAAATAATGCAGGGAAAAAAAGTGTTTCTTTTTTTTTTTCTTCTCTATGTGCTTGTTCAGTTGTTTTTATTGCCAGTGAAAGGGGGAAAGTGTGGATAGAAACAAGAACAACGTTAAGCATCTTTTCTTGTACCCAGTGTTGCTGTCAAGGAGGAAGAAAAACTCACTGTAATCCCACTTGTAAAGTGCAAAATACCCTACAGAAACTGGGTGCCTCTCCCATGAAACACATCTGCAGGAATCGCTTATGGAACTGACAAAGTGTGTCTGAAGCTGAAAGATTAGTAAGAACTGCTACGTGAGATGATGGCAAGCACTGCATCTCAGTAAAAGTGAGAGAGATTTACTGGTGACTTTGACTTTGAGGAAAATTTCCACTGAGCACCAAAGGTCAGACTTTCATCACTCCTTACTGCAAGTTTCTTGTATCTCTGTGTAGTTTTTCCTTTTTAAAAGAAAGCTCCCTGCTCCTAGTAATGCTCCCTCACATCTGGCAATTTCAGTTCCCATAACTTACTTCAACACCAAAAGTTTGGCTGCTGTAACTTTTCGTTATGGAGTTGTCAGCAGCCCTGCTTCCTTCTCAGCATCTAAAGGAGGGTCAGGGCTCCAGCTTCTTTGTTACTGTGGTGCAACCTCAGGTGTTCAGTGAAGGACAAGGAGGAATATTTCTGCCCTGTTTATTTTTCCTGGTACAGGAGCGACAATAGTAACACAACTGTATCCTCTGTGCTCAGTTGAGAGTTACTTTGTACCGTTGTGCTTTTGCTACTGTTATGCTAAGGGCCTGAAGCTGGCTGGGTGCTTAGGCTCAGCAGTGCTCCCTTTGTGTTTGCTGCTTGCTTTGTGGGCGCGCAGATGCATCACTTAAGGTACATTTTGAGACACAACTTCAGCTCCCACAATTCGTTGTGATACTGTGTTCTGTAACTTACGTCTTTTGGTGTTACGAACCTTTTCTCCGGGTATGGATTTATTTTCGATTATTTAATTTAAGGTGAATAGCTTCCCTTCTGTCCCCACTTCTGATGATCCAGCCTTGATTCTGTTAGCTGCCTGGAACACCCAGTGATTTCACCTAAGTCATCATTTCTGCCTCAGTTGAGACTGAACCATCGGTCTGAAGGGGCTACGGGGGGTTTCTGGGAAGCCTTAAGATGTCAGACGTACTTACCGTAGTCAAGATGCAGCTTTGTTTCTGTGATGGAGATCCTTCTTCTCACTGTTGTTGTAGTAAAACAATCACTTGACTTGATAAAGTGGTGTGTCCTTGCATGTCTTAAGAATTGTCAGGAAGCTGTCAGTTAGCTGGAGTCAGAAGGCCTATTCTTCATTGGGGCAATTATGTAATGGCTGATGCCAGAGGTTCCTTTAGCATAACATAGACTCTTACACAGATAAGAGTCAAATGGCTCTTGGCTCACCTGTAAGATAAAAGCTGTCCTCAGTTCAGAAGCATTCAGCAGGCTTTCACAGGTCCTTGCCATTTCCTGATCATCATCAGATTTTAAATGATGGGTGATGCAACTATATTTAGTTTTCTAAGTAGAATCACGGTTCCAGTCCATTTTGCAGACTTTGCATGTGTTTGAATCTCTGCCTCTGTCGTAGAGGGAGAGATGGTGAAGGACTGTGTATAACCTGAGATCAAAACATAGGAAAAGATATAATACACTGAGCTAAGCTAGTAATAAATGATGATGTAACTGATCTGTTAAAAAAGGTGAAACTAAGACACACTCCAAGTGTTTTCTGGAGCAAAATGATGATTTTGCTGCTGGTGGTCTGTGTTTAGGTGGGTTCAGCAGCTTGTGCCAACCCTTCCTGGGCTGTTTTCAAGCTGAATTGCTTCAGCTGCTCTGGTTTCACTGGGTGGCTGCCTTGCAGACAGAATGATGTGGGTCAGCACTGAGTTGCTAGGAGAAGGAAACCTGTTTAAATAGGAATGCTGGGAAATATGAAATAGAGCTATTGTCACAGTCGGTTTAACTGCACCTTTGGCACGCTTCTGTACCATACCAACACCCTGCTTGTGGCAGTCTGTTCCTTGCCTGCACACCCAACTTTGTGGCATGGACATCGCTGTGGCCGTAAAATGAAGCAGAGCAGAGAACTGACCCTGCTGTCTCTTCTGTGGGAGGTACTTTCCAGTCAGAGCAATTCTATCTACTGCCAGGCTGTTACTGCCCTGTGCTGGGGTAGCATGACGTATGGAGGCAAATGCTGGTAGGAAGTGATGTCCCCCTAATTTTGCCTGGCAGTGAAACACTAACAGCTTGTCTGTGCTGGATAGGGAAGAAATTGCTTTAAGATTGAGAAATGTTTGGGATTCTGACAAACTTCTGTTCTCTGATGTCTTGTGCTATTGAGTGTTCTCATTCTTGGGCTGTTTGGCTCTTTGGATCTGTTAAACTATCTGGCTTGTTGGTAGAGTTTCTCCCCATTGGAAGTTGCTTTTGATTACCACTGAAACTTCACACTCGAAAGTTAAAGAAATAAGAGCACAATTTTTGAATTGTAGTTATCTTTCTGTGATGTCTGTGTGCTCTGCTTTATTTCCCAGAGTAATAAAATGCAAGTATGCACATGGCAACACTTCAGAGTTATGCCCTGCCTTGGTGGTGAGTGGCTGTGGGGGAAACCAGGCTGTCTTTTGGTAAACCTTACAGTCTGCAGCTGACTTGGAAACCAAGAGCCCAGCACCCCGACCTGATCAACCAGCCAGATGAACAATGCAGTATGTGCACATGGGGGGGGTCTTCCCATCCCTGCAAATCCATGTGGAGATTCAAACTCAGAGCAACTGCTGTAGCTTGAGGGTGGTGTTGAGACAGCCATGGTGAGAAATCCTTATCTTGTCTTGAATTCTGCATACCTTAATGTTATTCTTGGCTTGGTAACAAATCCCAGATCACCCTCTTGGGTAGGGGTCAGGAGATGATCCATGTTATGCCATTCGTGCTTTTGAGCAAGCTTTATAACTTATCCCTTCTGTTTATTTTATTGGTTTTTTCCTTTTCTGTTTTTCTTCTGTGAGTGATTTTTCTCTTGCTGTGAATGGTGAGCTCTGTACCAGTAAGAGCGCTAACGTCGCATTCCAGAGAAGACCTATTTCAGTTTCTTGCACCACAAAACTGCTCAATAAGCTGCTTACTCTGCCTTTCCATTCTTTCCATGTAGCAAGAGGGATGCACCTTCTTTCAGGTGCAGCTTCTAGGAGACCTGTCATGGCTCTTGTTGTGAAGACACGACCTTTGTGGCACTGTTGATGGATACATAGCTGTCTTTCTGCCATGCTTAGCTCATTAACTTTTAAATGCCTTACTGCAAGTTTGATACTCCATCAGAGGAAATGCATAGACTTGATACTCAGAGGAAAAGGAATTGCTTGAAAGGGATGCTTGAAGAGAAGAACAGGGCTGGCCTGCTGCAACTTCTTCAGTCCAGTGGTGGAATGTGAAGGAAGTCTGGCAGAATGGGTGGTCAGAAGCACTTGCTATTAGCAGTACTTCTCTGCTGCCTAAGTAGCTTTTTATCCTTTTTTTTTTTTCCAGCTTCCTACTATGGTAAGGTAAAAGTAACAGTGAAAGGCTGTTGAACAGAACATGAGCCTTACTGTGGTCTTCATGAAGCTTACCTCCTAGAGAAGCTGTTTTTCAGTGGAAAATATATTAGTTTAGGGCTGGAGGATTCTTTTTCTTTTGAGCCTTAAGGCCCTCAGCCAGTGATACCACATACTGTGTTTTGTGTTCCCAAGGTCTTCTAGTGGAATAGGAGAGCTAAGTGTTGTCATGTAGGGCTTGGTTGCACTCCTCCTTCTGAACAGTTCCTACCTAAACATCCTTCAGGAGGCTGTTCTTTTCTTCTCTGTGCACGTGTCTGTGTTCTTACAGGACCAGGTTACTGATATTTAAGGTCCCTGGAAAGCCATTGTGTTTACAAAAGCGTCTGTTGTCTTTGGAGCAAGGATGTCTACAGTAAGTTCCCAAGAAGTGGAATTTCATTAACAAAGATGCAGAAATGTCGACTTAGAAAAACTAAAACATTTCAGCATTTGTTCCCCAGGAAGCAGAGAGAAAGTTGTTTTCACTCATGGTTTAATTTGACTCCATTCAGATAAAAAGATTTCTCATGATAGGTGAGAAATGTGAACATTCCTTTATTCGAGCAGCAAAGCGACTTGTATAATTATATGTATGTCCTGAGACTTGGTGTGTATTAATAACTGTCCTGTGACTTTTTTTCCCTCTCCCTTGTTGCTTGGTCTTGCCTTTCTATTAAGATGCCTGTGACTGAAATGTTCAAGTTTAATAGATTTTTGTCCTAAAAGGGACAGAATTCCCGTGTTACACGTAGATTGTAGGGTGGTTTTTTTTTGTTTTTTTTTTTTTTGAATTAATTTCTGCTTCAAATCCCATAGCTCTGGATAAATATATCCAGCTTTGACCAGAAAATCTTGGCACGAGAAATCCAATAAAAGCCTGATGTGCTGGTCGTGACTGCTTCCTATTCATTGATGAGATTCCAGATGTTATGAATGTAAGTAGGGGCAGAGGACGAAGGGAATGTTGGTGGTCAGCCTGTGCTTCCCAAAGTGCCACAGCCAGAGCCCTTGCCCAGGGAAAGCATTGCGCTGGTCGTGTGCTGTGCTCTGTCTTGGTGTGCCCGTGTAAGACTGAGGGTGTCTTACATCTGGCTGAGCTTGACCAGCTTTCAGTGTTAGCCACCGGATCTCATGATGTCTTTGAGAAGCTATTTGTTCTTTTCTCTAGATTTGTTTTTTGGCTTTCTCTAGCTTTCCCCTTCCAAAGCAGTGTTTGATTGCGTTTACTTTGGTGAGCAGCCCAAATGACCTGGCCCCTATGCTGTTTACTGCTCTTCCCATCTTTGTATCTCCTGCAGATTTTGTGACTGCTTTCTTCCAAGCCAGTGACCAAAATATTGAATGGCATCGGGCCAAGATTCAATACCTGATGGACCTCACTGCAGTAATTTCCTATTGACATAAGCCTTTCAGGAACTGCCACTTAATCAATTTTAATCTATGTATATTGGGCTGATTTTTATTTTTTGGTTGGTTGCAGTCAAAATATTTTGTACGATGCCAAAAATGTTTCACGTATTTGATAGTATTATAGCAAATCTGATACTGCTAATCACATTTTCAGGTTCATAACATTAAAATTAAATATTTTTCATGAGCTCACATTGACTGACACCATTTCTACTGTTAACTCCTTAGTGAGCTGCACTGTGGATCTTGAAAACCTTTAGAAAGTTGAAACCTCAGCACCTGTCTGCTCCATGTTTTGACATTTCAGAGGGATAACCACTTTTCCATTTTAAAAAACAACCAAGCAAACAAAATAAACCACCCACCTCAATACCGTTTGAAGGCGGTTAACTGAGGAACGTGAAATACCTGATAGGTTTTGTCGCTAAATAGTGTTCTATGCTGTTCTATTGAAAGTATAATGTACCACCATATTCTTATGGGCTTCTTAAAGCTAATATGCATAAATGCCTTCTTTTTGGTCTCGTACTTGCTTACCTTAAATCCACGTGTACCTCATTGCTCAGACCTTGGTAATACTTCTGGGTTTTGACATGTTCTCTACGTCCCTCTGCTGCTCCTCCAGCCTGATGTCTCCTCTTTGTGCTTTGTAGTCACAGTTTTATTATTATTATTATTATAAGTAATATATTATTTTTTTTCTTGGACGTCTTTAACAACGTATGTAGTAGCAACCAGTAAAGACAAACTGTAGCCCTTTATTTGCTTTACTGCTCTCAGATCTGGCTCCTGTTAAGTGGTTTATGCCTTACTGCTTTGACGAATTATGTGCATATTATGTAGAGAGTATTAAATAACATGTTTAAGCTGTGCTGTTTCAAGGGAGAAAAGCATTGTTTGAGAAGCAAAACTCGTGACTACCGTGTCAGTGACAGTCCAGAAATGTACCCACACCTCCTGGCTGTCACTGGCTTTTAAGGGGGAGAACGTGTCTTTGGTTAATCCATGCAGCCAGTGAAGTCCTCTCCTCAACCGTCAGCTTCACCGAGAGCTTCTCCAGGAGCCTGGTAGCTTCTCAGTCAATGCATGAGCTCCCAGCTGTGAGGCAGAAGGCAGTGCGAGGCTCCAACTGGATCTCTCCAAGGCTCAAAGATAAGCTGTTGTGGTCTTGAACTGTAGACTTTATCTAAAGTTTATATTTGTGTCTTGAAGCATTTGGTTACAGGAGGGAGGATGAAAATGTCAGAAAAGATGAAAATGAGGCAGTGAGATTTGACCTTGCAGGAAACTGAATGCTCGACTTTTTTTTTTAATTTAATTTTCTATAGGTGTTGCTCTCAGTTTGAAAATGGCACATCCGTATTCTCATTATTTTTTTTTGTCAGAAGATATTTTAGAGAATAGTTTCTCAAATACTGCTTTACTTTTAGAGCCAATAATTGCCAAATTGTAAGTAATGTGTGTAACTGCCTGTGAATTTAACAGCATCTTCCACCTTTGCTTCAATACAAAGAGTTTTCTTTGTTCTTCTGGTTTTTTTTTTAGTTTTTTTTTTTTAGATTTTGACAACTTTTCGTGTATTGCAAAGCCTACTAAGATGGGGAGCTTTTCTTAAAGCTTTGCAGATGTTTTGTTTTTATAAAAAGTATATGTATTTTATTTTTTTATATATTTATTTCTAAATTTTTACCCAGACACCCAAAATATGTTTTTCTCTTAGCGGCTCAATGGTAACATAAAGGTTAAAAGCGTGGCTGCTTTAATTATGATGGATGTGGAAAGCAGAAGCCCCTAAAATATTGGTGCCTTCACCCCTTTTCCTCTGGTGTTGTTCTGTTGTCCTGCAGCTGTCCTGGCCCTGCTGGGAAGGTTCAGGCGCTGAAGGACAGATGATGAAAAGATCGAGACAGGAATTTAGCAGAGGCAGCCATGTTAATTTCTGTTCCATTTGAAATGCAGGAAAACACCGTCTGCCAAATGGACAATCGGTGGGAAAAGAAATGTGCTTTTCAAGCTTCTAACAGTAGTGACAATGGGGAGAAAAATACTATAAAAAGTAGGCAGCTCCTTTCTGAGATTTTGTCTTCAGTGTATTACGCATGATGAACCATACAGGGTACACAGTTGTTCTTTTGGAGCCCCAAATGACTGAGTATTACAAGGCAGGGCTTAGACTGTCTTTACTGCATTGCACCTTGTGTTTGGGGGGGAATAGGGCTTGGCTTCACAGCAATTTCACCAGTCTTTAGTATAATTTTTGAATACATTCATGCTTCCCTTATTTGCCTTTTTTAATGTCAAGCATTGCACATAAGATGTTCTGCTGTTGCTATGCAACTGCTAAATCCAATATTTAATATTAATAAAAACCGAGTGGCATTAGCATCACTGAGAACAGTGGGCTAGCAAACTATGATTGTACAATATCCAAGCTGTAAAACTTGGCAGGGACTTCAGTGTGCGATTGCGTGCATGGCAAACTGTGGGGCATGAGTCACTGGCGGTTACTATTTTAAGAGTGGTGAGTTTGAGTAAAATTCTGAGCTCCCTTGATTTTTATTTATTTATATGTGCATTCTGTTTTGAACGGAAAGATAAGGAATGAGGTTGGTTGGCTGTTTCATTGCAGGTACAAGTTCGGAGGGGTCGCTGCACGTGGAAGGGTCAGCGTTACAAACCTCTGGGTCAATTCCCTGATTCTCCTGTTTTTCTTCTAGGTCAGGTTGGTCGCCCTTTCCCACTGTTGCTGCCACTTCCCGAAGCCTGAGTTGGCTTTTTTTGGAGGCAGTGCTTCTTCTCTGCCTGACAAGGTGCTGTTCAATGGGGTGGATAGTTTTTTTGGCTTCTCCTTTTCCACCTTGTTTAGTGGTATCTCCCCTGTTTCTATTTACTCTTGACTATAATTTTTACCGTTGCTCTTTCACTTTTTTTCTTTGTTTGTCCTCTGCTCAGTGCTTTCTGAGATGAGATTTTTCAGTGTCAGCCTCTTAGAGGTGTTAGATCAAGGCTGATTTTATGCTCTGGCAGTGCTTTGGCTGTTGAAGTCACATTGCAAACTACAAATTCCACAGGGTCTTGCATCTTGTGTGTAGTGATGTAAGTGCACCGAAAGTCTTGCTGACGCCCAGAGGAACGTGATGCTGCTTATCCTTTTCTTTTGAAGCCAAGACTGTTGTCTATAAAACAACCATTAGATCTGTACACAGACTGAGTTACTTTATTGCTTTTTTTTTCTTTTTTTTTCTTTTTTTTTCCCCCAGTGTAATAACTGATTTCCTCCATAGCACACAATCCTTTGAAGTGATTTCTTCAAAGGGGCATTTTCAGGTAGTTTATCTGTCCCTGATTCACCCATGCAAGTTTCTCTACATTTAAAACTGTATTTTCATCCCTTAAGAAAATTCTTTTATTTCTTCTGCCTCTCTCATACTCAGGCGAGTAGGAGAAGTCACCCAGTTCTGTACAAACAGTCGTTAAACCTACAGTGCCAATGTATTGCAGGAGTAGGGAAGGAAACACAGTAAGTGATAATCCCGGGTTTTGTGGCCATGGTGGAAATGCGTTTTTATAAGGAGGTGGACTTGTCTGTGCCACTCAAAATAATCTCTGTACTTTTCATTTCACTCTTGTTAACTTGACTTCTCCATAGTATTGGGTAGTTGATAGCTCTGTAGATTTTACTGCCAGCAGGAGTTTAGTGCAATATTGATTTAACGTTTCCAAATAATGGCAGTAATTTCAGTAAAGGCTTTCCCTCTTTTAGAATAAACTAAATTGGTTAGATTTATTTTAAGTGTGGCACCAGTCATGGCATTGAAGTAAATCAGACTGTATTGTAGATGCAGATCTTTGACACGAGTGTGTTAGCGATTAGAATTTGGTTCCTTAGGGGCATGGCATTGCTGAATCCCTTTCCTTTTAATTTTCTCTCTTCAAACCTGTAACTGCAGAAAACATTGCTTGCAGTATTTGTTGAAATACAGGAAAGTAGCCAAATGCCACTCAGAGATGGAAGGATGTATTACTGTGTTATTTTTAATTGCAAAAGCATACCTTTCTTCTGCTTTGAGGCTTAAGCAAGATAATTTTTCCCAGTTGCAATTACGTGGTGTTGTGAAGCACACTGTAGAACCTAAAACTTCCCATTTTCTTTTCAAAATGGTTTATTTCAGTGTCGTAATGCTTATTGTTTTTGACCCAGCTAAGTGCAGGAGTCAGTGGGCTCTAGGTTCTGCTGCGGTTTGTCAGTAGTTCAGTCATCACAATTGACCCATGCGTCTTGTAATGCTAAGAGAAAACACGTTGAGCTCTGTTCTTGGAACAGATAAATATAGAACTGCTATTGTGAATATTCTTGTAGTGACGTACTTAATCTAGAAAGCTAACAATTCTTTTATTTGCTTTTAGGGTTTGAAAGTATTCTAGAAGGCCTGTTTGGACCTGGATTATTAAAAGATCTCAGTTTGTTTAAAGGTATTCAATCTCTATGTTTGTATCTTGTTCTGCATTTCTAATGACAGAAGCAGCCCCAGCTCTGCCTCTAGAAAATGTGTGTTACCGTGGTGATTTGTGCTTTTCCCCCTCCCCCAGGCAGTGCTCACAGTTAGTTTCATATTGGCTAAAATTACTAATGAGTGTGCGTTCATCTTTATGTAGCTGGGAGTGTATTTGGCAGTGCTCAGGGAAAAAAAACACATATTTGTTGTGCATAGATAAAATGTATACAGTTTGGTAATCTGGGGTTTTAGAAATATGGCTGAAATGAAGCTTGCATCCTCAGAATGCAGGCAAGAATGTTGTGAAACAGGTATTTAATTTGGCATTTCTCTTTTGGCTCCAGTTATGTCGCGGTTTATGAATATGAAGTAATCTGCTATTCCTCTGATTTACAGACTGTGAGCCTGAAGGTGTTTCTGATTGGTCTTTTGATGAAAATTGTCTTTTCTGCTGCCTGAGAAGAGAAAAAGTGAAGGTAACAATGCAGATGTGTGAAGCTCGTAGTTGTAGGGGAGGGACAAAGGGAGGGAGTTTGCTGCTCCTACTTAACTGAGCACAGAAAACCTGCAGCCACCTACACCTCTCCCCTCCTTTGTAAAAAGACTTTCTTAAATTAATGCACATTAATGAAGATACTTTTTCTCTGCAACTTTTGCTTTGTGGTACGTGATGAAGACTTTTTTTTTTTTTCAGTGTGTGTGTGTAGTGACTTTTTTTTTTAATTTGGTTTATGGGTTGTTTTGTGTTTTTTCTTGATGTTTTTTGAATTCTTTATAAAAGGCCTTGTTGGGATCATGTAACTCTTCCCAAGGGAGCCAAACTGTGGCTTGTGTATGCTTACCACAGTCAGACACTGGGCTTATCTTCAGTATGGAAATGTGGTCCATTTTAACCACCTAGAGGCTCATTCCCTATCTCGGAATCTCTTTCCCTGTGGGCCATATCCTTTTATTAAAGGGCTTGTGTGTATGGCAGGTTTGCTATTGTGCTTGTTTATAACCATGTCACAGCCTAAATGTGGGCAGGTCAGCTTTGCCAACATTTTACACCTGTAGTTTGTTTTCTTAACCAGATTATAGCTGTGTATGAAACAAAGGTTACCACGCTGTACGTGATTGCTGCTCAGCCTGTGTGTTGAAATACTGATTGCTCTATAGTGTAAGAAGGAAGGCTCATCTGTCTTGGGAAAACATCATTTCCTGGATCTCTTAGCTGCTACTTCTTCCTGCACAATATAACTGTAAGTGCAGAGGGGTTCTCTGTAGACTTGTGAATGAAACACAATCGCCCTTCCCTCTGCAGCAGCTAACATATGACCTCATGGTTTGTTCATAAAGGAAGCACCTTCTTGTTAACAGGGGGACTTGCCATGTTGCCAGTTTATGCTTATTTTTATATTGCACTGTTTGTTGAAGCATTGGGAGGAGGATTAGAAATGCTTGCACTTAGAATAGGCGTAGCGCGTAATACTTTGTTGGGGCTGACAGCAGGTAAGCTGTGTGTGTACTTATGCTGCTAGGATTCTGTCTTATTTGACTTATGTCACTTCACATAAAGACAAAATTCAGGATTGAGCATAATTTTAGGTAAGTTCAGGAATGAACTTTATGGTGTGGTCAGTCTGCTTCTAGGCTGGAAGAGTCTTACGATGTGTGGGCAGATCTTTAGAAAGACTGCCTACGTCTCATCATCCTCATAGGCCCACAGTAACTAAGATAAAGCTTCTGAAAACCCATTATTTAGGTGAAGACTGGGAACACTGTATAGAGTGCAGATTAGACATGCTTGTCTTATTCTCCTGCAAGTTCTGCATAACCTTTTGGTGAGAAGCTGCGATGTCGCTATTTATATTTGCAGTGCACTGTGCTAGGCTTTCTGTCATTGAGAACCGGTGATGTGGTTTTATGCTGGAGATAGCTGCTCCTCTGTCGTACTTTGCGATGATATTTAAATGGATGAAAGAAGGGCACAGATTTGGTCAGATCTGGTATTGCTCTATGGGGCAGTTTTGGCATCTGGGTCTAAGGAGGTTTTAGGATTGTGCACATAAAACGATGCAGAATGCAGCAGGGGCATGCAGCATCATTTGCCAAAAGCATGTGGTGAGGGCAAGGAGATTATACATTTTGATCTGCCCAGAGATGAATGTGAGTTAACAAAGGCTGCATTAGTGTCAGTCACAATGGGATTGGGTAGAACAAGTTTTATAAATAAAACCCATATCTGTCACTTTACATTTCAGTAGCCAAAACTGCTTCTTTAAACCCTTTTACTAACAGCTGATTGATAAATAGAGACAGCAAAGAGTGCTTTGTACACATGCTTGTTTGCTTGTGTCTCCAGATATCACTGGCTGCTGGGGGGATGGAGGAGCAGAGAACAGAGGTAAAGCAGTCCATTCAACCAGATTTGTGACCTCTGTTAATCCTGGTGATTCTTCTTGCACTGGGCTGACAGATATCTGAGTCTGCTTTGGAGTACATGGAATTTTTTTTCTCTTTTCCTGCTCTCCTGCAGTGTTAACATTTCTGTTATGGTAGTGGTGTGTTTTTGTTGTTGTTGTTTTTGTTGTTGTTTTGGGTTTTTTTGTTTGTTTGATTTCTGTGGGAAAGAGAGTGAATTGCTGCTCTGCTGGCCATAGCTTATGTCATTAGCTTGCCATACGGAGTTAAATGCAGCTTTCTTATGGAGGTCTGCAGGCAGTATGAATTTGATATAGTCATCGCTTGAAATAAAACCTGGATCTCATTGTTACTCAAAAGTTGGTAGCTCCATCTGATTCAGCCAGATGATGGGCAGTCTTCTGCTGGTGGCCTGAATTAAATTAGGAATGGTACCAATTTTATTGGAAATCTCTTCCGTCCAGCATTTGTCTGTTGTGATGATAACTTGAACTCTTCCTTTTGAAGGAGTTGAAGGCTTAAGCTTCTAAAGCTACTAAGACCTGGCTGTTCCTGTGTCTAACATGGTTGCAGTTGTGTTTTCTGTGCCTCAACTTCTGATCTGCTTTTTTGCCTCTTTTCACTTTTTAATGAAAAGAACTGAGTAGGATGGGATCATCTGGGTTTGTGCCTACGTGATAGTGGGGACAGACTTAAAAGGTGTGCCACTGATGGTGCAGCTGGGAGCAAGATAGCCACAGCCACGCAGTATTCTGTGTTCTGGGGCTCTGGCTGGCACCTCTATTGGAGAAATAATCAGACAGTGTAGTCAGCTCTCACCTTTGGGTGATATGTAGGCACTTGTTCTAACAAGTTGAAAAATAATAAAAATAATAAAAATCTTTTTTTGGGGGGGGGGGAGGGGGAGGGGTGTTTGTTCCAAGAAAGCCCTGTAACTCAGGGGACAGGTGGCTGTGTTTAAGGAGACCTTGGTGCTGGACTGGAGGATGAGAGCTGGAGGCCCTGATTAGTTTATTGGCTGAGTTTGGGAAAGAAAACTGCCCTTATTCTCCCGCCCCTTTCAGTGATGCTAATTCTTGCTTTTCCAGGCAATCAGATTCAATTACATGCATTCTTCAAAGGAGGGGAAACCATCTGCTGAAGTATTCTGAAGAGATTAATTTATTTGTAGCAGTAGTTCTACTTGCAAATGCATGGAGTTCTTTTGCCAGCCAAAATACAAGATGGTATTTGGTAGAGGAGTAGACTTGAGTGCGTTCCCTTAAGAATGTCAGTAAAATACATACAAAGTTAGGAGCTAAAATCTCTGGTCCTATTTTTGCCCATATCCAAAGGGTTGTATGCAATAGCATCACACTTTTAAAAATTAGAATTTTTTTCTTCCATCGTAGAAAGCAAAATAACAATATCACAACTGTTTCACTTGTATGATCAGAGAGAATAATTAGTTGACTAAGGAACTGCTTCCAGATCATTAACACATGTACATTGACAGCATGAAAGACAGAGTTAGCAGCTCCAGCAGCATACTCACAGCAAAAGGAAACAGATCATGTTCTGTGGGGCCCAACTCAGCGAGCTCCATTTGGCTGATCTGCAAATGTGGTAATTCCCAGCTCCCTGTGGGCTTTATCCTTCATAGAGAAGGTTTATGATACGTGGTTTCCAAGCTTTTATTTTTTTTTTTGTGGCTCTCTAACTTCTAAAGGGTTGTAGTACAGATAAGGCCTGTCCATTCAGATGAATTGAACTTGAAGTGTTCTTAATTGCAGTTAATTTGTCATTGTGTCTCACAAGAAAACCGACAGAGCTATCGCTACAGAAGAAGTCTGTGGCTCTATCTGGAATGTTTGTATCCAGTGAAGTGGTCTTGGCTGTTATTTGCTGGCATGCAGAGCTCAAGCCTAATTTAAGATTTTTATTATTTTCCTTTTTTGGTGAAAAGCTGCAGATAGGTAATGTCAGAAGCACCAGAAGTAAGAAGAAAACTGGGGAGAGAATCCTTTAAGAAGGAATTCCTTTGGAAGAAAATAGATTGTCTAAAGCTACCTAAAGAAATTTGTACACATGGGTTTTGTTTTTCATTTGTAAAAAAAAAAAAAAAAGCTGTGGGGGGAGGAATGACACTAATCTCGTTTGTTGGTGAGAGGAGAACAAGGAGGATAATACTCCTAAGCACATTAACTATTTCATAGATATATTTAAGCTATAAAAATAGCAAGAGAGAGAACGACAGGGAGTGTATTCTGGAGTCTGATGCTGCTGGTGGCAGAGGGCTGACCTGCTGGTTGGAGTGCCTCAAAACAGCCCGGCTTCAGTGTAAGGACCTCAAGCAGCTCTGGGAAGAAATGTGGTAGGGTGCAGCATGTGAGATTCACACCACAGTGACTTGGAATTCTCAAACAACTTGGACGTTGCTTTAAACAAACACCCGAGGGGAATGTTATGCCGGTACTTGCTTATGGTTAGTCAGAACAACAGCCTGAGTGGGGCGTCTGTTCCATGCGGAGGAAACCTGTTTTGAGTTTCAAAAACTTGTCCAGTTACCTTGGTGAGTGAGGAAACAGTGCTGTTTCTTGCTAAAAAATCTTGCACTCCCAGTAAGTGAAGGTTGTCTTTAAAGTAATTCAACCATCTGAATTCATAGCTGATGCCAAACTGGGAGCAGTTGCGGGTGCTTCGGGTGGCACACTTAGAATTGAAACTTCGGAAATGGGACAGACCAAAACTTGTGTTATCAATCAGAAGTTACAGATAACTGGAAAGTGATAGCAATGTGAAAGTGATAAACTGTTTTGGGAGATATAAGAAGAGAGGCGTGTCTTAATGCTGGGAGAGGGAATTCTTCTCTTGCCAGGTAGTGATGCTGCAGGTTCAGGGAAGGGATGCTAGTGATGCTGTGGGCCATGATTCCCGTGTGAAGAGAAGCACAGGGAGAATAGAATGGGGGTTATAAATACGGAGAAATGATTTCTAACCAATGCTGATTGCCTAATTAGCATTAATCATTAAAAAAAAAAATAATAAATCCCCCAAAATCCCCAAACAAATGCACACAATGAAGAAAAACTTTTGGAAGTTGACCCTGAATGATAATCACAATCAAATATTTACTATGAAAACTTGAAATTTCCCCTCAGGGATTCACCTACTGCAAAGATTGCTGGAATAATTGCTACAGGAAGTGATAAGAAAACAAACAAAAAAATGCAGTAAGCAGAGATCTTTCTGGTAAACTGCCTCGTGTGGTCACTGGGAGAGCTTGGCTGGTGTGGTACTTGCTGTGTGATGTCTCAGCTGTGAAAGATAATAGGAACATGAGCAACACCTTACACTGGATGGAGGTTGTGTTGATGGATGTTGTGTTGATTTTAAGCTTCTTCCAGAGTTACAGTTCATTGGGTCAGGCTGGTGAGGGGGTGACGTTTCCTTCAATCCTGAATTCTGTTTGTCTTTTGAATTGGAAGAAACTTTTTTGGAATGGCTTGTGGGACTTCAGCTGGAAGATGCTAATCACCTTTGGTTGATCTCATCTAGCTGGATCTCTGTGCATCAGATTGCAGAGATTCCTTTTAAATAAAATTTAAAAGTTTGTCTTTAAAAGTGCTAACGCTTGTGTGTTGCCTAGGTTAGTTGTGTTTGTGAGTTAATTTCTCCTTTAATGCCTCCTTTGACACAAACCAGTGGGTTGATGGGTTTGTGCCTATCCTCATAACCTGGAAGGGTAGCAGAGCTTGGCTGAGGGGGGCAGTCAGCCCCAGGGACAGATCCTGCCTGAAACTTCATCAGACATGAAACACCATTTTGAAAAAGAGAATGGAAGTATGTTTTGAGTCTCACCTAGAAGATAACTCTAACAAAAATATTTGGTTTACTTTCCAGATATGTTTTCACTGTGAAATCCTGTACTGACACCTCGTATTTTAAGTATCAGAGAAGTGTAAATGTGTGCTCAGCCCGTTTATGCAAAGCCTGGAGCCACAGCACTGCTGCTACGGGTGTTCCCGGCAGGGAAGTGAACGCTCCTATCCGCTTTGAGTTCCCAGCCTTCTAAGGGCTAGCTCAGAAGTGCTGGCCTTTCCTATGGGAGCAAGCCTGGGTTCTCTGGTATAGAAAAAAAGGCTCAATCTATTTGTGAGAGCTTTAATCCTGCATAACTATACTTTCCCAGCAAGCATGCTGTTAAGCTCATCTCTCACCTCGGTCGCTGTACTCATCTGTTAGTTGGGCACGAACTTCTGTTTTCTTTGTAGCCTGAGATGGCTATCCCCCTTTCTCTTTTGACAGAGAACTTTTGGAAACTGGTAAACGACAAATCTTATGGTGAAAGCCCGTGCTGTACAGGCCAGAGTCCACAGCGTTCATATGATTACCCTTTGCACGTAGTTCATGTGACTGCTGCGTTCGTTAATTTACTATAGGCTGCTTATGTAACCTCCTTTCATTAAGCCTCTTGGAGCAGAGACCTGCAAAATTAAAAATGACTTCTTGTTTTCATTTATTGTGAATTATAAGTGAATTGCCAGCTCTCTCCTCCTTCCCTTTTAGTCCCATGAGAACATGAACCTGAAATCAATTTGTACGTTAGAGGCCAGAAGCTGGCTATAGCCAAGGTATTATGGTAACTGATACTATGTAAAGGTTAACAAAACAAAACACTCCCTCAACCCAGAGAGAGGTTGTGTATGCATTCCTGCAGTAGGTAAATACAGGTAACTTCAATATTGCTTAAAACGAAAGTGGGAGGAAAGGGCCCCAAAAGGGATTATTCTCCTGCGCGAGAGCAAGGCGTTAAAATGAAAGAGGAGAGAGGAGGGTGGGTGGGGAAATCCAGGCAGTTGTATTTGGTATGTTTGTAACCATTGTCTTCCAGTTTCTCTTTAATTATCCTGGTTAAATAACTGGTTCTGAAATATTCTGGAGATAAGTTCCAGTTGTACAAGAAAATGAACTTTAATTCATTGTGGGTATTGTGAACAGTGAACTTGCATTTATTCAACTAAAAAGTCACTGCTGCTGAGCCTCTTGACAGAGGACCTTGTTTGGTGCTGGTGCTTGGCCATCTATTGCTCAGTTCACATGAACGCTGTGTAAATGAAGGTGAATTTTCTCCGTATTTTGTCCTGGGTGTTTTTTTCTTAGAGAACCGAACTTAAAAGCCAAAGAACGAGTGTTAGATACGCAATTTGCAGCCAAATGTAGTAAAATATAGAAACCTTCCTTCTGGTGGGCTGTTATTTGCCATAACGCTATCAAATCTTCCAGTCTTCTGCTGCATTTACAACAAGAAAACAGGACAAAGTACAATGTGCTGGAGCAGTCAGAAATTCGAGTTTTGATTTAAATAGATACAACTCTGTGCCGAGTATCTAACAAAGCTTTGAATTTAGTAAAATATGTAACTCCTAAGGAGCTTTATTTGTTTTGGAGTCAGGAAGATCTTATAACTATTAAATATCTTTGCAGGAGCACTTAGTCTGTCTGGATGAGCCAGCCTCGGAAGCTGGACAAGAAGCTCTGCTTAGACAAGAGCAAGCAAAAATCATTCGTTTTGAAAGGCAAGCGGAAGAGTTCCTCAATGCAGTCTTTTACAGAAAAGGTTGGTTTTAATGCGGGGTGTGGGGGGGAAATGATATCTCTTGCTGGTCGTCTTTGCCTTTGATGCAAGTGTCAAAGATTGGATGTTCAAATTGTCACTGTGTGGTCAGTGCTTTTCAGTTGCAGTCTTTATCTGTATTTATTAAGAGTGAAAATTAAATCTCCAACAATGTAGCAGTACAACAGCATGGTCTTGAGAGAGAGGAAGAGAGCACAAGAGCTTTAAGCCCACAGTAAAACTCTCCATGGGGACACAAATATTCTTACAATTATTATTCAGCTCTTATCCAGCAGAACTGCTGCTCTGAAGCCAGTGTTTAGGTGAGTGAGCTGTAAAGAGGAGAAGTGGTGATGGTAGGTGGGAGATATATATATGTATATATATATGTATATATATATGTATATATATATGTATATATATATGTATATAAAAATATGTGATGTATTTTGATTATATTGATCATATATATAATTGATCATATTCATATATTATATTTATTGATAAATATGTATACACTTTCTAAAATCAATTTATTGGTGGGACCTATATTAATTTTTAAGAAGTCAGCAGTCCTCTCACTGTGGTCTGTGGTGATTTCCACCACCTCCTGTCCCAGCAATCCACAATCCAAAATATAGTTGGAATAGTGTGAAGGGGTTTATATGGAAAATTCAAGAAGTGAGCAGCAAAAGAACTGGAAAATCAGTACTGTACAATATGCTGAGAGCAATAATGGTAGCTGAGTATTAGGAAGTCCTATAGATCTGTTCTGGAGAGTTAAAGCTCACTGTTCAGAAGGCATGGAACTCACTTCACTGTTTTCTGTCATCCTGAGAAATGGGAATCCAGAGGTTGCTTCCGAGTGCATCCTGAGTGGAAGTACATTGTACTTATCAGCCTAACCCATGTGTGAGAAAATCTGCCAAATCAGTAATTCCAACCTGTCTGCTGGGGGACAATACAAGGCTTCAGTTTAACAAATTAGAAATTGCTGTAGCCAGTCTTCAGCTCATCCTCACAGTGACCAAAATATTTAAAGGTGTTTTAAGCAGATAACAGTATTTTAGCCTTTGTTTTATGACTCAGATGAATAAATACAAACTATATAGTATGGTGAAAGTATTGCATAAAGTATAGCATGTGGGATGGTAGGAGGGACAGTTGCTTGCATATTATTACCAATAGCTCAGATAATGCTTTTATTCCAAGCCTGCCTTTTTAGTGTCTTTTTTTTCTTTTAAAGATAATTTTAAATTTACCCCATCTCTCTTTAAATCCGGAACCAATTTAAGAAAATAAAAAATATGGAAAGTGTATGTATATTTTTTTAATTCCAGTTTTCTGGTGTAGATGGAGACTGTGTGAAGAAGTGCCTTTTCAGCACTTCCAAATATTTTGTTAGATATCTCATTCCTTTGTTCTAACAAGAAGCTTAACTTTTTGTGTGACCTGTGTACAGACTTCATGAGAAACGCACATGTCCCAAATCATAGGAAAATTGTTTAATGCTTTCTGTGGTCAGGTACCCAGAATGAGAACACGGAAATCATTTCAGATTAAAAAAAATAATAAATCTCAAAGATTCTTGGTTAACGTGTTTTTGGTTTCCCTTCTCCATTCCAGCAGAACTGAGTTTGGTGTGAGAGTAATAAGGGAGGGGAAGGAGCCTGGCAGGAGCTCAGGTCTGAGTCCTTAATGCATTGTTGTCAAGCTTGGCTGTATTTAGATTACTTAAAAGGTTATCCTAACTCATGTCACTGACATGAGATCCCCAAGCACTGTCATACCGCAGGGGACACAAAGAATGGTAGAGTTGTGATGCTCCTCGTTGCTCAGAGGTACTTGCATTTCCTGGCTTCATGCCAATAATTAGCTCCTTTTTATTTCCATCCCGACTGCCAGTAACATTTGAGACTGCTGTTTTGTAGTCAGTGTAGATCAGGGAAAATGCAGGTGTTCTGTGAACAGATGCCTGTTGCATGTCAAGGACATGAATTCGTGTGCATAACATACAAAGATAATGAGCAATATCAGAAAACTTCCAGAACAGGCTGCCCATTAATGTTCGCTACTTCCTCTCCGCTTTGTGCCCGTGGCACTCTGACCCAGTAATGCTTCTATCAAATGTTCATAATGCCAGTGAAAGCAGAGTGGTAGTGCTTAGTTCTCCATTACCTTTATGTTGTGACGTGATAGGACTTTCTTTTGATGGTTTAATGAAATTATACCTTTTTTTTTTTTTTTGGTTGATGTTTCCCTTTTGAGATTTCTGTGTAGGTAAAACACATAAAGGCTGTTGAGCATTTAAAGCTGGGTTGTACTAATTTAGGTAACTTACTGTCGATAGATGTTGGCTGTATTTATCATCTCTGAGAATCTCTATGCCTTAAGTTAAAATTTCTTTCAAATAAATGAGACATTTGAAATCAACATGAACATGTGGTTGATTTCCAGTGATGCTGAAGAAACACCAGCAAGTACTTTGCGCTCACTTTTAAACAATTTTTATCCTGGGTATTTAAAAATCAGGCTTTGTATTAAGCAAGAAGCCTTTAATGTGCTAGGTAACTACCCTTCTGCTTACAAGTTAGAGTCCTGAATTAGTAAGCTTATCCTGAGTAGCTCTCAGTAGTTGCTCTTTGCTGCTGCTTTGAATTTGCAGGTTACGAAGATGCATGCCTGCGAGCATGTACGGTATTTTCCCCATGAATTTGGAAGCACGTTTAGCTGCAAGCTTTATTGGCTTGTACGTATATGAATGTACGTGTACAGGAAAAGCATGGTTCTTCAATAAATGCAATCTATATAGATCTCAGCATTCATTTCAGCCCAACATATATACATTGCAAGTGCATGTCAAATGGCTGGAATCAGCGTGACCAGACTGTCAAGTTGTGCTCTTCTGGGCTTCCTTAGAGCTTCTCACATGTCCTTCAACAGGTCATATTAGAGACCTTAGAAAATGGAAGGCATGTCATACTTGCTGGAAAAAGTTTCCACATTTCTTCCCTTTTACAGCTCATGTCCTCGTGGATCCTTTAGAAAGAAACGGAGGACGTAAACGTACATAAATAAGTTTGGCTCATCTCTTGGTGGCTTCTTAAAACTTTGGTGTGTTGTATGCCTAGCAACAGTAAAATATCTCCAAAATATCTCCAACAATAAAATAGACTCCACAATAAAATGATTAACTATTTACATAAACGTCCTAGAAATTTAGAGCTACTGCACCTCTGTAAGATTATGCACAATGACTGTATAAGATCTTAAATTTGAAAACCTGTACTTAACAGGAGGGAATTTTGGCTCAATAAGTGCTTAAATCTCAGTGTGGTTTTCCATCAAGAAACATGGTAGCTGCTCAGTGCTGCTCTTAGGTTTATGGGCAGCTCTACCCTCAGTCCTTCATGTCACTCATCCTAGACAGATACTCTACAGCTGGTTGTTGGATTGATTTATGTTTGTCAAAAATGGTGGTAAAAGGCAAATTAACACTGAAATGTCCCACGGATGATTTTGCTCCCTCTTGATTCTGATAGCTCCATTTTCAGATTGCCTTTCAACCTAGGCAATTAAAAAAAAAAAAAAGTAAGCACTTTTCTGTTGTTCCTGCCTGAATGAAAATTTCAGATGTATTTGGTCTTCCAGTGCACAATTTTCTCTCTGGAAATAGAAAATCAAATCTTTGGAGCCATTTCAGGAACTGTTTTTTAACAAACTAACAATGACAACAGCAAAAGAGCCAGCACCCTGATTTGTCCAAAGAAAACACGTAG
Source organism: Perdix hodgsoniae (assembly GCA_035772895.1). Taxonomy (NCBI): domain Eukaryota; kingdom Metazoa; phylum Chordata; class Aves; order Galliformes; family Phasianidae; genus Perdix; species Perdix hodgsoniae. Next base: position 12,904,203 of record JAPSGF010000013.1, read on the forward strand.
TGCTTAAGAAGAAGTGGCAGAATTTAGAACCTGTGACGCAGGAGCTGTGGCTTTGCTTTGACATAATGAATTGATACTGGTCTACAACAGTGATTTGCATTGTTAACTTTCTGTTGCCCATATATCGGAATACCTTATGTATTTCTATGCTGTTTTATGGGGGAGAAAAGTGGAAAAAAAACAACTTCTAACTGTTCCATTTCATGTTCTTACCAATAGATTCAGCAGCACTTCTAGAAATAGAATTACTTTTCATTTGACACCTTTTGTTTTTTGGGAAAGTTATTTGGGTAACATCTTGTGCTGTACTGTAACACAGTAGTAGATAAAATGAGATGGAAGGCACGCTTGATTTTCATTCAAATTAATTTGAAGAATCAAAACTATAGGGCTTTATTTCCCAGTAATTTTATAGGGGATTGCTGCAACTCTGCTCTCCCCCCACCCCTTCCTGTAGTTACAGGTAAGTTGCTCAATTCTTCCACTGAATAATCTGTTCAGTTGTTCATAATGAACTTCATTACTTGATGCTTTTCTTTGTGGTTCCAGCTCTGCTTTCCATTTCCACACCTTTTAAAGGTCTGGTTGGATATACTTGAGAACAAAAGAGGAGATTGCGTATTGTCCCTGGAAAACAGTTACTTTGGAAGTTTGTACCAGAATTAGCTATGATTCTTGTTCAGATATTCCAGGAGTGAAGTACTTATCGTATAGAAACGCTTTTATCTTTGGCTTGCTTTTTGTTTTCTTTTTAAAGTAAACAATGACTTAATATAAAAGCTGTTTTATTTGAAGTGCTTCCTTAAAAAAAAAAAATTCTCTAATATTTCCAGACAGTCCTAGGGTCTCTGACCCCAATATTCCCCTAGTGGCCCGTGAGATCATGCAGCGAATGATCCGACAGTTTGCTGCTGAATATACCTCAAAAAATAGCTCTACTCAGGACTCCAGCCAGCCCAATAGCACAAAGAACCAAAGCCTGCTGAAAGCATCTCTGGTCGCCTCCTCTCCCACGGCTGCAACTGCTCAGAACCCTGTGCTCAGCAAACTTCTCATGGCTGACCAAGACTCACCTCTGGACCTTACTGTCAGAAAGTCTCAGTCAGAACCTAGTGAACAAGGTAGGACTGTTACCAGTGTCTTGTGTCCTGTGGCAATGCACTCCTGGCTTTCCTGTTAAAGCAAAACGATTGCAAGTTTGCACTCTTATGTAAAATGTGAGTGGAACAGCAGTAGATGTCGTCATGGTGAAAGACTGACCAGACAGATATGGCTTGCAGAGGAGATAATTCTTGAAAGAAGGCAGGCTCACAGACAGGAATGATTTTTCTGAAGAAGGGCAAAGGGGGTGGGTGTGCTCTGACCTCTGGGACAATTGTGCTGCCGGGAGGTGCGAGCAATAGCCCGCTCAGTGGGCTGTGTGCTTGCTGATATGGTGCTGTGGTCATGAAAACCTTCCCGAAGATCCATGCAGAATCCAACTGGAGGACTGGTTGGATTTATTTTCTCTATGATCACAACGTGAAAGTAGTCAAATTTGGTGAGAAATTGCTTTGTGATGGCTGGTTTATACATTTGGAAAAAGTCTGCTTTTTTTTTTTTCCACCTTAAAAATAGACTTGTTCAGCAAAGCACAGATTGAGTGACTTGTAACAGTGTTGCAGAGCTTGTTTTAAGGTGAAAACCTTGCTTTCCATAAAAAAAAAAAAGTTTTTAACAAGCAAATTCCGCGAGTGATTTTAGTTAAGTGAAAGATTTTTCTTTTTTTTTTTTTTTTGAAAATCTGGATTAGAGGTTATGATGACTTGTTTTACTGAGAGGATTAGAATTAACCTCTTTTCCCTTGTTTAGTAATGTGTTTAAAAGTGTCTGAAATCATTCTACTAAATACAATGTAGACTGTCCATCCTCTAGGTGTCCAATGCCTTTAAAACAAATGAATGCCAACAGCAAAATAAACCAGCAAAACTTTCCCTCACTGGTACATGGTTGTAAATATTCCTTCAACTTGTCTGCATGCATACAGATATCCTGTATCTGTAAGAAGGTTAATTTTTATGTCCAACCATGTTCACATTGGACAGCTGGGCGCTTCTTACACTTGCTGGCAGTTGCTGCCACGTGTCAGTTACAAAATTGCATTGAAAGATTATATAGTATTTTTTCTAAGTGAGGATCTGTGCCTGTAGTTGATGGGCATTTATTTCTAACTAATATTACTGCAAAGCAAATGTAATTCACTCATGTCTTCTTTGCATGTATGTTTATGAATGTTGAACTGTTCTGATCTTGAAGCTTTTCCCCAAAAGGGAGGAGAGAATTGGTTCTGTTTGTTTTTTTTTTAATTTGAGGTTAAGAAGAAAGTAAGTATATATGTGAACTGCTCTTTAGTGGTGAAAAGGCTTGGAGATGATTTATAATGTTTTGTTACTTGTTGATATACACATGTACTAATTCAGCAACTTCTAAAGTGATCTGTTTGCTGATGTAGTTGTTTTTCCCAATTTACATAATTGGGAAGGGTTTTTGCCAAACTTTCTAGGCGAGATTTAAGAGGCTGTCACAGAGACTGCTGGGGCAGCTTTTTGGTGTATTTCAATCCTGGAGGGCCAAGGGGAAGAAGCCAGTTTGTGAGCTCAGGGCATGGGACTGCTCCTGCTTGCCCTCAATAACCCTTCTGTCACAGGAGTCCCTGCCTGAACTCCACTGTTGATGCATCCCCTTGAAGAAAAGGTGCTGTTCCATCCCTTCCTGTGTCCTGTGGCTGGGTGCTGCAGTGCTCAGAGGGAAGGCTGAGCTCTCTGCTTGCTGAGGTTTGGGTAGCGAGGTGTTCCCAAATGCTGTGGGTGGAACAGCTTTCTGTAAGTCAGCTCTGTTTCACTGCTTTTCTTGTGGGTTTTTTCCTCCATATGTCAAACGAGAACTTGAAGCAATCTGAAAGCTATCTTAGATTGTTCTTGTGTTTGAAGGTACTTGTGTTAGTGAGCAAGTAGCTCTGAAACATCTCTTGTTTGCTTTGCCAGCAGCTTTCATTTATCTTTGCCTCGTAAATTCCATGTTTCAAAGTTTCCAGGAATTTCAGATGGCTGTAGTGCTTCTAAGGCAATGTTGCCCTTATTAAAATGACCAGAATTTCAAGTTGTTCCTGTGCGATGGGAACAAGGCTTTTCTAGCATGAAGCAGTCCCTTTGCTGTTGCCTAGATATGCAGAGTTTATGTAAGGGCTCACAGAGGAGTACAGGCGAGCACAAGGAAGTGCCATTAGTGTGTGTCCTAGGGAGAATGGGAGAAGCAGCCTAGCTGGAAAAGCAGGTGTGAGAGGAGAGGGAGTGAAGCGACACAGTAAAGGGGAAAAGCAGCATCTGTGCCATCAGGAACCCAGCAGGGACATGGAAAAAAAGATGAAGCTACTTACTGGGGGAGGAGTCCGGTGCTATGCAGGTTCTCCTTTGATAGTGAGCTTCCCATATTAAATTCCTACGTAAATTCAAATCTATGCAGGAAAATTGAAAATAATATATGTTATGTCTCTCTCTATATACACAACACTGATCTAATGCCTCCAACACGTAAGTAATTTGTAATATCTCATGCCTGAGACTGTGTTGCATCCTGAACCATCATTTGTAGGCAATTATTTATTCACGGGCCCTTGTAAAAAATGCCAAATTTTGTTGTGACTTCTGAGGACTATGCTGGTCATTTGTAAGCCGAATCATGACCAAATCCAAGCCTCGAGTCACTGAAAAATAAAAGATGTTATGTGCTGAACATGACGTTAGCCCAAAGAAGTGGCTTTGTCAAAGGTCAGCATGGCTGATTCTGTTTCTTCAAACACTGAAGTGATTCTGTCATTTCTACAGACGGCGTGCTTGATTTGTCCACTAAGAAGAGTCCTTGTGCTGGCAGCACCTCTCTGAGTCATTCTCCAGGATGCTCCAGTACTCCAGGAAATGGGTAAGAGAAAGCAACTTGCAGTGACGTTTTATGACTGTGTGATTAAATATGTATGTTTACCACTCGTCAAAACTAACTTATTTTTGGTGTTAACCTCCTGGAGTAATGTGTCTTTCAATGTGCCTTTTGGTGAATACCTTCATCCCACCTGCCAAATGAGAGTTGTTGCAAACTGAGACCAGTTTACCTGAGCTGAAGAGCTCTGCTGTCTGTTATTTTGGCCAGCTTAGTACTTAGCCAAAAGCCCTGCGTGCTTCTTGGATTCAGTGGAGAAGCAATATTGGTTAGATGTCTGAAGACTATTTTTTATTTTGTAATGCTTTGCAATGTGATTTAAATTTTGTTTCATTTAGATGGAAGTTAACTAACAAAGAAGCTTATTTTACCAGTAGCAGTAATTTGGATGGTGAACCGGAGTGATTTGCTTCAAATCACTGCATGTTCTGTGTTTCTACTTCCTTGCACAACCTTAAAATAAGTAAATATGTGTATATACATATATATATAAAACAAACAGAGAAGTTGGGTGGCAGGGAAGTCTCCTAGTTCAGAAAACTCAAAGTATGGTTTTTTTTCTTTTTTGATTTGCAAATGCACTTAAATATTTTTTTCTAAGGAAATACAAAATGCATGACGTACTACTCCTGCCTTAATTCAAGGTGTAAAAGAATGCTATCAGTAGTTACTTCTAGATTTCATGTTTCTAATGGTCACATTTGCATAAATTTGGAAACCCTTTACTGTAGTTAGGTTTGAATTAATTGTACTGGAGAGGCGGTTTGTGAGTAAGAGGGGTTTTGGGTGTTGATAGGAAAAATTTGTTTGGAAGCTTCTGTGAACTACAAGTTTAATTAGTGAAGCACAGAAACAGAACGTGATTCATACTACTATTTAATTGCTGGCTTTAGACCTACAACAGCATTTGGAAAACTTGAATTTTTAAACTAACACCCCACCGCCAGTACCAACCTCATATACTGCTAACGACTGGTTTAACTGTTGCATTTCTTTGGGGAATGCTGTCTGAGCATTCCTCCCTTCAAGATTACATTTCCCATTTAATATTTCTCAGTCCTTGTTTAACAGTTAGCCTTAATGCTTTTGGACAGATATTCAGCATAATCCTTCCCCACCTTTTCAGAATTGCATCACTTCCAGCTTTGTTTTCTTACAAAGACTCCGTCTGGAATCTGTCAGGACAGCAAGTGGTTTTTGTTTTTGTTTTTTTTCCCCGTGTGTGTGCCTGAAGTAAGAGCTGAAGTCCAACACGGGGAGGGGTGGCAGGGAGGGCATCTGGCTGTCCTGGTTGGCTCTGTGGGTCAAGAGAGGTCGCTCTACACTGGCGCTTGTCACTCATACAGGTGTGTGGTAGATGATGGCTTAGTCTGTTTAGCATCAAGGAAATCAGATGTGACCTTCTGTTATAGTTAGCTGTCAGTATGACCTTTCTTTAGGTGTGAAACATACAAGTGTGCATTCTGATGCTTAATACATGCTGTAGAAGGGATGGAGGATATGCAGTAAGTTCTCTGGAATAGCAAACTTATTTGTCTGGATTTTGTTCTGAATTCATGCTGACTCCTGTTACTTGCTTCAGTTAGGACCTATTGCATCCTGGAGAGAAGTTAGCAGCATATATGTTGAGCACTGCGTATGTTACATGCCAGGTCCTTTCAGTGGATGCCTCAGATCTTTTTCTGATCTTAATGTGATGTTAAAAACAATGATGTAGCTTTGCAGGAGCATTTATCTTATAGTTAAATAACACTGATTTATCTAGAGGGCTTTGCACCAGCGAAGTCTCCCTGAGCGTTATAACACTTGCAGTCTCTCTTAATGGGTATATCAAACTTGGGAAGGTTTGGAGGTGGATTGTGAAACTAATTTCTGTCTGGTGGGACTTAGTTACTACGAAGAGGCTGAGCAAGCAGTAGTAGTACTTTGTGTCATTGAAAACAGTTGTGACAAAAGAAAAATGGTAAAAGTACATTTTGTTTTTTTTTCCTGCTATTAACCTTTGCTCTGGACTAAAGCGTATCGTTTGAATTTGGGATTGGTTTTTTTTTAGCCATGTTAAGCTCTGTGTCAAATGAGATTCAGGCCCATGTATATATGCAAGTAGTTGTTAAAAGGGCAACTTGGTAAGTCGAGTGTTCTTCTTTGTGATCTGCAGTATCCCAGCTTTCACATTTGGTGCTAAGCATTTCTTTATCCTGAGCAGCATTTCTTCAATGTGATGTAAGCAAACGTCATCCAAGGTTTCCTCCTACTCGTAGATACTGCAGGTGGCAGTCATATTTGCATGTTGAATATGTTGCATTTCTGGCTTACTCTTTTATTACTGTACTTGTTTAGTGGTAACGTCACACCAGTAACAGTTATGTATAGATCTATGGCGATTGACTCCTACTTTGTAATTAAGGTGCTATTTTCAGACGCTTGCGCGAAGTCTTTTCTACTCCGAGAATTTGTGAACCCAACCAGAGACCAGCCAACAGGTTTCATTTTTCTTTGCCCAAAAAGCTTCTCTTTTTTTGTGAACAAGTTTTAAAACTGACTGATGCTGAGACTTAGTAAAAAAAAAATAATAATAAAATTAACAAATTAAAATAAAAAAAACAAAATTTAGAGAAAAATAAATAACGCAAAAAGTGATGTTACCCAAGCAAGGCCTTCTAATAAAGGAGTGGCCCCCTCACCCATCCCTCCCTACCTGTGCAAGTCCTGCTCACATCAGTTTCCTTCCATCCAATTAGGCGACCTGGGAGACCCAGCCAGCACCATCCAGAGGGACTACAGAGTGGTGATGGGGTACCTCCAAGAAGCTTGCAGGATGGAACCAGGGAAGGTTATGGCCACTCTACATCTCTTAAAGTACCGCTGGCTCGATCACTCCAGATTAGTGAAGAACTGCTGAGCAGAAACCAGTTTTCTACAGCTGCCAGCCATGGGCCATCTGGACTACAGAATCATGGACAGCACTTAATATTATCCAGGGAGGCTTCTTGGGCAAAACCACACTACGAATTCAATTTCAGCCGCATGAAATTCAGGGGAAATGGTGCACTCAGCAACATCAGTGACCTTCCTTTTCTTACAGAAAACTCTGCCTTTCAAAAAATGGCACTTCAAACTAAACAGGATGGGAAAAAGGACGTGAGCCATTCGTCTCCTGTGGATTTAAAGATACCACAAGTTCGAGGCATGGACCTTTCTTGGGAGTCCCGCTCTGGTGACCAGTTCAGCTATAGCTCTTTGGTAATGGGTTCACAAACGGAGAGCGCGCTTAGCAAAAAGTTAAGGGCTATCCTTCCAAAACAAAACAGGAGAAGTTTGCTGGATGCTGGACCAGATTCCTGGGGCTCAGATGCTGAGCAGTCTACCTCTGGACAGCCATATCCCACCTCAGATCAAGAGGGAGATCCTGGCTCCAAGCAACCTAGGAAGAAAAGAGGGAGATACAGACAGTACAACAGCGAGATACTGGAGGAAGCAATCTCCGTGGTGATGAGCGGGAAAATGAGTGTTTCCAAAGCTCAGAGTATTTATGGGATCCCCCACAGTACACTGGAGTACAAAGTTAAAGAGAGGCTGGGCACTTTGAAAAACCCTCCAAAGAAAAAAATGAAATTAATGAGGTCGGAGGGGCAGGATGTTTCAGTAAAGATTGAATTAGATCCCCAGGGAGAAGCAGCACAAAGTGCAAATGAATTGAAAGATGAGTAGGGATGTTGTAGAGTGCCAATTACTTTGCAAACTGGGTGAGCACTACTGCATAGTTCAACCACCATTGAGCACACCTCATTCTCCCATTTACTGCAATGCTCTTTTCTTTGCAGTTCAACATAGACTTGTGTGGACACAAGTGAAAGGCGTGCTCTGAATGTCACACTTGTAAATTTTTTTCTAGCCTGATACGGAGCAGATTCCCTCCTTCACCTGCCCACTATCCCTTTTTTACTTTCTTTTCTTTATTTTTTCCATTTGCCTTTTGCATGTTTCTCTGTAATAGAGAGTTGAGTTACCTCATAAAGAATGCAGATCTGTGGAAGTGGACATCTTGCCTGTACAGCCCACCTCAACTCCCGCTGTTGGATGTTTTTCTTATCGGTCTTTATAGAAATAAGTCCACTTTGTTAAACTGGTAGTCTCTTAAAACCAGGCTTTTTGAATGAGAATCAGACTGTCGTTCTTCAAAAAATGTTTCAGAAATCCTTTTTCCCTTTCCTTTTCTTTGATCCAGTTGACTGAAAGATTTAAGCTAAATCAAATTATGTAGGAAAGGCACCTCTCTTGAACTTGGAGATTTGCTTTTTTGGTGGCTGATCAATTGGGTCTAATTAGGCTCTCTGCTGTTTTCTTTCTAAATTCAGCATGCTTACCATTCACTGTCTGCTTAGTGCTCACCCGGAGGGGAGGGGAGGGAAAACTTACAAACACTACCTTCAGAATATGTCAGTGAATTATTTGTAACACTACCTTCGCTGTAATTTTGTTAGATATTTTTGAAGGGTGATATTTGACTCACCTGCTTGAGGATGTAGCCTTATCTCACGGAAGACAAGCTTCTCATGGTCAGGAGCAGTCAGGGTACACTAAATGATGTATTAGGGTATGCCTCATTATAACAGAATTAAGGTTCTCGGTGACCTTCATGCTTTTTACAGACTTGATTGTGAGTTTACTAAACTATGTGGTTCCAACAACTAGTTTAAATGACTCTAATCTGGGGATGGGGGGTGGGGGGATATGTGTAACAAACTACTGTGATCTTGTGCAAAAAGAAAGAAGAAAAAAAAAGCCCACTAAACAGTGATCTCAAACGTTACAACCTCAGTAGTCTGCCCAAATATCCACATTAGTGAAGGAGCTTGTTAATGTTCAGGGAAGAAGTAAAACACTGGTAGCCTGACCTGGTTCAGGCTCTGTATCATATCTAGCTGTAATACTGTCAGGGTCGAACACTCAATGAATGGGTGTTTCCTTTTTAAATATTACAGTTGCCAGTAGCAGGAAATAATCTAAGTCCTGCTTTTTTTTTTGTGTTGTTTTTATTTAGCCTATTTTGATAGTGGTTTAGCACATGCTGGAAAAAGCATTTGAACACCGTAAAAGCACTCCTTAAACCACAGATCCTTTTTTTGTTTGTTTGTTTGTTTTCCAATCTTAACGATATCTTTATCGTAATGTGGAGATCCAGGATAAGTTTTGTACAGAACTTTTCTCTTTGATACTTTATGCGGGAGTGGTCAGTAACCAGGTGGAGCTTACTGGACTTTCCACAACGTGACCAAATCAGAATTGCTGGTTCTTCAGGTAGAAACAATTTGGTCTTAATCTGTGCAAAAGGTAGATAGAATTACCGCTTGTTTTCTCCATTTGCACAACCAAAAGAAGCATCGGAGTTTTTGTGTGAGGGCATTAAGTGGCATCAGTGATTGAAAATGGTTTCTAAAAGTTCATGGGAGGATGGCCTTAGGTAGTGTTAGGGATGCTGAATGACCTCGGGAACAGTCGTTTCTATTAGCCTCTCCCCCTCCCCAGCAACTTCGGATTTTCAAAGGTTAGGCACACCATTGCTGTCGTTCTGAATATGCACTGCTCGTTCTTGAAGCGGGCTGGGTGTTTGGCCCCAGCTACCCTTTGTTTTTGTTTACTTACTACGTGGTAGGACTCAAAACCTTGGTTCCCCGTAGCTCTCTAGTTGTAGTGCGGCGTTTCAGGCAGTTTGAGCTCAGTAGCAGTATGAGAACTCTGCAGTACGTTCCAGTTTAGCCGAGGATCGCAATAAGGTGCGGTTACACGCGTGGTTTCATCTGCTGTAGGAAGTTTGCTGCAAGCTTAGAAGAAAAAGAAGTAACGCAGTTTTACTGTTCAGAGAGGTTTAACCTTTTGCAGTTGTCTTTATTTAAGCAACATGAGTTGAGTTTTATAAAAACTTGTCACTGTAGTGTATGTGGAGTGCTCATTTTACTAACCTAAATATTTTGTATGTGTATGTTGAAGTGGGTGACAATCGTGCAGCAGAAGAATGGTGTGCCTACCCTTTAATGCTGCAGTTTTAAAAGAGAATTTGTCTTGTCATTTCAGACTGTAGGCTAAGAATTGTAAATAGATAGTGAGAAGTCGAGTACTCTTTATTTGCTTTGGTTAGAAAGTGGATATTAAAAAACAGAAAAACAAACCAAACGCGTAACTTTCTCAGTTTAAATGTCCTGAGACCTGACGATTGTAGTACTCACGTCTGCAAAGCTTTTAAACATAACACTTGATCTGTGATAACTTGATATTCAGGTAACCTTTCTTTTTCGAGAAGCTTTTTGAACAACCGTATTTCCTCCAAAGGTCTCTGTTGAAAAAGGAAAAAAAAGAAAGAAGTGTAGATTATTTTTTAAGCACTAATTGCATTACGTCAGTAACTGCAATATAAAATAGCCATTATTGTTTTGTGAAGCATGGTTGAGATTAGTTAGTGGTCCCTTTTTAAAATTTCATGAGCCTCTCAAAAAAATAAAAACAAATTTAAAAAAAAGCTGCTGAATATTCAAAAGATATATATTTTACCTTATTGTAGGTTTTGTAAATTTAGTCTGTAATATTCAGGTGCACCTTTTAATGTTAACGTTTTGTTTCAAAGTCCCACCCGATGTATTTTCTCTGAGGTGATTCATCACGTGAGACTGGGATCACTCCGAGTGCTGCAGTGATCACGAATATTTCCTTTCCATTTTCACTACGGATTTTTTACAGGCGCTTTCAGTGTAGCTAACTAGTAGTAAATGGGATCATTTTAAATATATGATTGGGGTTAATGTTTGTCCATTAGCATGCTTGATTTTCTGCTGACCAGCAGTTTGCATGGCCAAAATCCCCGGTTGACCATATTTTGGTGTGGGAAGGTGTGGTTCACTGCTGTCTTTGTAGCAAAAGCCTCGTTTCTCATGTTATTTCTGCTAAGTGGATGCTAATGTTACTTGGATCGCTTGGACAGGAGCTGAGGTTTAGAATCTTCCTCCTGCTGCTCTTTGAGATCGCATTGACGTGTAACGTAGACAAACCGCAGCCCTGTAGGAGCGGAGGCGTCGTTAGGGGGAGGCCTTTGGGGTGCTTTTTGTCACTAGTTTTCTCTTACTCCCGAGATCGTCCAGCCGGTGTAGTGATTGGACTTAACAGTATTGTTGTGTACTACGTTGATGTAGCTGAAGAAGCCTGACAGCAAGAAACTGTGAATAATATTTGTGGCAGTCTCTGAAAACTAGTTTTTCAGTCCAAGTATCATGAAGGAGAATCCCTCTCCCCTACCCCCATCCTAGAAAAGTAATTTTATATTTTGTGTGTATAAAGTTTTAAGACTCAAGTTTCATATTGTACTGAAGTTTAGGTGTCGCTTGGTAAATCTTTGCTGCAGCATATAATTGAAGATGAGTAAGGCTTAGTGTGGTAGGGGTCCTGGTGTGGAGTTAATTATCGTACAGTTCTGGTGAGAAAGCCCAACATGTATGAAATGTCTTTTTTTTTTTTCCTTTCTTTCTTTTTTACTTTTATTTGGACTTGTAAGATGTAAAAGTGCTTTTTTAGAACTCTGACCTATTACAAACTATTACCTCACTTTCAGCCAGCTGGATCCTCATTCCACAGTGTTGTAGGCATTATCGCGGCTGTAATGCTTGAGTACAGCCATAGAGTTGAACGTTTCCAGTTGGGTATTGTAGGGACATGTATCTGGACTTGCTTTTTTATTTCCATCAGAAGGCTTTTTGTTTTTCCCCAGTCATTTGCTAATGTTTTTTTTTAAAGGCTCAAGATTGTTTCCTTGAGAATTTCTCATTTCTTCCTGCTGAGTGGGGATAAATAAGGAGAGGTAGCTACATGAGCGGTGCACATATGCCTTTGCTTTCTCCTCTTTGCAGATCTCCTAATCTGACCAACTTGTATGACCAACCTTGTTGCTCTACCTGAGATTGAGCTCTGAATCCTCACTGACGCCAGAAAATGAATGCTGTTAACAAATGCAGGTGTACAGATGAGGTGGTGCCTCTAGTAAGGGAGCACATTCAGGCCATTCCTGTATCGTCCTTTTCGTGGAGCTTTCTGGTGCTCAAGGATATTCCTGAACGCGAGAGGCAGCTGCAGCTGTGTTTAGACCGGTTGGGAACAGTCAAGGAACGCTCTGTGCTTTGTCTTGTGGCAGGGCAATATTAGAGTCTGAATATTTCTTTCTGAGGACCCAAGGGTACATTGCCTTCCCCCAGAAATTCACAGGAACCAGCAACGTGATTCAGAGGCTTTAGGGCTGAGTAAGCTTTGTATAGGTTGGAACAACTTTTTAGTTCTGATTGCATTGCTTTTTATATCATCTGCAATGAGTGTTATACAGGCAAAACTGGAATTATCGTGTTTCTTTTCAGTTTACTTTGGATTAATGCTCTTAAGATGTCCTTGAGTCTTAGCAGGAGAACACGGTGTCCAAGAATTGAAGGGAACACTGCGCTGTTCCCTTGTTTCTCAAAAACAGTGCGGCAACATCTTGTAATGTAAAGAGCTTTTCTTCAGCAAAGACAAAATTTTAACTCTTCGGTGTAAGAATGCATGCACCTCTTGCAGTCCAAACCCTTATGAAGGCAAATTTATTGATCTGTACTGGAAACTCAATCACAATATTTCAAATATCTTCAATTCTCTGCCAAACGATAGAGGTAGGATGGGAAGGCTGTTTCTCTCATTCTCAGGAGGATCAGAAACTTCTAGGTTTTTCCCACAGATGTTTTAGAAACAAAATGTAGCTTCAGTCTGTGTCAGTATCGCTCGGCACCAGTAGGTAATGTTGGCTAATACTGCTTTCAAAAGCTATACCTAAAAGAACATGTTTTGAGAGTAATTTTGGTACTATCAACGTTTCTGCTTGATCTTGAGTAATGTGGAAAACTCAGTGATTAGAACCTTCAGAAACTTGAAAATCTGCACTGCTGGTTCTGTTAGATGTAGCAAATACAATAATCACTACTCAGTTACTCATTTCTAATTATTCAGTATGTAAGCATGATGTACCGTGATGATCACTAAGCAGAGAGATATTGTAGACTCAGAATGATCTGTAGATGCACTCCATATATACAAGTTAAAAACTGCAGTAGTTACAGTGTTCCGGCATCCATCTCTCGCCTGGTCTTTGGTTTGACCGGACCAAGTCTCTATAGTGATTTTACAGCAGCGGTTTCACATCCTGTCAAATTTTGCCCTATATTCAGCTATTGTCATGGAAATCTTAGTATTAGGGAGCTGTACCCAATCCAGATAAGGCTCTCTTACCCAGCTGCAAAGTTTCCCTGGGCTAAGTGCTGGAAGGCTGGTTTTTCTTCAGCCTGTCCCAGGATATTTCATTCACCTTCCTCAAAAACAAGCATTCCCTCACCCCTGCCCCCATGTTGGTCTCTACTTCATTGGTAAGTATAACCTAGAAGTGCTCAAAAAGCTAATTCTACCTGATGGATCAGGGATTAGGGGACAGACTTCATTCTGATTGGAGTGGGAAAAGTTCATGTCAAAGTAATTTCTGTAGTCATTACCTAATACGGTCTCAATGTGTGTTCCTACTCAGAAATAACAAAGATGCTACTGCAGTGACTAATACAGGTTATCAACTACTTGGTGCTACATTTCTCAGATATTTTTGCAGATGATATTTTTTACTCCTGCGTGAAAGCATTGTAAACTTTGCTGTCACTGTAAAAAGCACTTGTCTGACCTATTCAAAAGTACCAGAAAAGGGATAAATAACTGCAGCACTTTTTCTGTTACAATGCCAGAGTCTTAATTAAATCTGGTCTTCAGGTTATGAGAAATCTTAAACATACAATCTAGGATCGTTAACAGCTTTTCAGGTCAGATCACAAGTTCTCTTGGGATACTAATCTGTCTTTTAAGGAACAGAAGGAGATGTTCGGAAGTTCAGGCAGGGGATGCATGCATGCCTGATGTTTGTAACCGATCATTTCATTGGGCCGGTTCAGGGCTTGACATTTGGAATCTGGGATGATGGGTAGGGAAAGGGAAGTTTCCCAAACCGAGGAAGCATTTTGGACCATTGTTTAATGTTCAGTTTGAAAAATATATCACAAGAAAAATGGGTAGGGATTCTTTCTCCCTTATGCCTTCAGGGAATGAGTAGTATTTAGAATCTCTGGCTGAAATTCAAGCCTTTTTACCATGTAAATTTTTAATATAAACTCATTGACATGCTTTTTACATCTGAGGACTGAAAATGAATCTTAATGTTTAAGTTGTGGAATGGTATATTTCTTAAATGAAGGGGGAACATTAAAAAAAAATAGATTAGAATACCAGCATTAGTGAGCTTAAGGAATTTTAGTATGTAATAGCAAAGTAGAGCAAAGTATTTGATTAAAAAAAATAATCTTGAATTGCTAGTCTGTAACTAGGTGCATTCTAATTTAGCAGGTGAATATTCTTTACTTATTGATATATGATGGGCTTTTTGCAAATAGAAACCTTTATCTGAGTCCCACGTGTTGCTTGTACTGATGGGATCTATGCTTACAGCAGCTTACTGCTGCTTTAAAATGTATAAAATATGTTTTGAGTGTTTGCTCATAACTCTTTCTAACCTCCACTTGTTAAATTGTCAGACATTGGTATTTTATCAGTCCGCAATGTAAGTGAAACTAATGTTCTTAGGAATCCAACTTGTACACACACTGTTTAAAAACCCTCAGGGACAGTTTACACACTATCCTCACTCAATTCAGGTACTTGTACTCTCTTCTTAAACCTAGCAGTGACTTGTATTTTGTTTTGCTTTTCTTTTGACGTGCTGATAGCACATCCTTGATGAATGTCAACTTAAAACTCAGTTCAGGTATCCAGGTATAACTCAGCCAAACGGATTTTAAAGCTGCATATTTACTCTCCAGCACACAGTGCCTCAGACACTTATAGTGGCATTCTGTATATTCAGTTATTACTACTGAGCAGATCGCGTGGGGGTTCCTGGTATGTATTGTAAGAAATTCCTATGTATATTATATAATATGTATTATATTATATACATATATAGTATATATGTTATCTTAAACTTATATATTTTAAAATGCCACTACTAGCCAGCGCAGCTAAAAAAAAGAAATACATTCCCGGCCGCCTCCGTGCCCTGCGGGGCGGCTCCTTAACGTGGCTCTTGCTTCTCTCTCACCATAACTACTTCTAACCTCAAGCACGGGTCCTTGGCTGTCTGACCTCTACACTCTAGTTATGCAATGTCCTTAGAGAATTCTGTGCACTGGCCACTGTGATGGAAACCAATGGGCCGGGAGTGCTTTGAGTTTATGAGTAATTGTTCTGCCAAAGTTTGGTGTTCGTATGACGAGCGTGTAAAGCTGTCGGGTAATGGGCAGAGGTCTGCAGCGTGTGGGTGCTGCCCCTGGGGAGCCGCGGCCGCGGCAGCGATGTGCTGCTCTGCTCTGGCA
Source organism: Perdix hodgsoniae (assembly GCA_035772895.1). Lineage (NCBI taxonomy): Eukaryota > Metazoa > Chordata > Aves > Galliformes > Phasianidae > Perdix > Perdix hodgsoniae. The sequence continues at coordinate 12,919,643 of JAPSGF010000013.1, forward strand.
CTCGTCTGCTGGCGGCCGCGAGTCGGCGACGCCTCTGCTTTATTATTTGACACTTTACACCTAAAAAGTCTTCTCTTTCTATTTATGTAACCCATAGTCTTTGAAGAGTATGGAAAATGGCATTTCTCTCTGACCTCTAGAAGTTCAAGTGTCATGGGAAAAAAAACAGGAACCCCCCCCTTTACTCTTATGGACCTCATTTCAATATACTGTTTACAGTTTGACGGAATTGTATAATTTAATATTTCTCTTGTACTGTAGTTTATATTTATTTACAGATTTTTTTTGTACTGTGTGATTTGAATTTTTTTGTTCCTTGCTATGATCAATGTTTTATGTAGTAGAGCACTTATGATCACAAATTAAGGTTTTTGGTTTGATTGCACTACGTTAATTTTTTTAATGCAGTTCTGATTTTTTGACTGGACTAAATAAGCTGTGTCTTAATGTATGTGATAAGTACTTTTAAATTTTTATTTCACGTGGTCCATTTATTTTTTTGCATTGTATGTCAAAGCGCTAATTCTCTTGTTGTGCATGTGTAAGATTTAATGGCTCCATTGTATTATTTGACCATGTCATTTTGGAAACACATTCCCAGCTGTAACGTTGTGTATGGTAGTTTTCACTGGATGCTAGACTTTTCAAAACCACTATTCTTCTAATAAATTTTGTTGTGAAAAACTTTCAGGGGTTCCAATTCTGTTGTTCCTAGCATGCTTTCTGAGCGCCCGCGCTGCCAGCCCCAGCTGTTGAAATGCAAGCGATGCAACTAAAGAGAGCGGGGGGGAGGAAGGGAAAACGGCAGGTAAAACCCAGGCTGGGAGTCCACGCTCCTTTTGTTTCGTGTTCCTAATTAGGATTGGTGATGGCGCTGCTCTGGCAGCCAGGCAGGGAGCGCTGATGTAAGCGGACGTGCAGCTCCTGTGCTCTAATCTGCTCTTCCCAACTGGTCACCTTAATTTCTTTCACAGTAAATAATTTATTTGGTGAAGGATGAATGGTCTCTCACGAGAGAGAGGAAAAAAGAAAGTAGGCTTGTCCGTTGAGCACTTAGCACTGAGTCAAGGTGGAAACCACAGCAGTCAGAGCCTGCCTGGGAAGCCTTGCCCGCTGCGGTTCTGTTCAGCTCACTCGTGGCCTCCCAAGCGCAGGGGGTTCTGCGGGTTTGTTGGCGTGCCCTTGGAGCACTGCCTCCCTAACAGGGCAGCTCGGTGCTGCTGTCCTGCCCGGTTTGAGGGGCCGTGGAGCAGCGGTGCCGCTCCGCACTGCTGCCCGCCTGCCATGCACGGGTTGCTTTCCCCCAACCACACTTTGCGTCGGGTTGAACTACTTCTAACGCCATGCATTATTGATACCTAAATGCTGAATGCTAAAAAGTAGGTTACAGTAAGTGTTGTGTAATGGAAGCCACGTGGGTTCAGGCACTGCTGCTAACCTTCGTGTTCAGTCCGAGGGTGGCGTGGAGAATAACGCACAGGAACCTCCTGGCTTTGGGAGAGCTTGTGTAGTGCTGCAGCCTGTGCAGCCCAGGTTTCTCCTGAGAGCTTGCTTTCTCATCTTGTGCTGTTGCAACGTAGGCTTCAGCAAAGGGTTTGCATTTTCTAACGTGATTTTTCAGTGCCTTGTTTTTACATTTTAAGATTCGTAGCTGTTACATTGCGAATAATTGTATTTCTTGTATGCTAATCCTGGTATTTAAAAAAAAAAACAACAACACCAACAAAAAAACAGCAAAATGCAAAGGTAGCTTTGTACCGTCCTTGGCTTAGCTTTGCTTGGCAAGTAGCACCTAAATGAATACTTGGTTTGCTCAGAGCCTTACGCTGCTTCAGGAATAGTGAGTCTTTGTGTAAATAGCTTGCAAGCCCCATGCTGTAAACTAGTGTTTATCATATCTTTTTCTGTATGTCTGAATACATCTGTCAGATCTATGAAAATAGCCTCCGAAAGTGACAAACCGTGTTCCCATCTGCCGTTCTTTTGGATCTATTGCATGTTGCAAGCTTTTCCCAGAACATTTTAAATCGACGCTTCTCATCCTGCGATGACTGGAAAAAACAAAGTTCTGTTATTTGTGTTTTCCTGGAAGACTTGCTGATGGTCTGGCACTTTCAAGTTGAAGTTCTTCAGCTTAAAGGAATGAAGTCTCGAATTCTTCTCTTGAAGCGTTCTGTAATAGAGCTCCATGTAACCAAGAGAATGCTTGGTTCCCAGGCCAGAAAGAAGCATTCACACCGTGTTGTAGAAGTGGAGAAGAACTATGATTAGAACTGTTAGGCAGCTTAAAGAGTCTGCCAGGTTCCCTTATAGCTAGACGTGAGTTTCTTGGACCTGCTTAGGACAGCACGATGAAACCTCCTGGTGCTCCCAGTGCTGGGATAAGTGAGAACTGAAGGTACGGTGACATCCCAAAAGTGATGTCAAAGGCAGAGTTTGGTGGTGGAAGCAAATCTGTGAATGCACAAGGTGGGACAATGAAGATAACAAAGAGATTAAAATAAAAGACCATCTTTCTAATGTAGTAATTCTCAAGAGACTGGAATAGACGTTATGGTGCTGAAAGGATCCCAAATAATGCTGTGTGTGGGAGTGCTGATGTTTCTTCTGCTCTGGTTCCCTCAATGCAGCCTCTGTGCTTTATAATCCATCACGTCCTCCGTTGTCCAATGGGGGGAACTCAGAAGAAATAGGACTGATTTCACAACCAAATTGGTTCCTGAGTTCCTTCTCACCACCTCCCGAAGAGCTCCACGCAGAGCCACGTCTGAGAGCTTGCCGCTGATACCGGGAGGAGCACACAGCCATTGCATCTCACTTTCCTAAGTTGCCTTTCAAGTATCAGAATCCACAGGTGACATCAAAACAAAACAAAAAAACAACAACCCCCAAACAGAAACTTTTCTGAAGTTTCTCTCTTCCTCATCTGCAGGTGCCCTGCATGCTGATCTGTTAGACCTGCCATGTTTTGTTCTTCACTGACGTGCACCAAGGTCCCAACATCACTTGTCCTAAATCCCTCCTGCCTAGCTTGTGGTGTACATGCTCACTGAGCCTGCTTTGGAATGACATTCGTGGCTTTGAAAGGGGCTTTTGTGATTCCCCTTCTTAATACCAAACCTTTGGCCGCACTTTTCTTCTCCCTGAGATTTAGCTGAAGGCTCTGACACTGATTGTTAGAAGTTGCTCAAAGTGTGTGGGGGAAAAGCCGAAGGAGGAGCTCCCACGTGCAGCATTGCTCTTTGCTGTGCCCTTGCAGGGCTGGGACAGCTGTGGCTCTCACAGTTCAATCCTGTTTCTGACTTGCTTAGTGTAAGATTCAGTCTTTCTAGATATGTAGACATCTCTCAGCTAACAGCATGTGGAAGCCAGGCACATTTTGGTGTCTCCGTCCTCTTTGAGTGGAGGTGGTGTGATTTTTCTGGGTTTTCTGATGTGCTGTGCTCAAGGTGGTGTTTCTGAGAGATTCCCATAAAAGCAGCTGGCCACGCCTGAGATGTTAGTACCAGCTTAAACCAAATTATTTGACTATAAAGGGGGCTCTAAAAAAGAGATGCCTTAGGACTCTGCTTTTGTGTAAGAACCTTCCATAGTAAGTGTATTCTGTATGTAAATACAAGCTTTCTTCTGATTACTCAGCATCGGGCATGAGCTTGAGTGCTGGAGGCTGTGCCAGCTCTCTCTGTACCCGGGTGTGTTTGCTCTTGTTGGACATGTTGAAGGCCCCCTGACCTCACTGCTGGCTTTGCAGAGCTGTGACCTTGTCCTGGTGCATCAAACTCAGTGGACTGTTGCTCCTGTTTCAGGACCTGTGCTGGCTTTTCCCTGCTAGGCACACACCCACAGCCATACCTGTTGGCTGCTCGTTCATTTCAGCCCGCAGCCATTGCCGTCCTCTGTCAGTGACTTTACTTCTGGTTGAGCATAGACTGCGCACAGCAAAGGACAGCAAAAATAACATCACCCTAAATGTAAAGGAAATGTGCCTTGTAGTGCCATTAACAAGCTTATTGCTAGGTGCAGAAGTCAAGGAAGGGCAAGCAGTGAGGGCACTGCGGGGTTCTGCTTTCCCCTGGCTCTCACTGTGTTTGGAGATGATGCACCACTTTGGGTTTCTCCAAGGGATCTGCTCTTTTGTAAGGATCTGTTGTTGATAGGTAGATTTTTCCTTTTATTTTTTCTCTATCTGGCAAACAGGTGTTTGATGGTTTTCATCCCGGGCACAGAGAAACAAACAATACCTGTCATTATGCTGCGGGGAGGAAAACTGCAGAGATAAAGTATGTTTTAACTGCAGCATCCAATTACAAAGGGTAAGCTGCCAAAATCAAGGATGTTCTAAGTATGATGAATAACCCTAAAGAAAGCCAGTCACATCTGTAACAGTGACAGCATTACGTGGTAAGCAAGGTGTACTGCCATGCCCCTGTTTGCCACATAGCTGGACAATATGGGATACAGGGGGGAGATGGGACCTGTTTGGGCGGATGCTGGCTATGGCTGGACCAGGTTTGCATTTGTTTGATCTTCCTCTACTGTTGGGGTGCATGGAGGCATAAATGATGGAGAAAAATAACTGTGGGATGGGATACCAATGTGACTTTTTGAGAGGAGAATAGGGGAAGGAAGTGCAATAGCGTGTAAAGGCAAGGAGTAAAATAAAGGAGATAAGGTAAGGGATGCACAGAGCTTAAAGGAAGGACGGAAGACTGGAGCTGGGGGAGCACATCAGTGTGGAGCAAACCTCTCCCCGTTGGAACGCGTGGAGACATTCCCTGCCAGGTGTTTTGGTTTCTTAATCATTATCTGACTATGAAATTAACCTCCATCATTTAATGGTGGCTGAGTGGCAGCTGAATTAACCCACTTTCCAAAGAGAACCATGCCAAGCCCATCAGCTCTGCGCCAGCCCGTCCCCTGGGCTACTGGGGCTGAGATCTGTGTTTTCTGCCTTAACCCATTTCCCTAGCAGCGAGCCTCAGCGGTGTTCCAGGTGTGGGGCTGGCTGCTCAGTTTGCAGATCATACAGACCTGTAGCAATGTGCTGGTTCTTGAGTCACCAGGTATTTTTGCATGATGCAGTGTAGTATCACCATGGGCAAACCCACTATTAGGAGCTACGATACTGTTTTTATTAACAGCATGGTCTTGATTATCCCAGGCCCAATTACCTGATTCTCCAGGCTACCCGAAATGGGGCCGCGTCCCCCAACATCTATTAATTGCACCCAGGATACGCTCTGCTCTATGGATGCTCTGGCTGTGCTGAGTGCTTTGAGCCATGGTGATGGCGCAACCCAGCTGCTGCATTCCTTTTATCACACCCACTGGGGCAAAAAATATTTTTTATATATATATATATACACACATATATATATATATATATTCTGCAAGTACCACCATAGAGAGAAACACTGTCATTTTTTTTCTCCCCCAGATGTCCCTGATAATTAGAAAAATTAACAGGGACAATTCGGGGAAGTCTTTGAAGCCTGGCGTGTAGAATAGTGTTTCCAACGTGATGAATTTCCCTTGGTTTTAAAGCAATAGCTCAATGGTAAGGTTTTTAATTAGTCATTAAATATTGCATTGGGAGTACCATCAGAGGTGCTGAGCTGCTGTAGAATACGGTCAGGTCATTTACACGGGGAGAGGAAGCAATGGCAGGAATGCACCACGATCAACCTATCTATCTGAGGCTGTGTGTTTTGTTTAACGTAAAACCAATTTTGGTGTGTTTGGTTTTTATTTGGCAACAGGTGGGGAGAAGGTTGTTGTAAGTGTGTAAATGCTTTAAAAACATAGAGACACTACTCTGAAGGGTTAAACGGCTGACTCTGTAATGGATAGATGTTGTTTATCCATTAGTTGGTATCCAGTATGACCTGCATGCAGCTGACAAAATCCAACCAGGCCAACCCCATCCATAACTTTTGCTTCCTGCTTTTCAGCTGGGTGCGAGCTGTAAAATCCCCCAGTGCATCACTGCATCGCCAAGGATGGTGTAAATTCAGGCACCTTGAAAGCTCCGTAGCTCTATTTCCATCATCATTCGGGCTGTGCTTTGCAGCTTTTAGTCTAGAGAAGCAAACTGCTTTTCCCTTGACTGTTGTGTGGAGCCTCAGCCCTTCCCGTGCTGCTTTCCCGTTTTGTCAGTGCAGCAAGAGAAAATGCCTGTAGCACCCACAGAGGTGTGAAGGGACTCATTCATCTGTGTGGGGAGTGTGAGGTGCCAGGCAGATTTCTGAGGATTGAAATAGCGTCACTTAAACCGGTACAACCCGGTGTCAGCCTTTAATTGGGGCTTGGGAAGACGAGCTGAGGAATGCCTGCAGCATCCCTGCCCATGGCTGCATCCCTGCCTGCAGGGCTCTGCAGGGGACCAACGTGAGACAGAGTGGTGGCAGTGGCTCACTGTGCTGGCATGGAGTGCTGCTGAAGGTTTGGCTTCTCCTCAGTCATTATCAGGTGCCGTGTTTCCAGTCCCTGCTGGCTTGGGGTGGTGCGAGGCTGGCGCTGCAGAAGAGGGAGGGGAAAGGTCATCCCTTAAAAACACAGAGCTGGATTTTATAAGTTTATAGCTATGTTTTGTTTCTTTTACAGAACTATAATCCTGGTGCTTAGAGTGATCTGAAAGGAACAGAAGCACTTAGCCTTGAACTTTTGTTCTGCCGCTGCTTCTTGTGCCTCTGAGGTACAAAACATACCTGTAAACTTATAATCCATCCAGCTGCTGTTCATGGGCTAAAAAAAGAAATCCAAAAAGGGTTTGTGTTCAGTAGTGAGGCACTTGGGGTGGGCAAACCAGAAGGTTGCCGTTGGCAATTGGCAGGTTTCTGGGGACCAGCGTTGCAGATAGGTTGGTGTGAAATAGCTCATTCCTTTCTCCCTCTTTTTCTTCCCCTTCTACCCTCAAACATATGCTCCTGAGCCGAAGGCTGGGTGGCCACAGAACTTTAAAGGGGAGAGAGAGCACACCACGAGCTGGCTCCATGGGGTGGGCAGCGCACCATGGGCAGTGCAGGATGAAATCCAGAGAGCACATGGCATTTTCCCTGTGTAAATCCCATACCGGTGCTGGGGGTGTCCCCAGCATGCGAGCCCCCAGCCCCACCACCATGGCCATATGATCTTTGCTGGCAGCCCTGGGCTCCCCCAGCAGCAGTCGGGGAGGGCTGGCTCCCAGCCCCGCAAACCGCCGGTGCCACAAAGCAAACAAATGTATTGCAGCACGCAGCTATGCAAATAGCTTCAGAGCACAGCACGTTTTCCCCAGCGTTAATTGCTACACCACGGTGGTTGCGTGGCAACAGCTCCGTGTGTCTCGCTGACAGCTACTGCCCCTTGATTCCTCTGACACCTTCTGTGACAGGCAGAAAGGAAGAGAGAGAGAGAGGAGAGCTGGGAGGGCAGCGGGGGCTCCGGTGGCAGGGTGCTGGTGGGACAGCAGGCCGCCTTCTGCTGGCAGGGGGAGGTGGTAGCCAGGCTGGGGTCTCTGGGTGGGTGAGTGACTGAGCTGGAGGCACAAAGGTTGGGTGCCCCAGGAACTGCCAGCAAGCTGATCACGGTGCTGGGCTGGAGGCTTCTGGAGGTGTTGGGCAGGATAGCATGTTCCTCATAGGCAGCCCAGCTCAGGGAGAGGCTGCAGAGGTCTCCCTGTGTATCCCCTGAGCCCTACCTGTTCTGCCTCCCGAAGCCACATCCCCAGTTCCCATCCTCTGTGGTTCTTCCATCCTGCTGCATGACCATCAGCAGGACAGAGGGGACCATTGGTGTCTGATGCAAACCCCTGGCAGGCATTGCAGAGCTGTGCTCGGCCCTCTGATTCTCAGAATAAGGAGGTACCCACCTGGGGGTAGGCCAAGGAGAGGGCAGGTGGGTTCAGAATGAAGAACTGTGGTCCATCTTCAGGTCTCGGTGATGTGAAAGCAGAGAACTCTGCAGTTAGTGACCGTAGGCACAGGTGAATGGTGACATTGAGGGCGAGGCGGGTCTTCTGAGGACAAAGGACATTGAGTCTCAGTGGAGTTATCTCCTTTATCAACCAGGAAAATGATCTATATCTGTTTTTTAAATTTACAGCTTAGCAAGCTGTGTATATATAGAATTAACTCTTTGGAGCACGTTAGGGTGTGGAGCGGCAGTAAGAGCCGTGGTGTCAGCCAGACGTCAGAGAAAAAGAAGTGAGAGCATGAGGAGATGCACCCGAGGCCCTGGGTGCCAATGGTGCTGGGCAGGACATGGCACATCCCCAGCTCCCCAGGGCCTACGTGCCTGGGTAAAGCCATGAGACCAGCACTGCCCCAGCCTGCTGCAGGGCCAGTGAGGGTGCTTCCAGAACAGGGATGTTGCTGACAACCGGTAGCCCCCTCCCTAGCGAGGGATCTTGGCCCTTCATCCTGCCTTCCCCTCTCACCACCCACTGCTGCAGGCTCTTCCTTGGCACCATAAGCAGTGAGGTTAAGGAGGGCTTGGCCTTCTTCCCCGTCCTGTGGCATCCCAGTGAGGTGGCGAGGGGAGAGGGGGGCAGAAAGGCTGCAGTGATAAATGCAGGAAGATGGCTGCCGTTGCGCAAAGCTGGGCTTCCAGGCAGGTAAGGGGAGACCTCTGCCCCAATGGAAGGGGCTGTGCCGGGCCCTCCTTCCTGGTGGTAGGAGAAAGGTGTCGCCACCCTGTTTTTACCCGCAGGGCGAGGGGAGGAGCTGAGCCATGCAGGAATCCTCTCTGGGGCAACCTTTCCATGCAGGGCTCTGGAGAAGGTCCAGGCTGTACCTGAGCACTTTCATTTCTGTTCACCCTGGGTGGAACCGGATGGGGCTGCTGGAGGGTGTTCGGCTGCTGGCAGCGAGCTTGGTGGTGGCCACACAGCATGTTCTGGGGCACTGGGGTACATTTGCCAAGTGTAACTTGCTCAGTCATTCCAGGAGGTGTTGGAAAAACATTGCTTAAGAAACCGAGCTTGGAATTTAGGCACACTGGGACACGCAGGGCTGGCCAGTGGATGCTTGGAGCAGCATTTCTGGGCAAAGAGGAGGCCACGTGGCTGAACTCACAGCCCAGAGCAGCCTGTGGGATGCTTCCACTTGCTGGGTTTGGGAGCAGAGCCTAAGAGCCAGCACTTCCCCAAAAACTTCCTCCAAGTGCCACTCAGCAGTTGGCAGGAGTGACTTGTGGCACTTCCCTGTGCAGGAGCTGTGAGTCATGCCAGGAGGGGAGCAGGGAGCAGCCTGCCCTCCTGGGGGACAGCAAGGTGCTGTGGTTGTTCCACAGCTCTGCAGCTGTGCTGGTGTGGTCCTGGCCAGCACTGAGCCCCCACTGTGGCAGTGATGGGGATGGGGAAGGATCTGTGTGTGCTGCTGCTGGAAGCAGGCATGGTTTTGGCACCACACTCCTGACAAGTTTGTGCAAACACTGTGTAATTATCCTTTAGCCTCCGCACTGATGCATTCTAATTAATTGCTTCTGCTGAGAAATGATAATCACCTTGTTTAAGAAGTAGCTCATGGCAGCGATCCTGTAGACAATGGTGCCCACCTTCCTGGGTGAGCACTGCAGGTGGGCAGAGTGAATTTACCAAATGGCTGTAAACCAAAGCAAAGAGCAAACGGCAGGGCACAGCAGCATGGAAGGGTGTGTGTCTGCAGGCATGTCCTGCGCGCTGGGAGCCCTCCCAAATGTGTATGTGTAGATGTGTGCACTCACACTGGTGTGTCCCAGAAGTGTTGGGCCTGTGCGTATCACAAACCTGGTTCTGAGAAGTGCAGTCATGGTGCTCCAGCAGTGTGTGACAAACAAAATGCAGTTCATATCCTGTGCTGGGAGCTGCCAGCCTCATGGCACCAGGGTGCTCGATCTCACCTGGGCGTCTAGTGAGTGATGGGTCCGAGTGGGAGGAGAAGGGTGTTCCAGTTTTGCAGCGTAAACTTTTGTTCCCAAGGCATGTTACTGACTGCTTTTCTCTTTGTCTCTCTAGTGAGGATGCAGCAGAGGCAGTAGCAATAGACTCTAACAATCAGCCCAAGTCTCCACTGGAAAAGTTTATGGTCAGACTGTGTACGCACCACCAGAAGCAGTTCATCCGCGTGCTAAACGACATATACACTGAAGTACAACCGGACTGTGAAGGCCAGCAGTCATCTGAATCCGAAAGCATGGAGGCCTCCACTTGTGGCTCTGGTTGTAGCCAGCAAAGCACTGAAAACCAGGATAAGGGTGCTACCTGTACTGACCCAAGGCCCCTTTCTTCCTTGGAGCCAGGACAGCCAGGCACTGACAGCACAGGGCAGCCTGCAGAGCTGAAGCCCATGGACAGGGCAGAGAGCTCCAGCCCTGCTTTGAGGAGAGATTTCCCTGACCCCCCCAGCACGCGGCTGCGCTCTGCCAGCCCAAAGGACAGCTCCACTCAAGGATACCTCAGCACGTTGAACTCTTCCTCGTTGAATTTCCACCACGCCACAAAAAGCCTGGAGGGGCAAGCTGCTGGCCATGAACAAGATGCCGGCGTCAGAAGGTGTGAGGACAGCAAAGAGCAGGGAGCAGGTAAGGCGCTAGTGGAAGGCTACATCTCTGTCAAAGTGGCCAACGTGAATGGCAGTGAGGATGGCCTGGACAGCTGTCTGGGCTCCCAGAAGAGCTCTTTCAGGGCTCTGCCAGAGGAGCCCTGGGACCCTGGCTTTGCTGTCAGCTCTCCTCGCCATGCGGACAAAGAGAATGCGTTACAGTGTGGCTCGAAAGCATCTTTGCACCAGGACCTCGATGTGAAAGAACAAGACACAAGACCAAAGCCAGACAACCACCTGCACGCTGTGGCCAAGGGCAAGGTAGGCTGCCACCTGCACCCGGCCGACAAGGGCCCGCTTGACAAATCCAAAGAGGGCTGGCTGCCCGCCGGCACTGCACCAACCTCCCACCGTGCCCCTGCTGGGCACCCCCGTGCCAAGGCAGCCTCCCTTCGGCCCTCCCGCAAGAGCAAAAAGGCCTCAGGGCTGCGGATTAATGACTACGACAACCAGTGTGATGTGGTCTACATCAGCCAGCCCATCACTGAGTGCCACTTTGAGAGCCAGCGTGCCGTGTCATCCCGCAGGACGGCAAGGAAGAGCACGCGGGGGTATTTCTTCAACGGGGAGTGCTGTGAGCTGCCCACTGTCCGCACGCTGGTGAAAAGCTCGCGGGCAGAGGAGCGGGGCAGCAGCATGGCGCAGCGGACGCAGGCGCTCGTAAGCACGAAGCCGACTCTGGTTCTGTCGGGGGGCAGCTCCACGGGGGCAGGACGGGATGGGGAGAAAAGGGTTTCGCTCCGGCTGCTGGCCAAAGGCACGCCAGCTGGCAGAGAGACGAAAGGCAGGGGTGAGCTGGGCTCTGTGCAGCGGGAGCTGCGGGACATGCGGGTGCTGCGGTCACGGGAGGCCTCTGCAGCTGTGCCCCTGTTCTCACTCTCAGCACCGCCCAGCCCTCAGACGGAGGACAGCACAGCTGGCTCTCCACCCCCAGGCTCCCCCTGTAGCCAAGGGACTGGGGGCTTGGCTGCCCTGGAGGTTGGTGCGGCTCCCTCTGGGGATGACAGCTCCAAGGACAGTGATGCTGCGCCAGCTGCAGGCTGTGCCACCCTTCCCGCCACTGAAGCAGCCATCGGGGAGAAAGGTTCCCCAAATGTGGGTGTGCAAACTACTCCAGACCTCCCTGCCAGCCCAGGGCCGGGGTCCCCCGTGCAGCTCTGCCCTGCTTTGGATGTGGCACCTGAGGCTGACACCAGGGACCATGCAGCGCTCCCAGGTGCCAGCAGCACAGAGCCCTGTGGTGTGCATCCTGCAGAACCTTCTCCATACTCTCCAGAACTGCAGGCTCCTGAGCAGCCCCCTGCCACTGACGGCAGGAATTGTCCACCAGAGCCCCCTGCCACCTTGCAGAGCGTGGAGGTGAACAAAAGCACTGATGCTATACCAGATGCTGAACTATCAGTTGTACCAGGTGACACCTCCCTTGAGCAAGAGGAGTCTGCACCAGCCAGCATAGCTCTCCCTGTGGATTTGGAAGGCGAGGCAGAGCAGAACAACAGCCTGGCAGGTGAAAAGGAGGCTGCTGAAGAGGAATCACTGCCCGAACCCGATGGCTTGGAAACAGCAGAGAAAGACTCCATCTGTTCCAAAGACAGCCTAGACAAGAAGCGAAAGAAAGGAAGGAGAACGCTCGTGGCATCTGACCGACGTCTCCGAAGCCAGCAGTCTCAACCACCCACTGAGGGCAGCACTGAGGACTCTGGTTCTTCCAGTCCTGTGCACCTTCCTGGCCTTCCGATCAAAGCCTCCAAGAGTCCTGGTGCTAAGCGGTTCAAGAGAGAAGGGAACCTGGATGGGACAACATCTACACACTTCCTAAGTGACTGCTTCCATAGTGCGCTGCTCCAAGATAATGAAGGGCTAAGCACCAGGCAGGCTCCAGAAAGCACTGCTGAGGAGAACGGTGTCACCACCAGGCAGACCCATAAAAGCAACTTAGCAAAAGAAACTGAATCTGAGGGAGAAAATTCCCATAAAGACGACCTCACTGCTGCAGGTGGCCAAAGTCAACCAGGTGAGATGCTGGACATCTGTGTGCAGACTGATGCTAAGAAGAAAAGCATCCTCCTCCCAGCAGAAAGCAGTGTGCCTGCAGGCAGTGTGCAAGCAGAGGTGAAGCTGGGTGATGCTTGTGCAAAAGAGGAAAGCTCTGACAGTACCATAGAGACGGGGAAGCTGGAGCACTATGAGCCGGTGAGCAGCCGATCTCCATGTCCCACCAGCAGAGGTGGAGGAAGCAAGCATCTCTCAGTGAAGGCTGCCAAGCACAAAAAGGTCACCTTGCAGTTTTACAACTTAAGACATACACCTGCAACAGCTGACAGTGCAAAAAAGAGCTTGCCAGGGAAGGAGTCTATGCAGGCTGTCCCTAAAGCCAGGGACGAGTGCAGTTCAGGGAATGATGATGCCCTGGCACTGGAGGATATGGATGCAGAAGACAGCAAGCCGAGGTTCATGGAGTGGTGTGCTGAGGAGGAGAACCAGGAGCTGATTGCCGAGTTCAACGCCCAATACATGAAGGTGCAGAAGGGCTGGATCCAGCTGGAGAAGGAGGTGCAGCCAGCCCCCAAGGTGAAGAACAAAGCTGACAAGCTGAAGGAGATCTGGAAAAGCAAGAAAAGGACACGGAAAAGCAGAGGGGCGCTGGAGGTTCAGAAGCTGTCTCCTGTCCAGATGCTGTTCATGAAGGCCTACAAGCTGTCTGACATCTGCCAGTGGTTCCTGGAGACCACCGAGACCCGCTCGCTGGTGATCGTGAAGAAACTCAACACGCGTCTCCCGGGGGAGATCCCCCCCATCAAGGTTCCCATGCAGAAGTACTCCTCCTCTGGCCTCTACCCCAGCTCACTGCAGGCTGAACGCTTGAAAAAACACCTGAAGAAATTCGCTGCCACCACTCCGGCCCGCAACAATCTGAAAAACCAAAAGCTGTGGGCCAAGATCCGCGAGAACGCCGACAAAGCTGAGGCCGAAGAGGGCAATGTGGCCGGCCAGCCTCCTCCGCCTGAAGCCAGCCCCGAGGAACTGAGCCAGGAGCGGGGTGCGCAGCCCACCCCCAGCCTGCCCACCCAGGCCAGCACCCGCATCCTGCGCAAGTACTCCCAGCTGAGGGGCAAGCTGCGGGCCCAGCACCGTGCCACCCGCACCGACCGGCGTGGCGACGTGCCCGGCGAGCAACCGGGCCCCGAGGGCAAGACCAGCCGCAAGAGCCTGTGCATCAACCCGCTCATGTCCCCCAAGCTGGCCCTGCAGATCAAGGCGGATGCCTTCCCCACTAAATCACCCTCAGCAGATGGAGCGGGGAAAGGGCGGAAAGGGAAGAGTAAAGGCCAGGAGGAGCCCTCGCCCAGGGCTGAGCAGCTCAACAGGAAGAAGAGGACTCTGAAGGAGAGTGAGGCCACGCAGGAGCGGGCTGGCTCCTCGGGGAAGGACAAGGTGCCGGCCAAGAAGGCTGGAAAAATAAAGCACTCAGAGGTGGGCACCAAGGCCCCCGCCACCCGCAAGCAGGTGGAGAGGAGCAGCAAGCTGGCCAAGAAGATGTCTTCGAAAGAGAAGAGAGCCCCAAAAAGGCAACTGGAGAAGGTGCGGCTGCCGGTGCGGAAGGGCAAGGAGAACACCAGCCGCCGTGCCGCACCGCCGCCCGGCCACGAGGAGCTGGGCCCGTCCCCGCGGCACCGACCGCTGGGCGAGTCCTCGACGCGGGCACAGAAGATGGCCAACAAGAAGGTGGGCGGGGGGAAGGCCCTTCCCAGGGCTGTGAGGAAGGGGCAGGAAGGCAGCAGTTCGCAGGGCAAGAGGAAGCTGCGGGCGAAGGGAGACTGCTCGCACAGCAAGCGCTCGCGGCTGGACGCCAAGTAGCAACGCAGCGGTAGCCATGTACAGAACTCCTGTATAGTAGTAACCCTTACCATGCATTAACTAAAGCTGCTTTTATAAGCTGTAGCAAGCCTTTAAAATCCGCAGTTACAGGATCACGCCCGTGATGTTAGGCATCGGAAGCTGTGTCTGAGGCGGAGAAGAGGTCAGCCTGTCTGGCTCTGCTGTTCCGAAGGAAGTGTTTGCAGTTCCGATGGTCCTGGGGCTTTTGAACTCAGAACCAGGCAGTTTTAGTTAAAAGTACAGTGCCTTATTTATCACTTTAAAAATAAAATTAAGAAGCTCGTCTGTGTGATTTGGAGGCTTGCGTTTTATACTTGAGGCACAAGCACTTGTACTGTAGCAGAAAGAAAACCACCTTTGTGCACATGAAGTAGCTTTCGGCAGCCTTTTGGTGCACGCCAGCATTTCCCTTCCCTTCAGCACCCTTCTGTCTGTCTGTGAGTGGCATTTCAAGCAAACCCAAACCCCTTTGCCATCGGTGAGGGAGACGAAGGTGGATGGGACACATGTCGGTTCTCCTGCAGCTGCCAGTGGCTTTCCAGGTACCCACACATGGATGTCACCCTGCGGCTCTGCCCCTACCCGTGTCCCTTTGCACGGCTGCGGCTGATTTTCCCTATAGTTTGCATTCACTTTTGTACAAACACGCACCTTGCTGCTTGCAGGAATCTCAATCAGTGTGAGCGTCCCGTGCAGGAAACAGCAAGGCTTTGGTTTGAAAACTTTCCCTCCCCTTTGAATCATGCAAAAGTGAGCTCTTTGAGCAGCAACAAAGTGATTAAATCTAGCCTGTCAGACCCTGTACAGATTAATACGGAGTTATCTATGACTTTAATTTTAACTGCATGTATTAAAGATGTCAAACATTCCATCAGGAATGATTTAAAAGCATTTCAGGAGAGGCGCTGGTGGCAGCCATAGCACTGCTCTGTACCTTCCCCTCAGGTCCTCTCTCTGCCTGTGCCCGTCTTTCCCTTCCCTTGGGCTGGGTTAGAAATGCAGGACCTCCTCCCCCCATTCTGCATTTAATTTCTCTTTGACTTCTGGGGGCTGTCCCTTGCTGCCCATGTTGAGATGGCAGCTCCAGATATTGCTCCTCAGCGCTGTGCTGCAGCCTTAGCACATGTTGGATGGGATGCTGGGCATCCCCTGGCATGGGAGGAATGTGATTTGTCAGTTAGGCTGAAAGCTGAGGGCAGGCCAGGTGATGGGGTGCCTGGCGAGGCAGCGGAGTGCTCTTCTGTTTTATTTAACAGGGACGGCTTTGGTTTTCAGGAGGGGCTTTGTCTTAGATGCGTAGAGTGCGGCCACCACCTGTGGCCAAGTGACTGCAGCCAGCACTTGGGCATGGCCCTGCCCAGGTCAGGGTGGGCACAGCGGTGCTCTATGCGAGTTCTCTGCATCATAGGTCGGCCAGGAATGCTCTCATCTCCAGAAAAACAGGGCGGCTTCCTGCTGGGAGGCATCTCCAGCTCTGTGCTGCCGCTCAGGGAGGTACCATCTCCTCCTCATCTCCTGTGCGTGTTCTCATGCTGACACCAGTTGTAGCTCCTGGGTCTTGCAGCTGATGAGATGTGCTTTTACCATGTGCTTTGTGCTTGTGAGTGCTGTGTTTTGGGAAAGGATGGAGGGATGTTTTAGTTTGCTAGTAAATGAAGGGATCTGCATGTGAGGTGGCCACGTGACAGGGTGGCATCGCCACCATTTTTTCATCAGTGCCCAGATTTGATTTTCTTCTCCCTCTCTTCCAGGCAGTGTTGCATTGCTCCATTCCCACTTACTCCACGATGTCCTCCCTCCAGCCCCAGTGCTGTGCCCCCAGTGCTCCCCGATCACAGCAGTGCCGGCTGCTGCTGCCACCGCCACCCCTTCAGCTTTCCTTGTTGGCTGACTTCTCATCCTAGTCTCGGAGTTTACCTCCACCCCCACTCCCTGCTCCACGTATCATAGCGTCCGTTCCGCCCGTCCCTTCGCTTGGTGGTTGTGAAATGAATCCATCTGTTCTAAGATGTTCTCAGGAGTTTGTATTAAGATCACCCCTAGGCTTAGCAGAATCACGGTTCCCCCCCCTCCCCCCAGACCCCCCCTGGTTTGAGAGCACTTCCACTGGGCCGCGGGCAGCTGGCGTTTGATTCAGGGCACGTTGGCAGCTGTGGGATGGCCACAGAGGGCACCGTGGTGGCCATTGTGGTGTCACCTGGCCCGCCAGGCCACCTCGCTAGCCAATGTTTTCTAAGTCTGTTTGTAAGAGTACCTAATTTTAAAATGAAATGTGAATATATATTATGTGTAGGTGCCATGTAAGATAGTGTTGTGCTAGGCGGCAGGATGCTAACCTACTTTTTAAGCTTTTGGGGCAGGTAAAGACATTTTTTTTCTCTCTCTCAATTCTCACAGATTTAATATTGTAAATAGTCGGGTTTTTTATATTTATTTTGTGGGCTATCCATAGGTTCTTGTTCGGACTGGCGGTCGCTGTGACTGCCTGATGGTGCAGGGGGACAGGGTCCCGTCCCATCGGTGTCCAAGCATTAACTCTTCATCTCATTTCTGATGATGTCAGAGGGTGAGCGGGAGCTGGGAGGGAGGGGTGGGGGTCTCCATGGTGGGGGCACTGCCAGCAATAAGATTTTAGTAATAATGTCTTCTTGGGTGACGGGGGCTCAGCCCAGTGTGGGGTGCGGTCTGGAGGAGCTGCCCCAGGGCTGTTCCTAGCGGCTGCTCTGACCCCAAGGTGCCCGCAACGCAGGGCGGAAGGGCAGCTGTCCGCAGCCAAGCTGGCCCCATAAGGTCATTGCCTCTTTGCTTGCCCTTCTGCCATGTTTATTGGAGGGTTTGAGGTCGGTTGCCTGTTGTGTGTGTTTTTCCTACGTGTGTGTGACTTTTTTCTGGCTGTTTTTAACCCTGTTTTGCTGTACCCATCCCATAGTGGGATCAGCCCTGCTGTTCAGTGACGGGTCCCTCATTGCAGAGCATAGGATGGGAGTGAGACAGAGGGACTCACAAGAGCCCTTCACCTTTGGAGCTGCGGTGTGGAAAAAGAAAGGAAAAAAAAAAAAAAGAAAGAAAGAAAAGCACCAACCCAACCAACCCAATAAGTTTCTTTTTGTTCTTTCCAAGATGCTCAATGTTTGAATCCTAGTTCCTCCCCGATAGCAAATGTTTTCCCTTCCTCTGTGTCCACTTCCCTGGAAGGAGTTTTATCGCTCTGTTCGTTTCTCTAGGATGAACTTTAGACACTGATCCAAACAGCCCTCCTGTCCGGTACTGTATGTCAGAGCCTGACCAATGTGAAATGTCAGAATGGTGTGCAGGGAGCACGGCCGCTCGCTCGGCTCCGTGCTGCGGGAAAGCAAAACGTCTGCTGTGAATCCTCGGTCGGAAAGGTGCAGAGGGGTTTCCATTAGATGATGTTTACATACCTCACCTGACGAACCTTTGAACGTGTATATAAAAAATGAAATAAAGTTATATTAAGTTGCTTTAAATCGATATGTATAGCTATAAGAGCTGGGTCATTTGAACTTTGGCTGTGTATCGACTCTCTCAATGTTGACATTTTGTGAACTCTGTGCTCCTGTCGTTTAGACTCTCGAGGAAGCTGTGTTCTTGTTCCAGGTAAAGCTCCCTGACTCAGATCTGAGTTCCTCACGGACTCCCACCGCCTTGTTTTCTTTTCTCCCTCCGTTGTTGATATTCACCCGATGATGAGCTTTCTAAAGGTCCGTATTTTATTGCAGCTTATTAAACGTTTCTTTGATATCAGAGCCGCTTTGCTGTGATAAATGGGGGGAGGGTGGGGGCGTGGATGGCACACGTGGGCCACGGCCGTGGGGCACAACCTCCTCCCAGCAGCATTGGGCCCCCCCATTGCCCACGCCATCCCCACCCTGTGCTCCCTCCGCATGTCCCCATAAAGACGATGCCGGGCCTCTGAATGAATCAATGTCATGTTCACGTGGAGGACAACATAGACAATACCGAACATCTCCTAAAACAACACAGCCTCTGCCGGCGGAGGGTGCCCTCCCCAGCCCAGCACAAACCGGCGGCTGCAACAGTGACACACACACACCGCGCGGGCCAGACAAAGCCACCGTCATGTTCCTGCCCAGTAGCATCTGTAAACAAAAAGAAAACAGCGTTTGTTGACCCCGAACATAGAAAAATACTATAACAAAATGAAATACAAATATATATTAGAATCTGTAAGTATTCTGTATAAAGAGATACTTTAGCGGTTAGCTTACAGCAAGAACAGAAACACAACACAACCGAGCCCCAGCCAGGGGCTGAATGAGAGCATCCCGCCGTGCCGTGCAGCACAGGGTGCTGGTGGCAGAGATGTCCCCATGGCGGTGGCGTGTCCTGGGTGCGTGGGGACAGCTATGGCATCCATCAGCCGGCTGCACCCAGCGGGACACGGTGAAGCGCTGGTATGATGTGATGGGGAGAGCTGCGGCCACAGCCCCGGGGGTGTCACGGTGATTTGCCCCAGGTTGGCCCGTCACCCTCGGTCCTGGGATGCCAATGGCCGGCACACGGCGTGGTGCCCCTGCTGCCCTGCCAGCATGTCCCCTGGCACTGCGGTGTGGCGGGGCTGCAACCCAACAGCTCAGACCTGCTGGGACCTGTGCTGGATGCTGTGTTGCCTTCGGGATCTCTACCTTCAGCTGCCCCAGCATCCACAGGGCTGACATCATCACAAACCTGTGCCCCAGTGGCCGTCTAAGGGACATCCTCTGGGGGGTTCCAGCACAACCACCCCCTGCGCACAGCCCAGCAGGGAGAGGGGCCCCATCTCTGTGCACAGGGCAGGACTGGCACTGCATGGTGAGGCCGCTTCTGGCTCCATCCTGCTTGACCCAACATGTCCACAGTGCCGCTGAGCTGGCACCATACACTGGCTGCAGGGGCTGCTGCATCGGAGCCGGGGCCATTTGGGAAGGGGGACTTAGGGGTGCTGGGAACCAGGGGTGCCAGCATGGAGCTCAGCACTCCTGGCAGCCGTGGCACACAAAGCACTGCAGTGCCAGGTCCAGCACAGGGTGTTGGGAAGGTCCCAGCTGGATGTGGGGCTGCCTGAGGGACACACAGGGAGGGCACATGTTCCCCTCAGCGATGAAGAAGGCAGAGATGAAGGGAGAGCAGGCAGAGGGGCAGAGCAGCTCCCACATGAGACACACTTGTGTAGCTGCAAGTTCTTAAAAAAATCCTCTATCTACACACTTGTTTTGTGGGGTTTTTTTTCCTTTTTTTTTTTCCTTTTTTTTTTTTTTTTTTTCCCTTTTTGTTTTCCAACCCTCTAGATGCAACACATCTATCCTCCTCCAGCCCCGATGGGCTCCTCCGAGTGGTGGGAACTGCGCTGGGCTTTGGCAACATCCTGGCCCCCAGCTGCAGGGCAGAGGGAGCTCCTGGTGCCGGGAGCTCCTCGCTGCACCCCCGCTGTCCGCAGCAGCCCCCGCACCCCGGCGCTCAGAGGCACGGGCTGCAGCCGCACTTGCTGGGCTTCTCCACCTCCTCCACAAAGGTCGCGCCGTTGCTGCACTCGAAGGCGTATTTCCTGCGCCGCGGCCGCAGCCCGATGCAGCAGCCGGTGTCGGTGTCACCGCCGCAGGTTCCCCGGCACTGCACGTAGGGCACGGGCCGCGTGGTCTGGCAGATGGCGTAGCCCCTCTGCACCTGGTGGTAGTCCCGCACCGGCTCCCCGTGGCACTCGGGTTCTGCGGGGCAGCGAGGATCAGAGTGCGGTCCTCCCAGCGCTGCTGCCCCGAACCCACCGCCCCGCTGCCTACCTTGGTCGCAGAGGGCCCCGCTGTAGCCGCTGTGACACTCGCATACGGGCTGGCCGCCCGGGGTGAGGCGGCAGCGGCCGTGGTGGCAGGGCAGGAGACGGCAGGGGTCGGGCGGTGTGCTGGGCTGGTTGCAGAGGGCACCCTGGTAGCCCTGGTGGCACTGGCAGCTGTAGGAGAGGGCGTCGAGGGGCAGGCAGAGTCCGTGCACACACCTGTGGGCAGCCACGGCCATCGGGTCTGACACATGGCACAGCAGTGCCTGCACCGTGGTGTACCAGCACCAACTGGTATGGCATGACACGTGTAGGTCAGGCACAGCGTGGCTAAGGCGTGACATGGGTAGGGCATGACAGGTATGGCACAGCACACCATGACATGGGTAGGCGCAGCACAGCATGGGTCGGGCACGGTTACTGCAGCTGCAGCAGCGATGTGGCTCTGGCACAGTGTGGCACCAGTACGGCACAGCGTAGCAATGAGCCACAGATTCACAGAACCACTAAGGTTGCAAAAAACCTCAAAGTCCAACTCCTAGCAAATCTACTAACCACAACCCTCAGCACCACAAAGTCATGGTCAGCTAGGAATGGGGCAGGTGAGCCGCTATGGGGCACCAAATGGGACACAGCCACTGCGATGGGGCAGCAGTCAGGGAGGGGAGGGGGCACTCACTTGTGCCCCTGGCAGGGGCCGCCACGGGGTTGGTCACAGTGGGGCCCATCCCAGCCAGGCTCGCAATGGCAGACGGGTCCCTGGGCGCTGGTGGGCTGGCAGATGCCATGCAGGCAGTACAGCTTGCGGCAGGGCTCGCAGCCCGGCACCACACCGGGTGTCATCCGTGTCTTGGTGAAGTCCTGCAACTCGTTGTTGATGTAGAGGTTGCGGATGCAGCCATGGAAGCTGGTGCCATTGAGGAGCTGCCAGAGGCGGAAGGCGGCTGAGTTGACATCCACGGGCATCCCTGTGGAGAGCGGGGCTGTCAGCACACACCCAGCCGACCCCATGCCCCCAGTGCCCCGCCAGCCCCGTACCCCCGACATAGAGTGGGGCCTCGCTGTTCAGTGTGTAGTGCTTGCCCGAGTTGTCCATAGTCATGGGGCTGCCGCCATCAATGGAGAGGTTCACCATCTGGTCGAAGGTCACCAGCTCCACGGTGTGGAACTGCCCATCATTGATGGTCTCAGCACTGGCAGGGAGGGCTGTGTCACCAGGTGCACTCCATCCCCCATCAAATCACCATGCCCATGCAATGGGGTCAGGGCACGGGGTGTGGGGGCCCATGGTACCTGTATATAGCTGAGCTGGGATGAGTGCCGGGGTCGTAACTGACCCTGACATGGCCCTGGTACAGCTCTACAGCCATGTGATCGCTGTCACCATTGTACAACAGGATGCCATTGTCCTCAGCCGTGGAGACCTGGGGGTGGAAGAGGTGAGACTCCACACCTGGCGGCCACCCCCTGTCGCCCTGTGTTGCCCTGCATCCTCACCTGCAGGGTGATGTTGGCCCGGGGCCAGTCCTGCAGGTCAGTGAACTGCAGGTACGTGTCACGGTCCACGAAGTTGACGCTCAGCAGCTTCTCACACTTGGGGCCGCCGAAGCCAGGCAGGCACTGGCAGAGGGCACGGGAGCCCCGCTCCACACAGGCTGCCCCGTTCTGGCACTCAGCACGTTCGCACAGCCCGGGCTGCCCGGTGGCACGGGGCGGCATTTCGCACAGCTGTCCACTGCAGGGCCAAGGGTGTGCTGGGCATGGGGCCGGGGCAGCCCCCTCCCCACCACCCACATCACCCACCCACTTTGTTGTCCCCACCAGCAACAGCACCAGATGGAAGCATGGATGCTGAACCCTGCAGGTCCACACTGGGGGGATGTGGTGGCCAAGACCACCTCCTGTGGGATGACACCTGACCGGCCCGTTAGCGCCCCTGGCAGTACCTGTAACCCTCGGCGCAGAGGCAGGAGTAGCCATTCACCTCATCCACGCAGCGAGCGTTGTTCTGGCACCGGTGGTCCTGGCAGTCATCAAAGTCCTCGCTGCAGTTGGTCCCCACATAGCCAGGTGCGCACTCACACCTGGAAGAGCATGAGGCGGTTACAGACCCCACTGTGCCTTTCCCAGTGCCTCCTAGCTGCCTTCAGCCCCCTGAAAGCAAAACCCAGGGGCTGGGGCTCACCTGGGCCCCTGGCTGGTGGGGATGCACGTGGAATCATGCTGGCATGGGCTGAGCTCGGCCGAGCAGAAATCTGGTGGCTGCTCACAGAAATCCCCTGTGGGGCAGAAGAAGGGGTGCCAGATGGTACCTATCAGGGCATATCCCACAGTGGGATGGCAGTACCCTTGCTCCATGTACCTGTGTAGTGAGCAGGGCACAGGCAGGTGTAGTTGGTGGCACCAGACACACAGGAGCCCCCGTTCTCACAATTGTGCTCCTTGCAGGGATCACTGGCGGTGAGGCAGTTGGGGCCCTCGAAGCCTGCTGCACACAGGCACCTGCTCCAGGATAGGAAACACCATGTTGGGGTGATCTCCCCAAAACACTGGCAGAGGATCGTGGTAGAGTCTGCTCCCAACAGAGCACTGAGGAGCACAGCCCCATGTGCCCCCACCCTAGAGCCCAGGGCTGATGGAGGATGCTGAGGACGCTCAGTTGCCAAGACAACGGGCTGAGAGAGGCCATTTAGTGCAGAAGGATGCGCAGCCCTCCTCCACCTGCACCCCCACCATTATTTCCAGCTGCTAATTGCACCCCACTTCCCAGAAATGCCTGAAATGTTCGGGGTAGGCAGGGTTGCATGGGAGCATGGCTGCATCCTGTGCTGGCTCTCAGCACCACCAGTGGTGAGGGCACAGACGGATGTCCCGGGTGAAGAAGACCCCAAATCCCCATGAGATGCTTCCATCCCAGTGCCCAAATTCCATGGGTCTCCACAAACTGCTGACCTGAAACTGTCCCTGTCCCCATCCTGGGGCTGGCAGGTGCCCCCATTGGCACAGGGGTTTTGAGAGCAGCCATCCAACGCTACCTCGCAGTCCCTGCCCTGTGGACGGAAGGAGACATGGCAGCAAAGGTTACCATGCCCTATTTTCCATTCCCCATCCCTCCCCCAGGTGCTGTGAGCAGGCAGCGCCCTGCACCATGCCTCTGTACCGTGCACCCTGGCCTGGGAGACCCAGTGCCACTACCTTGTAGCCGGTGGGGCAGGCACAGCGGTAGGAGCCGAGCGGGTCGTTGTGGCAGGTGCCCTGGTTGCGGCAGGGGCTGGAGAGGCAGGGGTTGCACTTGGCCTGCACACTCAGGGCTGGAGGCCCTGCGGGGAAAGGTAGAAGGAAGGAAGGGAGGGTGCGGCTGTAAGCACTGGGGGGCAGCGGTGAGCAACGGGGCCATGTGGAGCACCACCGTGCGGTACATGGAGCGGGAGGCACGGACGGACAGACGGACAGCACTCACCTTGGCACTCAAACTTCTTGGCGGGGGTGGTGAGCAGAAGCTTGCCCTCCATGTCGGGGGGCCCAGCGCAGCGGGCGATGCCCGGCTCCTTGTAGCCTGTCTTCACCCAGCTGGAGAGCCAGCGCAGGTTGCAGCTGCAGTACAGCGGGTTGGCCCCGATGGCTCTGCAGGGCAAAAGTGGGGGCACTGAGCACTGTGGTACTCCCCCTTCTGCCTGTGTCCTGATCCTAAGGCTTCTCAAGCCCCATCCCACTGCGATGGTGGAAGAGGGGAGTGGGGAGGGCAGGGCTGTGAATGGGCACTGAGGTCAGGATGGGGGTGCACCACGTTCTGCCTCCTTTAGGAGAAGCTTGAGGAGGCAGCAGCGGCACGAGCCGGCAGTGCTGGGCTCTGCAGGGCTCTCACTGCTGACAGATGGAGGAGTGCTAATTCTACAGCTCGCAACAAAGGGCTGGAGTGGTGGGGATGTGGGGGGCAGGAGAAACAGCTGGGGGAGTGTCAGGAGCAGGAAGGGGAGGCAGTCTAGAGAAACCCATGGGGTCTTGAGGTCCCCAGCCCTGGACTCACAGGTGGGACAGTGAGGTCACATCCGCGAAGATGCCTTCAGGGAGGGTAGAGATATCATTGCCATGGAGAGACCTGTGGAGGACAGAGAGCCCCATGATCCCAGTGGCTCCACGACAGCAAGGGCAGCCCTGGGCTGTGCCCAGCCAGCCAGTGAGGCTGGAGCCCATTGGAGTGTCACTGCTGCCCATGGTGCACAGGGGACACAGGGACACTCACAGTAGCCGCAGGGAGCGGAGGCCCTCAAAGGCCAGCGGAGGGATGCACTGCAGGGAGTTGTAGCTGAGGATCCTGTGCAAGGGAAGGAGGCAACACAGAGAGGCCACCCCGAGCTGCACGCTGCCCCCCCGTGTCCTACCCCCACATCAGCTCAGGGCACAGCTTCACTCAGGTGGAAGGTCCCCTGGTCTTTGGGGTCCCCTAGGAACACCCTCCCTCAAGACAGGCAGCCTGCAGCCCAGTGCCCGCACTTACAGGGTGGTGAGCTGGCTCATGTTGGTGAAGGAGGAGTTGCTCAGTGAGCTGATCTTGTTGTTGCTCAGATCGCTGCAAAACACAGACCCAGGGGCTGTGGCCTCTCCTGTCCCTTCTCACTGCACACCCAGCGGGGCACAAGGACACACTGCCAGCCAGACATGATCCCACACAAAGGGATCTGCGGGGGTCCCTCCTGTGGAGGGCACACCATGGGGACAGCCCACACTGCCACCCCCAGGTCCCACTGGTGAGCCCCACTCTCAGCCACTTACACCAGCTGCAGGTACTTGAAGGTGGAGAGCTGTCCTGGCACCTGGGTGAACTGGTTTCCATCCAGGTAGCTGGAAGGAGAAGGAGAGCACCTCAGGGTTACTGAGCAGCAGGATATCCCCTTTATACACCAAGGCCCTGTAGACTCTGTGCTGCAAGAGCACTTCCAGCATCACCTCCCTGCACTCACAGGACTCTCGGGGACCCCCTGGCTGGCAGGGAGCTGCACATGTGCCTGCCCACCCACAGACCCCACAAGCTGATGCCTGGGGCTGCTCCCCAGCCGCCTGCGTGTGTGCACAGCCAGACGCACCGTACTGTGAGCGTGGGTGGCCAAGAGTGTTTGCAAGGCATGTGTGAGATGGAGCTGAGGATATGGTGAGAGGAGGGTGTGTGAGACGGCTCTGGGGTGTGAGGGGGTGGCATACATTCACATGGATGTGTACAGAGTGGGCCGGCACTGGTGGCAGGCTGCTGGGGACTGCAGAGCCCTGGGGTGTGACAACAGCCCCTGCACATCACCCCTTGGGAATGGCCATGGAATCACAGAATGGCTGTGTTGTAAGGGATCTTAAAGCCCATTTCTGCCCCCCACTAGATCAGGGCCCCATCCAACCTTGCCATGGTGCCTCCCCCAGGGATGGTCCCTATGTCCTCAGCCAGGACAGGGGTGCACCCCATGTCCAGGTATCCTGCGGCAGAGACCCCTGCCCACAAAGCATCAGGGGGGAGGAGGGCAGATCCTTGGCAAAGCACTCACAGCTCGGTGACATTCTTGGGGATACCCCTGGGCAGGGTCTTGAGGTGCTTGTTGCTGCAGCGCACCACAGTGTCGAGGCAGGTGCACTCCTGAGGGCACTGGGGCCGTGGGATGCAACTCGTTTCTTCCTGACCTGCATGGGGCACAGGAGAAACAACATCACTGGGTCACAGCTCATTGTCCCGCAGGCACTACGTGATGCTGGGTTCAGTGCCTTGCACCTGTGACAGGGCATCACCCACACTCATATCTCCCCTTGGCACTAAAGCAGGGGTGCAGCACTGTCTCAGCTGACACCTGGCTGTGCATGCAGTCTTGCAGCTTGTGGGAATGTGGGTGCATTGCATTCCACTCTATTGCTTTAGGGGTTATGGTCAAGGTTAGGATTAGGTTTGTGTTGTAGTCTATTGCATTGCTTTGCATTGCGTTTCTTTACAATGCAGTAGGGTTGCAGTTAGGGTTAGGGCTGGGATTAGGGTTAGGACTGCACTGCATTCCATTGCATGGCTTTGTAGTGCATTGCATTTGATATCATTGCATTTCATTTCATTGGATTGCCTTGCATTTCACATAGCAAATGCATTTCATTTCATTTCATAGCATTGCATTAGGTTCGGGGCTAAGGTTAGGGTACCGCAGGGCATCTTTGGGGTGGGCACCATGCGCTGCGTGACCCCAGCTCACCGCGGGGACAGATGGACAGCATGGCAGCAGGGATGGTGCTGGGACAGGAGGGTGTGAGTTACCTTCCTCACACCTGAAGTCAGGGAAGGCCACATCCTGCAGCGGGATCTGCCGGAGGAAGTCGGGGTGCTGGCACCGTGGGTTCCCTGTCACGATCTTCCTCTTGCGCAGCCAATCCCCCAGCCAGGCCAGCCGGCAGTTGCAGTTGAAGGGGTTGGCCAGTAGGTTCCTGCAGATGAGAGGGCATCACCTGAGATCTGGGCCCGAGACCTCCAGCAAGAGGCTATGAGCATCCCTGCAGTCGACATACAGTGTGGAGAGGGACTGCAGCGTGTCAAAGGCACCAGGTGCGATGGTGCTGATCTGGTTGTCGTACAGTGAGAGCAGGCGCACGTTGCGCAGCCCCGTGAAGCTGTCGTTGTGGATGCAGCTGATGCGGTTGTTCCTCAGCATCCTGCGGAGGAGAGGACACCCCATAATCGTGGGACCCAGCAGATCCCGGGGGACAGGAATCCACCCCCAAAGGCTGGAACTGCACCCGGCAGACAACAGCTCCAACTCTGGATGCAGGCAAGGGATGGCCCCAAAGAAGACCCACAGTGGTGCCAACTGCATCAGCCTGATGGCATGGGCAAGGCTAGGGGCAGTTGGAGCAAGGGACAGCCCACCCCCATGGCTCAGAGACACTCACAACGTCCTCAGCCCGTCCAGCCCTCGGAACATGCCGCTCCTCACTGACTCCAGCTGGTTGACAGTGAGGTGCAGCTCACTGACTGATGCAGCCCCCTCGAATGCCCCGTCCTCGATCTCTGACACCTTGTTGTTGCTGAGGTTGCTGCGGAGAGGGGGGATCATCAGGCTGCACCCTGACCCGTCCCTGCATCCCGCAGCTTGTGAGGTGCCCCCCTTTAATGCTCCACTCCATGTCCCTGAGTACCCTCCCAGCCCCCCTATGCCTCCAGATCCTCACATTTTCTTCAGGTGAGGCAGCTTCTTGAAGATGCCTGTGGCCTCCAGGATGGAGATTTCATTGTTATTCAAGCGCCTGGGGTGGGCGGCAGGGAAAAGAGATGGCTGCGAAGGGCCTGGCACAAACCAAACCCTCAGCAAAACCCAGCACTGGTGACACGGTGGCTGTAGGAGGGGAGGGCATGGCGCTTACAGCTCGGCTGTGGACTGTGGGATGCGCTCTGGGATCTTAGTGAGCTTCAGGTTGGAGCACTCCACCACACCGGCCTCACAGCGGCACTTCGGAGGGCACACCACGTCGCTGTTGCACTCACTGTTCAGCTGGTAATCCTCTGTCCCTGTGTGCCAGAGAGGGCAGAGTCTCAGGGCTGCAACTGGCTGGGTCCTCCCACACCCCAACTGGTCCCAAATGTGCACCCATAGCCCTCGGTGTGCACAAAGGAGGGGCCACAAGGGGATATTATCCACAGGGACATCTGTCCTGGGTACACCAGCCGGCACCGTATGCACACACACGCTCACACACATGTGGTTCCCTCCTTACCTGGGATGAAATACTGCTCTTTGGCTGCAGAAAGAAAAAGCACATCAGCACCACTGTGTGCACAGCAGAGATTTGGCCACAACCCCCGGAGGGGACAAGGGTGGTGCTCACCTGAGCAGCGGAACTTCTTGCTCTTGATCTGCCCGATGCGCTTGTTGGCCAGGCGCCGGGGGCTGGCACAGCGGGCACCACTGGTCTCAATGGGGTTGGCACGGAGGAAATCTGCCAACCACTTCAGGTTGCAGTCGCAGACAAAGGGGTTTTGGGCCAGGTGCCTGCATCGAGGACAGCGGGTGACTGGTGGCCAGCACCAAGACCTGCAACCACCGCACTGGGATCCCCCAGGATTCCCTCCTGCAGCCACACGGGCACTCACAGGGTCTGGATGGCACGCAGTGAGGTGAAGGTGCCTTTGGCCAGGCTCTGGATCTTGTTGTCATACAGTGAGAGCAGCGAGAGGTTTTGCAGGTCCTGGAAGGCATCCGCCCGCACGCAGTTGATCTTGTTGGCATTGAGGAGCCTGGCAGAGAGGGAAGGAAGTGATGCCAACCCTGTGTCCTTTTACCATGCCATGACCAAAGCACTAAATGTATCCCCGCAGAGTGTCCCACCAGAGCCTTACAGCAACTGCAAGGCAAAAAGTCCCCCGAAGACGCCCTTGGGGAGGTCGGTGATCTTGTTGCCATACAGCACCCTAGAGAGGAGGGATGGCAACAGGAAGACAGGTGGCAGTGGCATGGGGCAGCACCCAGTAGGTGCCCTGTGTGCCCCCAGCTGTGAGCACTCACAGCGAGTTGAGCGAGCGCAGACCCTGGAAGGCATCTGGGGCGATCTCCGAGATCTGGTTGTTGCTCAGGTCTCTGAAACCCAAAGGGAGAAGGTGGGCTGAGCCCCTTGTCCTCAGCCTTATCCTCCTGCTGAGGTGCTCGTGGCAGCAGGATTTGGGGTTCTGGGGTCAGAAGTGCTGCAAGATTACATCCGACGAAGCTTCTTGTAGGGGGAGAAGGCACCTGGGGGGATGGACTTGATGCCATTGAGCTCCAGGCGTCTGCAAAGAGACAGGGGAGAGGTGAGACTGGGGGCTGGCTAAGCCCCAGCACCCGATGACAGGCCTGGGGGACTGCAAGACCCTAACCTTGCATTAAATCATCCCAAAAGAGCAGCAACTTTCAACCCAGGGACAACTTGCATCTTGTAGTTGGGGATTTTTCCATTAGAGAGAGTGATGTGAGGGGAACTGTCGTGGTGGGGGGCACAGAGGGCAGCGCTGGGGGCTGGGGCAGCACCTACTGACCCAGCAACATGAGTCTGGGGGTGTTCCACCTGCCTCGCATCCCGATGGGGGCTTTGCGTTGTAATTGGATTCCCTTAAGGAGATTATTTCTCTATTTACATTTTTAATGCAGCTAAATCCAGGGCTAAAGCTGGGCAGTGTGAGAGCAGGGTGGCTGAGCCCTGGGACATGTCCCCATGTCCCCCAGCTTCAAGTGGGAACTGCGGGGTCCCATACTCACATCTCTGTCATGGTCTCAGGCAGGTTGGCGGGGATGGCCGTCAGCCCCTTGCCCCGACAGTCCACGATGCCGTTGCTGCAGGTGCACATGGCCGGGCAGGAGCCAGAGGACAAGCTGCAGAGCTGTGCGTGCGCACCATCTGCTTGTCCTGCAGGGACAGAGCCCCTGGGATGAGCCCCAGCCCGTCAGCAGGGGTGGGCTGAATCAATGGGACACTCGGTCTCTAACACCGGGGACCTCTTACCAGAGCAGCTGAACTCATTCTTCTGGATCTCAGCCACATTGAGGCCACGGAGCTGTGCCGGGGCCGCGCACTGGGTGAAGAGCCCGATGGTGGGCCGCTGGCGGAGCCACTGTGCCAGCCAGGCCAGGTGGCAGTCGCAGAACAGGTGGTTGGAGTGCAGGCGGCTGTGGGTGGCCAGGGCGGTCAGTGCTGTGGGATGGCTCCTGCCCACAACCACCGGCTGCCCTGATTACCCCAACTCCCCCCCGGCCCTCCCGCCCCAATGGGTGCCGCACTCACAAGGTCCGCAGCTTGGGCATGTGGTTAAAGCTGGAGACGGGGATGGACGTGATGTTGTTGTTGTTCAGAGTCCTGCAGGAAGGATGAGGGAGGGAGGTCAGGGTGGGCAGGTTGGAAATGGGAGTGTGAGATGGTTCAGGGGGCACTGAACCCGGGAGCAGCAGCACCCAACCACCTCTCCATGTAAGGTGGTTGGATGGAGAGGTGTGGGCTGGGGACTCCAGCCACCCCTGGCCACTTACAGGACTTCCAGCCCCCGCAGAGCCCGAAAAGCCCCATCCTCGATGCAGCTGATCTGGTTCTTGTCCAGTTGCCTGCAGGAGAAAGCAGCAGGAACATGGCTGGGATGGCACAGGTGCAGAGTTCCCCGCATTACCTGCTGCTGAGCCAACCCAAACCCTCCATACCAGCCCATGCCCTTCCCCACTGCCACTCACAAGTTCTTGAGGTCTGTGGCCCCACGGAAAGCTTTCCTGGGAATGGCCTGAATGAAGTTCTCGCTCAGGTCCCTGTGGGAGAAAGAAGCAGGAAGGAAAATGAGCATTGCCTGCAAGACAGAGTGCTTCATGGGGCTGCTGTGCCCACAGCAGGTCCCAGGGAACTGCAGCCCCACAGGCATGCCAGGGTGATGTGCTTTCACCTGGGGTGGCTGCACTTGCCTAGGGCTGTCCAGCGCTGGGATCTCCAGCTCCAACACATGGAAAAGCAGGGCAAAGCTCTGGGAAAACTCTCAGTGCTTAAATACCCCATGTCTGCTATAATTACAGATCCCCGCTGATTAACTGGTAATTACACTCAGTGGCTCCAGCAGGCATTCCCATGGAGCCTGCCCCATGCGGTAGAGGGCACAAATAATGGGGTCATTAATTTATTGCTGTCCATTTAATTGCCCGCTCTGCTCATACCTGACATCCCACTGCAGTGGGAATGGGTCAGGACAGTGGGACAGCATCCGTGCTCTTATCCATGCTCCTAATTATTTGAGATAACACATCAAGCATTGGCCAGTGTGTGCAAAATACTTGGAAGTCTCCAAGCTGGGGTTTCAACTCAGCCAAAAGCACCACTGCTATGGGAAGGGAACCTTTCCAGAGGGAACCATCAGCCTTGCTTGCACCGAAGCACAAAGGAAAGGAGAAGCCAAGGAAAACGGGCTCATTCAGTACACTAGTGGGATGTTCAGACACCTTACGGCTGTGATCTGGGACCAGATGCACAGCCTCCTTCACACCGCATTGCATCATTGGAAGCCAACTGCTGGGAGAGCACCTTTGTGGGATGCAGGCTCCAGAGAGTGCATGTGGTATTAGTATCAGTACAGGTACTGGTACAGGTGTGGCGGTATCACTCAGCCATGGCCTCAGCCTTATTCCCACTTGAGCTGCATGGGACCAGGGCTCACCACACAGTTGGGCACCCAGGGAGGAAGGCAGCGTTGCCCTAAGGCCTTTCTCTGGCTGCTCGAAGAAGGAATCCCCCAGGAAGAAAGCCATCTGGGTACCCCCAGCACATGCTCACTTCTGCCCTCACCACGCAACCATTGCACTGCACACAGCCTTCTGTCCTTCACCATTTACCCGGTCACAGTGTGGCCAAGCAGGGGAAGCTCCCAGCACACTCTGCTCCCAGCAATGCATTCAGTTCCCCCAGACAAATCTGGCTCATGGTTCCACACTGACTGTGCCCAGCGGTCCCAGTGTGCCTACAGCCTGCAAGCTGTTCACTTACAGCTCAGGAGCCCAATGCAGCATGGGGATTGCAGCACACTGCAAGGCCTCCCCCCTTTGCAGCTTTTTGTGACAGGCACCAACAAAGTGCTGCTGCTCAGGTGCCAAAGCCAAGTGGGACAGATGCTAAATGCGAGTCTTTCAGCAATGCCCAGTGCCGGGTTTCACTGCCCGTTCAGTCACACAGCTGACGACAACACAACAAACACATGCTTTGCCTGCAGGATCCTCGGTGCCCGGCGCTAGAACGAGGCACGGCCCCTTCCCTCCTGGTGTTGCATCGCTCCCAGCTATGTTTGCTTTACACTTTGGCATCGAGGAAACAGCAGATGGCATGGCTTCGCCTCTCTCCATCACACGGCTTGCGGCACCCTCAGCTGTGCCAGTGCCACCACTCAACACGCCTACCCAGTGCTCCTAAAGCCTTGAGTTCAGGAGCTCCTCCTTCTGACCCCCGAGCAGCTGGCTCACCCGCAGCCTCTCCAGCCCTTGGCTACGGGGACCACATGGCTCCCCACAGCGCTGCGGCGCTGAGCCGGGAGCGCGGCGCGGTGCCAGACACGGTGCCAGGCACAGTGCACGGCCTCCATGGGGCTGGCAGGGGCTCGGCAGCGGGAGCCAACCCCCCGGCACGCCGCCCTGCCCGACGCTTAGCGGGGCACCCGAGCAAAACTGTTCGACATCACTTCCCAGTGGGGAGCCCACTCAGGCAAACAAACCCTGGCTGCATTAATTTCCACCGCCAGAGCCCGGCGGGCCGGTGGCGGGGAGGCCGGGGCTATTACCACGCTCCCATTCTCCCTCCTAATCCTGACTTCACACTTTAACCTGATTGAGCCTTGTTTGGAGAGCTGGCTCCCTGCGCGCCGCCAGGGGATTAGGGCTGGACGCAGCAGGGAGGTAATCGCTTCCTAGTGGTGTCGGCCCCCATGGCCCTCGAGCCCCCCACTGCCTGTCAAGAGTGCTTCAGAACCTGGCAGCCTCCGGTTTGGGGCTCCCTGTGCCACGGCTCGGTGTGCCAGAGCTCCCCGTGCCATATCCTCACACAATAGATCCCTGTACCATAGATCTCCGTGCCATAGATCCCTGTGATGTGGCTCCTCAACTTGGCAGCATCCGCTGGGGTGAGCAAAGTGAGTGGTGGAGGCGTCCCCATACCCTACACAGGCCTTTTGGGCTGGAAGAGATGCTGCTGCACCCCAGACTGGGTGTTGCACTGGATGAGATCCTGTCAGAGAAGGCTGTGAGCTCTCCAGGACACCTGTAAGGGACTATCAGCCACAGGACCATGGCGCTGTGACGCAGACTGCTGTCCCCACACGTGCCATTTGTCCCGGGGCACAGGGTCAGACAGCAGGGGCTGCCCCACCAGCACAGCTCACACCACCTCCACCGCCTGACAGATGACAGGAGCAAGTGTGAAGGGGCAGAACGAGCCTGCCGCATGGAAGGAGATCAATAGACCCATCAGCACTCGCATCAGCTGCCGACAGCCACGTCCCCCCCAGGGTTCCCCGCCACAGCCCTGCAGGCGCAGGTGAGAAGTGGCTGCACCCAGCGCCAGCACCCCGCAGTGCCAGCATGATGTCAGGCTGCTGGATTTTTAATGGGCCCCGCCAGCCCAGCTGCCAGCAGGACCAAGGGGACAGGGCAGCACTGTCTCTGCCTCAGAGTGCCACCCCTGAGGTCAGCAGGGGTCTGAGTGCTGCCAGCTGCCATCCGCCACCCACTGTGTGCAGGACAGTAGAGCTTGAAGCATTGGTGCTAACAACACAGGAAAGAGATTGTATGGCCTCTAGAAGCATCACCTGGGCACCGCCACCACTCCGCTGGCAGAGACTGTCACCAACCAGGATCCCTCTTCCCATCAGCCTGCCGCAGAGGGACCTGCAGCACGCCCCATCCCCACCAGATGCTCATGAAGGATGCAAATGCAGGGTGACCCCGATGCTGACACCCCCTGCCCAGCTGCAGCTCTAACCTCTTTCTGCCCCTCCTGGGGCTGCTCCTATGGAGGTTGAAGGGCGAGCAGCTGGCTGGTACAGGGAGCATCCATCCTCCCATTGGCAGCCGGAGCGGGAGCTTCGTCAGGTGGCCCCAGCCACCGACAATTACGTGCTGAGTAAATCGATGGGATGTAATTGGACTATTAAGATCTCATTATCCTCCTGGCTCCGGGAGCCGCAGCCTGCAGTGTATTGGTGAGACCGCAACCTGCATGCAGCCAAAGAGGCTGTGTGCTGCCCCATGAGTCTGGCTGGGCTGAGGGGGTGGGATGCACAGAGCTGTGCGCCCATCACTGTACCCCAACATGTGACTTGGGCAGCTCCAGGCTGTGCGACTGTCCTGCCAAGGGGATAGGAGGATGGCCACCACCTATAATGCAGCTTCCCAGAGCTGATGGCGTCAGTGGCACCAGAACTTGATGTGGGCGCAGGGGGACATAGGGATGCACAGTGATCACAGTGTTTGTGCAATCCAGGATTTGCTGAGCAGCTCCTGCGTGGGCTGAGCTGCATATCCAGAGGCACAGGGTCTCAGCTCCGCAGGAGGGAGGGTGTTGTGCTAACAGAGGAGCTGGCTGAGGAATAGAGGGGAGGGTGGGCGGGAGGCAGAGTAGGAACAAAACATCTGCCACCCACCCTGGAGCCTCCTCAGAGGGGGAAACAAGTTAAAAGCAGCAGCTCTAATAGCAACACAAGCAAAATAACTAGCTGCACGCCCTGCTTGCCTGTCACCGCCCCCTCCCCACGCCGTCCCTTTGTTCCAGCAGCTCCTTATCCATGGAAGGGGAGTGGGCACGCGGCCCGACGCACAGCCAATGCGGCTCCAGGCTGCCCATCACAACCCCGTACACCGTGCTGGGCTGAGCCCTGCTGGGTGCAAGCAGTGTGCCGTGCCGGGAGCCATGCTGGGCACCGGGGAGCATCGCACCCTGCAGCACGCAGCCCTGCAACGCTCCTCCAAGGCGTAAATGAAAAAGCAAACAGCTCTTCTGCCGAGCCCTGTGGGGAGCTGGCTGGGCCTCTCCCTAGCAGCCTTATCCCGGGGTTTGCCGAGCTCAGAGCTAATTGACTCCCAGCCTCTGAGGCTTTTAATTGCTAATAAGTGTGAAGCCAGCCCTGCCAGCCTTCCTGGATTCCTCCGAGGTGTGAATGAAGCTGAATCAAGCAGCACGAACCAGCCAGGCTGAGCCACCCGGCCAGGCGAGGAGCTGTGCTGCCCAGAGCTCACCCATGCCAGAACAGTGCTCCTGCAGTGGCAGCTCCCAGCCCTGCTCCCAGCTCTGGGAAGGGGTGAAGCAAACTCCCCCCATCGTGGTGGCACGGTGATGCTCTGCTCCCCATTTTTTCCCCCCTAAAAACAGTCAAATTCCAACACACGTGGGCTAAAAATACACCCTGATCTACCAGGGGCTCTGCCCGCTCTTGCGTCTCTTGGATGATTCTACCCAACTTAATTACATTCATGGGTATGAAATCACCAGTAAGTAATTAGACAGCCCCGTTCCCACTTAATACGCCAAAAGCTGCCTCCTAATTAAATATTATAGGGATTTAAAAGCATTTCTGACAACATATTAGATATGTAAAATGCTGCAAATTAGCTGGCTCCGCCACTGAAACGCTGCCAGGGAACAATGCGTCTTCGCGGCTGGGAAGAAATCTGGGACATCGCTTCATGTAAATTGGGAGAAGGGCCCATTCTTCTGGCACTGCTTCTCAGTGGGGTTTGGCATTGGTGGAGCACAAAGGCTGCAGCCCTCTCCGAGGCGTGCAGTGTGAATGTCCCACTGGCAACCTGCAGGTCCAGCACGGGGTGAGCCACCCCTGCTGCAGCCCCTCTGGCCAAGAAGCAGATGGCTTCGGGCTCATCCTCACACGCAGCCCCTGCACGTGGGGGTGTTGGGATGGAGCCAATGGCCACGGCACGCTCCTGGGCAATAAAGCCCAGCCCAGCTCATAGCTGCACTAGTGCAGGGCTCTTCCCCTGAAAGCAATAGGGAGATCAGGAGGTTTGTAACAGAAACAGCCGGGAGCAAAGGAGGGGAATGGCACCAGTTGTCTGCAAACTCACAGGGTGTTTGAAATTCACACTTCAAAGTTAATATCCAGCGGCTTGGGCTGCCTTTTCTGCACGTGGAGGCAGGGAGTAGGATTGCTTCTACTGCAAAAGCTGGGTTTTTCCTCAGAAGCATAGCTCAGAGCCAGGCTGGGATGGGGGATGCAAACCAGGCCAGGCTCAGTGTGATAATGCCCTCTCGCTAAACCCCTGGGATTCACCATCTAAGTGCACCAAAGCTGGGCTTTGGGCTGACACCCTGATAGAAAATCTGCCACAACAAGATCCCCCCAGCCATCTGCAGCCTCTGTGCAGCATCCCAGAGCCTTGCATAGGGCAGCAACTGGAGATGAGCCTCCCTCTGCAGTTGGGCTCCCAGCCCTCTGCTCAGCCCTGAGCTGGTGCAGAACCCACTCCAGGGCTGCAGCACACATCACTCCTTTCCAGGGATGTGCAGCAGCGCTGCCAACAGCCTCTGCCCCTCATTATTTTTTCACTGCAAGAACTATCCTATCCCTTATCAATAATTCACAGGTACAAACGATAATGCTCACTGCCCCGGTCTGGGAGCCACATGCTCCTGGCAAGAGGGATGAGGCCGGGGCGATCACTATTGTTAATGCACGCTGTGCAGGGAGGGGGAGGTGGGGAGGATAAATATTTAACACCGTGTCTCTGAGCAAACATCCACGAGGGCTGAACACGGCTTGTACACAGAGCTGCTCCCTGTCAGCATGCTTAAAGCTATCAGAGTGGGAGGACCCCCCCTCCAGTGCTCAGCTTTGAGAGGGCAGCTGGAATGGGGTCCTTTCCTGCCCATTCCCCCATGCAGAGCACAAAGATGAGGCTGTTACCTCAGCCAGGAGCACCCCCAGCTCCCCGCAGGGGCTGTACCTCGGGCCCTACCTTGGTGCTGCTGGGTGGCCACGCTGTGCGACAGCGTCACAAAAGGGACACAAAGAGCCACACACTGCTTCCTCTCCCGGCCTTTCTTTCTGCCGTGTCGAGGGGCAGCTTGGAGTGTAATTCCCCGGGGTGGGAGGGGAGAATAGGTGTCTTTGTTGAAGAGGCTGGAGGGGGAAAAAAGAAAAAACACCCACCAAAAAAAACAACAAAACCAGCACAAAACCCGCATGGATGGGAACACAAAGATCCCCAGTGCGTGCGGAGGAATTCCTGCAGGCAGAGGACTGGGGAGCGGCGGGCTGCGAAGGACACTGCATCCACCTCCTCCCCTCTGAGCACTCAGGGGTGAACAGCTCTCCTTAGTGCAAGAGCCAAACGTATGCCTACTCTGAATTTGTCTGCTTTCAGCCTCCAGCTACTGAGCAATTTTCTGCTTTTTCTCTTTACGTTCCCTTTTTTTGTTTCGTTTTGTTTTTAAGGGGAATTAATGACATATTTGCAGTCAGGTTTCTCCCCACACAGGTATGCAGGGACAGCGATGAAATCCCTCCTAGCCTTCTCCCACAAGCACTAAATAGGTCGAACATTGCAATTCCCCTCACTTGGAGGCAGCTTTTCCAGACCCCCAACAATCCCTGTCTCATTTCCCAGCATCTCAGAACCCCGGGCCGTGAAGCAGAAGCATGGCTCCCATCGGTCCCACGCAGTGACCACCCCCTCCCGCTCTGCCCACCCATCTCCCCTAACCCCATGCCCTACAGCAGGCTGTGTTGCTGCTAAGTCATTTTCAGCATCCCCAGACGCTGCTCCCCGCCTTGGAGCCCTGACCTACATTCTTCCCAGCTGTGTGACCTCGCGTGCGGCTGACGCCAGTGCGGGTGTTACAGTGGAGCTGTGCGCTCCTGTTCATCCTGTAGGTTGGGCGCTGTGCCGCACCACCAGCCCCAGTCCTTTCGCCTGTCAGTCCAAACCCGTGGTTTCTTCCCCAGCAATGCTGCTTGCACAGCACTCACCATACACTGGAAAAGCAAGGAGCCGCCAGAGGGTTGGCCGGAGCCAAAGTTGTCCCCAAGGGATGGGGAACCCAATGGGGTGGGAGCAGAGCCCAGCCGTGATTTCCCTGCGAAGCCACCGGTGAATCACGCTGTCAGAGATGCTATGCTGATTTTGCAGAATATTAATGTTTTCATTGCCATATCCTTCAGGCAAGAGGAAAATGACTTGCAGAAGTCTCGGTATATCATGTCAGTGCCGTCGCTACTTATCAACCCAATTTGTCAGCTCGTCAAAAAAAAAAAAAAAAAAGATATCTGGTTTGTTTGACGAGAGCAATTTTCCATGTGGATTGGCATTAATTATCCTTTAATTCCTCCCTGATTGCCATCCGTGTTGCTGCCGGCACTGGGACCAGCAGTGCTGCACTCACTCCAGTGCAGGACCTGCTGCTCTGCTGCTCTCTAGGCAAGGAGTGGGGACTCAGCGTCCCTATGGGGTCCTGTTGGGATGGGGACCTGCCTGCCCTCCCAAACCCTTCCTTCTCGGGACTGGGAGTCTCCTGGAGAAGCCAAGCTCTGCTTTCTCTCTGGTTAACCCTCGGCTGGGGTTGGATTGTGAGGCTGTTTCTCAGTCCGGGATGCCCATCTGGAAGCCATTAGGCACCTTTAATCCCCCTCATCCATTCTGGTGCTGTCTGAGCTTTCCCCAACCTAACGCACACAAACGCTGCCATTCAAGCAGTTAATTTAAACAAATTCTGCCCAGCCGCCACCTCGAGCAGCAATGAAAAAGCCGAACAGGGCAGCTCAAAGCCAAGGGGGAAGAATGAGAAAAAAATAATAATGAAAGAAAGAAAGAAAAGAAAGAAAACCCACTCAGATACCCAGAAAGACCAGCTGCATCCTCCCGTCCCAGCCAGTCCTCCCCTCTTACAGGCAATCAGATAGCATGCAGGCTGTGTAATTGGATGGCAAAGGATAGAGAGAGACATCTTAAAGCTCGGGTCTAATCTTATTAACACCCGGCTGCAGGGATGCTGTGAAATTGCGGGATGCAGGAATGAGCAACACGCTGCTGTGCCTGTGGGGAAGAGAGCAAGCGAGGCGGAGCGGGATGAGGAAATGCCTCTGGTCTGAGAGCATGTGATGGAAATGCCACCAAGCGTTGGGAATATGGCTTTTCCATATTTATCCTATACGCAAATGCCATTGCCACAGACCGGCACGTACCCAGCACATCTGTGCATTCTGCTGGGTACCTGCTGGCCTGCGGCAAATCTGGACCTTGATGCCCCCCAAAATACCCCAAATGGGTCCTGCAACAAGGTCAGCCCCCAGCCCACATCACCATGACCCTGTTGCCCAGGCAACCCACAATAGCGCCAGCCCCTGGGAAAAGCCCAAGACTTGGTTTGAGTAGGGAGGGTTTGGGGGGAGATGCCCACCCACCTGTGGGGCTGAGGGTTGGACAAAAGCCCCTTTGAGTGCCACAGCCCCTATTGCTGTGCATGGGGATGAAAGGGATGTGGGTTCCAAACTGGCATCAGATGGGTCTGGAGGCTGAGAGAGGTTTGGGGGGGCTGTAGGAAGCATCACTTCCCAAACACTCAAGGGACACCCATACTCCTCTCACCTGGAGAAAAATTCCCACCTCCAGCCCTGGGATCTTAATGACTCTTCTCTGAGCAGATCCACCCCAAACTCCTTCTCTCAGCAGCACAAAGTGTGTGGGGGGGGTGGGATATGAGGAACACATTGCATGCCCCTACTGCCATTTCCTGGTTTATGGACAAGATGACAGCGAGACGTCTTCAGTTACAAACAGCTCCCTCGGGAGCAGTAAAAATTTATCCAGCTTTTCCTGTCCTGAAGGGAAATACACACACAAATGGGGACCAGTGCCTCAAGGAAGTGCAGAAACCTGGGGGAGGGGGTGGGTATGACCCTGTAATCCGCAGCTCTTCTGGGGGACTACGGCCGTCAATATCTGGCTGGTTAAGTGAGGATAAGCCTGGGATGATCATTCATTTAGCACAGCC
The DNA here is from genome assembly GCA_035772895.1 of Perdix hodgsoniae. Classification (NCBI taxonomy): domain Eukaryota; kingdom Metazoa; phylum Chordata; class Aves; order Galliformes; family Phasianidae; genus Perdix; species Perdix hodgsoniae. The sequence continues at coordinate 12,959,366 of JAPSGF010000013.1, forward strand.
AAGGAGCTGGCCCACACCTCCCCAGACCCACCCCCATGCACGGCCCATCACCAGCCACATCTGCGGGATATGCGTGCCGGGGCACTGAGTTACCATCTCCTTTAAAACCACCGCACAATGCTCCTTTCTCCCACCGCCTGGAAATCAAACTACCGAAGGATAAGTCTGCTCACAATGCTTTAAAATTGCTTTGAGCCTTCCTACGAACAGAGCCATTAAAGCAGGAGGAAGGAAATGCCTTTATTCTGCCACCAAAACTCACAGACAAAGGGATCTGCTCCTGTGAACGCTTTTTAACTCTTTCAGAGGAACAAAGGTGGCATGGGGCACAGTGCAGGCAGTGAGGGCTGCAAAGCGCAGTGCTCCGGTGGTTAGCACCCAGCACTGGGAAGATGGATCTCTGCTGTCTGCTTGTTTGCCTTGTAGGATGTAAATTCCCATTTGCTGGGACAGGGAGGTGAGCAGGACTGCCCTGCATGGGACAATACACAGAGGGGCCCTCTTGCTTCAGCTCTTTTGCCTTAATAACGTTGAGAAAGTTAAATCTGAGATGTGCACCAGTGCTGAGAGGCAGTGGGGTAGATCTGAGGGATGAGCACAGTGCAGGGATGAGGGTGGAAAGCGCCCGGGCACCACAGCAGTCCCTCGCCACCCGCCTGGCAGCATCCCCACGAGGTCACCTCCCCACCTATTAGTGGCACATTTGTTTCCCCGCGTTTCCTTAGAGCTGTCACGAGCCACACTGACTCTTTGTTCCTGGGGGCTGCAGCGGGGCCTCTTTTCCCCCTCCCCAGCTGGCTGGGGGGGGTCCCGCCTCGCACAGACCCTGCAGCCCCCCCCCAGCTGTTCCCCTCCTGATTGGTATTCGGGGGGACACGTCCCAGTCCAGCCCCCCCAGCCCCACTCTGTCCCCGACAGAAGGGTCTTTGTCAGGGAGCACAGGGGGATCCAGCACCCAGAGCGGCTGTACTGCACAGCATCCCCTGCACCCAGACATCAGCATCGGGGCACACCACCTCACCCCAGTGTTTCTCCATCTCTCTCACCCGGGGTTTCTGAGGAGCGGTCACTGCTGCAGTCTCACGAGCAATGCCTCCCACGCGCAGCCAGTCCCATCCAAGCAGGGCCCGCTTTGTTATCCCTTCCTCCGACAGCTCCTTTTTCACTTGTCACCCTGTTTTGCTACTATGCAGCTCACAGCTTCCTCCTGCGCGGTCACGGTCTCCTTCTGAAGGAGGCAATTTGCATTTTCTCAAGTTATTTATCATCGCCCGATTTTTTCTCTGCCTGCCTTAGTAGGGGCAGTTTGGGCTGTTTCGGGGCCAGACGCAGAGATGGCAGTGAGGAACTGCCCCATAGCTCACTGCGATGCCCCCTCCTCTATCAGAGCACCCAGCTGCAGAGGTCACCTTCTTGCCTGGGTGATTTTCCCCGGTGGAAGCAAAGATGCATGTTTTATCAGCTCGCCACTTTGCGGGAGACGCACCCCCAGCCCGCCGCGCTTTGTTCTTCCGTCCGGCGCTGACAGTTTAATTAAACCCGGTTTGAGATGGGGTCACCTGGGTCAGGCGCTCTCCAGCAAAACCTCAGATCAGCGCCATTTCCAGCCAGAGGCGCTGCTTAATGAGCTGTCCGCTCGTTAGGGCGGGTAGGGATAAGGGAGGCCACTCAGTGTCCCTTGCCACCATGGGTCCAGCACAGCCCTTTTGCTGCCACTTCTCCTGGAACCACCCTGGGGGCACCAGGGCCGAATCCAGCCCCACACGCAGCCCTCTGCATCCAAACCCCCAGCCCATCCATTATCTTGATGCACAGATGTACTTTCTATAGCCCAGATCTGAGCAACTCATTGCAGTTCATGAGGAGCTGGGAGACCACAAAGCACCATCAAACTGGATTCAGTTTTGACACTGTGATTCAGGAGGTGGAATAAGCCTCCCTGCACCCTGACCTAAGCAAGGTTCTCCTCTCCGTGCCTGCAAGGGATCCCCATGGCCATTGTATGGCCAGGGGCAGGGAAAGGGCGGTGGGGCCACCTCAGATCCATTTCATAAGGTCAATAAGCACAGAGCTTGGCAGAGGCTCCAATTTCAGCTCAAGCAGAGCCGATTTCAATTTACCTTGAAGCCATTCCCCACTGACTCATACCCCCACAGCCCAAGCCGTGCTTGCTGCAGTTTCAGAGTGTCCTTATGACCTCCGGCATCACCGCAGCAGCGTGGTTTCAGATCTCACCTCCCGCTAAGACGGCGTGACGGGGCGTCTAGACAAGTTCTGCACTGGGCACCCCTTCCCTGCCGTCCCCAGCACAGTCCTGGGTCACAAAGCCAGCAGGAGAGCCAGCAGCAAGTTCCCTAGTGCTCCCAGGACCTAGTACCACCTATTGCTGGGGGCTGCGGAACTCAGTGTAAACGTTAATGTTTTGCAGTGTTTTTGTTGCACAACGGGCGGCTGGAGGATGGGCCGTTGCTGGCGCCGTGCTACGGCACAGCTGAGCTCAACAAATGCCATTTGATAATTAATTGAACGCCTGTGCTATCAGCTGCCATTACCTAGGCCCATCGCTGGCTCTCAGCCACCATTTCACACATCCCACGCTGGCAAACCCACACGGCAGTTTAACCCTTCATTAAACACCGGCACCAACTCCTGGCACCAGTCACAGCCAGCATTGCCCCCAGGCACAGCCACATCCTGGCAGCACAGGGACCAGAGATGTGGAATCATCCATGCACAGCGCCCAGCCCAAGCCACCACAAGTTTAGGACAGGGCAAAAATAATCACCAACCACCCTCCAAGGGCTGCCCCTCCTGCCCCACACACCCCTCGCAGCAGAAGTACTCACAGCCTGGACAGAGCCTGGTTGTGCTGGAAGAGGAGCTCGGGCAGGGTGTGTAGCTGGTTGCGGTTCAGCCGTCTGTAGGAAGGAGGAAAGGGTCATGGTAGGGGGGGAAAGCAGCCAGTCTCACCCAGGATACAGCTTTGGGTCGTTCCAGCTCCCAGGTGATGGGAGCCAACTGGGCATTAATAGATTTACTCACAATATTGCAATTATACGCAGACAGGACTCCAAGCTGTTAAATGCTGATTGCTGTTTAACTGCGCTGTTAACCTGCTGCTCACTCAGCTCCTAATATTTGCTTCAGCAGCCTTGATGGGGTTTAAGCTGCTGAGCTATTTTATTGAATGCTGAACTGTAGCTTACAGCTCCCTAGTTCACATGCAGGACACAGCTGATAACAATGGTAGCGCTTTGTGTTTAACCTGTCCCTCACCTCAGAGGCATCAGAAAGGGCTTTAAGATCTACAGAAACAGCATAGGTTTGCTACCCACACTGCTGTGCATCAGCAACGCTGTTTTAAGTCAAGCAGCACAGATGTGCTACAGGTTAAGGCAAAAAGTAAAGGATGCTTGCAATGAGCAGAACTGGCTGCCCCATGCCACTCGCCCGCACAGCACCACTCACAGCCGTTCCAGCTCCTTCATGTCATCAAACGCCCCACGTTCCACCACACTGATCTGGTTTTCCATCAGCTGCCTGCAGAGGGACATAGAGAAAAGGGGTTGGATTTTGGAATTGTGGTACCCAACCCCACTCAGCCTAACCACTCCCAACCCAACTTAATTCAACCCAACCCAACACATTCCAGCTCTATCCGAATCCAGCCTCTTTCTCTCTGCTGGAAGCCCACCATGCCCCAGCCCAAAGCTGATGCCAACCAGCAGGTACCCCAGAAGAACTCAGCCCCATCCCTATCCCGCCTGAGTGCCACAGGCTGAGCACACTTTCTGCTGGGAACTCACAGGACACGGAGCTGCTTCAGTCCAGAGAAATCATTCTTGTGGATACGTGTGATGTTGTTGCCATTGAGCTCCCTGTGAAGAGAAGAGGCAGAGGTCAGTATGGAAGCACTCAAGAGCCATGCAGTTACCTGGAAATTCCCCCAAAAAGAACAGGCAAGGGCCAAAGTACAGCAGTGACCACTGCATCTTTCATTGGGAATGGTGGCTGGCCCTGGAGAGGACACAGCCCACAGTCCCTGGCCAGCAGTGCACAAGCTGGCGTTGCTCAGGGACTACAGAGCAGCAAGGGCTGCCTTTCTCCTTCAGCATGCCTGTCCCAGTGCTGATGTCCCCCAGAACAGGCATTCTGCAGCTATCATAAGTGCAAAGTGCAGCCCAGCGAGGCCAGCAGCCCCTGCCTGGATGTAAACCACCCCACGTGGAAATGCAGCAAATGTCTGGCAGGCTCATCCTGAATTCATGGAGCCACTTATAGGGGGCAGGAGCATTGAGAAAACCAACAGCTGCCCCCAAGAAAAGTAGGATGGCTCCAGGCACGCAGCTGCATGTCACCCACAGGCATTAGGATGGGTTCAGTGCTCGGCCATCTCACGCCACTGAAGCAACTGCTGGGAGAATAAGTCACACCCCAAGGACTTCTGCCAGCCCAGTCAGCCCTTACGTCCCACCTCTCGGTGCGAATAAGGAAGAAAGGCTTTTGCATGAGTGGTCCCCAACCCATCTCAATTCAATCTATTCCAACTCATCCCATCCCAACCCATTCCATCTCAACCTCTTTCTCCATCCCAACCTGACGCCTGCCTCCGCCGGTTCCACAGCCATGCGAGGAGCCGGAGTCATTGCCAGGATGGCCCCAGAGGCAGCGAGCAGCGTGTAGGGCTGCCCGGTACAGCCTGCGCAGCCGCGCACCCCGGGGTGCTACCATTGTCCCACTGAAATGGCTGATAATGGCTAATGAGTTCCAGCTCGGCGTTATAGCCTCATAATTACACAGCTATTCAACGGCTGAGATTGCCGGACTCCTGCCATTATCCAGCCGTGTGTGCCTGTGTTGGGAAGCAGGCGGAGGGGGGGGACGGGACGTTACTAGGACACAGATGAATGCAAGCGGGGAATGAATAGAGGCTCCCCAGCCCCAGCGATTAAACCAAAACCCATGCTCGGGCTCCACAGCCCCCCAGCTCACTCTGCGCGGCACCGGGCTGCGGTAAATGATGACCCTCACAGCAATATGGGAACAAACAGCAGGTAAAGCTTACTTGTAAGGATGCCAAGACAACCCTGCTATTTAACTTCATGCCATTTTTCCCCCTCGGTTCCTCCCACAGATAAATCACAGCCTGCCCAGCCCAGCACACTGGCTCCCCATGGTCCGGCTGCATGCTGTGTTGCCGTGCTTCCCTCCCCACGGTGTCTGGGGACCACTTGACAGCACTTCTGGGAAAGTCATTTTCATCGCAACCTTGAAGTTTCGGATCCCCCTTCCATTCCTCCCCAGGAAGAGGAAAGTCATTACAGCAAGCGATCCCCTCGCGACGGCGCTGGCGGATCATCCCGCTCCCAGATGGGATGTCGGCGCTGCGCAGGGCTCATTTGCTGGATTTGCATAGTCTGGGTTTATATTTGATTTCTATCTTTGGATGGCTTATTCCACTCCCAAGGGCTCTGCTGTGTCTTTTCTCCTTGCAGCCCCTGAGCTACACCAACTCTGCTACAAACTCAGAGTACAAATGCTGAGCAGTAATTCTTTAAATACAGCCAATGTGAGCAGTATTTCCGCCAGTGCTGATTTACTGGGGAGTCACAGTGCTGGAGGCAGCGCAGCCTATTTGTGCCCCACTGCAAAGAGGGGCAGAGCTCCAGCACACTCACATCTCTCTCAGCCTGGTGTCATCTGCAAACGCCATAAGCAGCTCTCTTCCCTCTAATGGGGACGCCAAGGAGAACGAGACCCCGGACTGACCCCTGTGCTCAGCACTGGGGACAGAACAGCTGCAATCTTTCATCCTACACTTTTATTGCATTTTTCAAGACTTTCTGAGATTTCAGCTGGCTGCTTGAATGCCACTGGGCCGCAGTGCAAGCTGTGAGCTGCAGAGCTCTCCACAGCCCTGGGGAAGCAAATCCTCCCAGTGCCAGCGCAGAGGGATCCTCACTGCGTGGATGCCCCATGGAGCAGGGCTCTGCACTGTCGGGGCTCATTTCAGAACAACTGCTCTTTGGTGAAGAAGAAACCAAGCCCACAGCGCCAGCCCCCAGAGCATGAAGCACTCTGTAAGCTTTTATGAGGTACTAACCCAGGTTAGCATCGCGATAAATTTTTAAGCGCTACAAACAGCATTGATTGTGCCACCAGCACCGAGGAACGGGAAGGCTTTCTGCTCTCCCTAAGCTCTCTCTGGGGTTTTCATGCCAGAGCCATTATCTGCCAGCAGTCAGATGCGCAGCATTGTGGTGCATCTTCTCCAACCACTCTCTGTCCTACAAGGTGCCCGCACCTCGCTTTGCTCAGCCTTCCCAGCATGGGGACAGTAGGACACAGCACCCCACTGCTGGGATGTGGGATGGGGACGCTGATGCCCGTCCCTCAGCTCCAAGTCTCCCATAGCATCCTGCACTGGGTCTGGGGCTTCCCCCCACTGCAAACCATATGGGGGAACGCGGGGTACCCCTCACCTCCCCAGCTCTGTATGCTGGGAGCTCACTTCTCTCCCACTCGCTGTGCCAAGCACTGCTCCTTGGCTGCATCGCTTGAAAAATTCATCTTCCCTTTTTTCTGATCTTCCTCCTCCTAGCAGCCTCTCTCCCCCATAGGATGCTCGCCTCTGCTATTTTGAGAGACGAGTGCATCCGAAATGCATGCCAGGAAGGCAGGCGCTCAGTAGAGCCTTGGAGCCTGGATGCCCCAACTCCCCCTCCCTAGGCTGCACTCCCCTCAAGCATCCTCATTTTATAGCTCACACAAACTGCCCCGTGCTTCTACCAGAGGAATATTCATTAGAAAACACTGACAGAGGAAACAATGAAATAAGGGAGCATGAAACTCAAAGCAAATGCATGCAGTGTAATGAGCCTGGCTGTGCAGTGTGCACAGCTGTGAGCATGGGGTACTTCCTGCACTGCTGCCACCAGCACTCCAGGACTGCAGCAGTGGCATTTGCAAGCACACGCAAGGGGCCAGCAATTAAGCCGGGAGCAGCTTCCCTTCCTCACACAGAGCAGCAGAATGCATCACCCCAGAGGAGCGAAGTGGCAGCACGTTTAAGGCAAAAATATCTATTTTAAAGGATGCTATAAAACAGGAGCGGAGAAGGGTTTATTGGGAAGCAATTGCTGTGCGAGGTGAGAAGTGGTCACCAGAGGCCAATCCGACGGACATTATTGCCTGTTACCCATGACTTCTCCCAGCCAGGGGACAATAGATCCTCCGCTATCAGCCTCAGCTCCATCAATACAAACACGACATAGTTTTTTAAACTAATATTTTTCCAGCATGCAATTCCACGGAGAGCGAGAACACACCGTTACCATGGCAATATATAGACAGCATCTGCCTTGGACGTAGCTGAAGGGAGAAATTGGAATAGAATTGCAAATTTCCTCTGTCCAGGAAGGCTCCTAAGGAAGCACAGCTCTGGGCTGGCAGCGATGGGGTGCTGTACGGTGCACAGAGGGGCTTAGCCCATCGGAGAGGGGGGAAAAAGGGCAAGAGGGGCAATGCTCTGCGTCAGCTGAAAACTTCCAAAGAAGCAGCAACTGCAAGGCAATCAGGCTCAGTTCAGCCCTCATTAACAAATAGCCGTGCTGGAAGCAGCCATTTGACGGCGGTGAATTTGCAGTGATTCTGCTGCCACAGGGAGAATTACCTAACAGGGAGACCTGCTCTTTGGAGATGCTTCCAGAGAAAGCCACCAAACCATACAGAAGCAATGTGAGCTCAGACCTCACCCAGGGTGCTGCTGCCCCGACCCCATAACAGCAGCACCCAACACCACCCAGGGGGCACTGCAGGACACCGGGGAGAAAGCCTGCTGCCTGCAGACGCCGTGCCAGATGCACGGTTGCATGGTGCAACAGGCGGGCAGCCTGGCAGCGGGGACAGCCTGCCTCTGCTGCATAGCCTGGGGGCGTGAGGTTGCAGCTTCTTTCTGGGGAATCTGAAGTGGCTGCTGAGCTGCACCACCACAAACGCACTGCTCGGAGGTGGGACCTGCTCTGCACAGCCACCTCGAGCACCTGCGAGGGTGTGCAATAATGCTGCGAGTAGTTTCCTGGCAAACAACACCCATGTGAGAGCAACACGTCTGCCTCAGCCCAGCCACCAGAATTGACAGTGGCGGCTGCATGAGAACACAGAAACCCCACATCACCCCATAGGGATGGGCAGGGTGCCCATCAGACATGAACAGGACCAAGGGGAGATGCGCCTGTGGGGCAGCAGTGAGACACCCCAGGGTCACAGTCCACCTATCCCCTGCATCAGAGCGATACTGAGCACAGCTCAGTGTGGAGCAGCTGCTGCAGAGCCCACCGTGCTCCCCAAGGAGTGGATAAGGCTGGTGCAGGAGTGGCTATGCCCAAGTCATTCTCCAGCCCTGGGCATCCCAGAGCTCACAAACAAGCTCTATAGGACAGCAGCTCATGGTCACAGGGTAATAATCACTTGGAGGAGGATAATTATGGCAGGAGAAGAGAAAACCCCTTGAAAGCAGTACCCCGCAGAGCTCCTGGCGCTGGGTGCAGCCCAGGCGGCTGCCAGACTGCCTGCACACAGTCCCTGCCTGCCAGCCCCAGCCGTATGCACGGAGCTCATTCACAGCCCAGCACACAGCAGAGCACAGCACTGGGGCAGGAGGAGCAGCGTGTGGCTGTCCCAGGGCCACAGTTCATGGTGCATACTGCCAGGAGGCAGAGAGGGCACTTGCTGTCCCCAGGCAGAGCAGAAGCTGGGAACAGCCCTGCTGGGAGCGAGGTCACCTGTACACCAGGAACATATATGGCTACACTGGGACTGCGGTCCATAGGAGAAAAGTTTTCCCTATGGGGGCCCACTACAGACATTTGAGGACCCCCCCAGCGTTTATGGGAGGGGGGCTCAGTAGGGGGATGCTGGTGCAAGGGCTGGTGGGTTTGGAGGCTGCTCACACCACAGGACACAGAAAGCACAGGGACCCGATCCCTGGCACCACACATATCACTTCAAGGAAGGATTCCCAGGGACAAAGGGGTGCAAAGGAGCTCAGGGTGGTAAAGACCCACAAGCAGCCCCTCCAGCCGCATGGGTACCCAGGGACAGGTCACAGTGGGGACAGCCGTATACCTCCTTGTGGGCACACATCTCCATAAGCACGGGCACCGGTGCAACCATCCCTTGGAGCAAGCAAGCCCCTGGGCGCTGTTCTGACCCCCGCCAGCTCCACGCATTACACAGGCAGACACACGCGGGATCCCTTGCACATCCCTCCCACAGCCAGCTGCACACACACCGTGCCCCGCTGGGCGCTAAGCACGCACACATCCCTTCTCGCCGCTACGGACGGGACGCTGCAGGCGCATTCCCTCCACGCGCGTCCCCTCGAACTCCCGCTCGCAGCCCCCCGACGGGCTCCCTCCGCCGCACCCCGCACAAAGGAGCCCCGCAGTACTCACAGGCGCTCGGTGCCGCGGGGGATGCTCTTGGGCACGGCTCTCAGGGCCGTACCGTGGCAATCCACCGTGGTGCCGCTGCAGGCGCAGAGCGGCGGACAGGCTGCGGCGCGGCCCCGGCACAGCGCGGCGAACGCCAGGAGCCAGGCGGCGGCCCGCAGCCCCGCCGGGACCCCCGCTGCCCCTCCGGGGGTCGGGGCCGCGCCGGGCGGCACAGCCATGGCAGCGGGCAGCTAAACGGAGGGAGCGCTGCGCATCACAGGGAGCGCGGCTCGGTTTGGCACGGCACAGCCCCGTCGAAGAGCGTCCGCACTCCTCACTGCCGCCCCATCCCGCAGCCCAGGCACAACCTCCGTGCTGGCTCCTCCCTCCCTACTCCCTGCCCGCCCCACCGAGCCCCCCCCGCCCGTTGCCGCCGCCCCTCACCGCGCCCCCGGCACGGTAGCGGGAACCGTCGGGGTCCCGTGCCGCACTAACCGTTCGGAACGCTCGGGGTGGGCAGGGGACGGAGAACGAGCGGTAGGACAGGGCAGCCGCATCCTCTCCTTGGAGGGTACCAAAAGCTCCTGCGTCCGCGCGTGCTTCAGGCACCGTTCGACCATTTCCCACCGCTCCCCCGAGCTCCGTCCCCATCGCCCAGGTGAGGCGGGAGAGATGCCGGATCCGCTCGCAGGGAACCCGCAGCCATGCTCGAGAACGCAGCTAAGCTGTCCTTTGCCCCATGCACAAACGACAAATCTTATAGTCCCGGCTGAGCCGCTGTCCGTGTCCTTTTCCATTCCAAGGGAATATCTTAAGAAGTAAAGCAACAAACACACACACACACACACACACACACAAAAAAAAAAAAAAAAAAAAAAAAAAAAAAAAAAAAAAAAAAAAAAAACATGAAGACAAGAAATCTTCTGACCTTGGCCCCAAACTGTTGACAATTCAGAAATGAGAATGTTGCATCATTCAGAAACACCTTCCCCGAGGTCCACAGGTGAGAAGCAGGAGGGTGTAACTGGGAGGGCTGTGTTAACAACGGCACCTGCAAAACCTCCCAACTACCCCCCCACCCTCCAGCTGTAGGGAAACCTGCAGGCATTTCGTAACTGCAGGCAGAGCCCTGGCTGCTGAAGCAACTGCTGCAGCTTTCCTTGGAGGAGGAATGCAGTGATGGCAGCAGGTCCTGAGGCCAGGAGAGCCTCTTAAGCCAGTGAGGCTACCCCATACAGGTAGTGTGGACCAAACCAACGATCCTTAAGCAGAAAGAGTGAAAGGTATGCTCAGAGTCTCTCTCTGAGCAAGAACCACCTTGCACACATGGGACTGCAAAGGTTTGGCGCAGACTGGCAGCCCTTTCCCATCCCAAATGTTGGCTCCCATCATCTGTCTGCATTTTTGTGACATCTCCTTCCTCTGGCCCCAATCCCAGGAGGAAGCTGTGGCTGAGTCGCATGAAAGGGATTTGTTCCCCGTTGCTACACAGCAGCCCTGACAGCGAGGAAGATGAGCAGCTTCCCAGGGGCTGGGAGTTGACCTCGTGCTGGCACAGCATCAGTGGGGCTCCCTTGGGGACACTGGTGGCAATGACACCACAGAGCACCCAGAGGGAACCGAGTCGCCATGCTGAAGAGTTCAACTGAATTTCTGGGGGTGAAGGTTATTTCCCAGCAGCTCCATGTTCCCCAAAGCCACAACCAAAATGGGATGGCTGAGGATATGGGATGAGATCCTCCAAAAGTGCCGCATAGGGTGATGTTGGCTTTGGAGAGCAACATCTGCATGGGAAAGGCCCAGGGTGCCACTGAATATGGATGAGGAGCTGGGAGGCAAAGAAACCTCAAACTTTCCTTTATAAGGGGAGGCCTGGTCCTGCCGTCTGCCGCTGGGATCTGGGCCAAACTGCTTGATAGAGGGAGAGACCATCTGGATTGTCTGATGGGCTCTGGGTTTGGTTAAAGTGAAGCAGCATCTTTTTTTTTGCAGGATAGGAGTTTCCATGGGAAGATCTGGGGAAGGATTCCAGGGGACGCGCCAGACCTGTCGTGCAAAGAGATGCGAAGCAGCTACAAAGCTTCAAACAATGTTTGCTGCCAGCTTTAAGCCAAATTCCCCCAGGGCATCATTTCCATCCACCCAGGACAGGCTGCAGCATGCTACTAAGCTGCCCAGCCCCTTTTCTTCCCAGGCAGGGGAGCAGGACAGCAGGATCCTACCCTTCCCTTGGCAGCACTTCTAGGAAGCAGCAGGACTGGGGGCTGGAGATGTGCTAAGACCTCCCAGGGACTCCTGTAGAGGCTCAGCTCACGTGGGGAGTCCAAGCTTGGTTGTGGAGTAGAAGGCACCGCTGAGAAGGGGCTGGTGAGTCTCCCCTGCTATGGTACCTGTTGGGCTCACGTAGAGTGACAGTGCCCTTGATGGGTCTGTTATGGAGTGGTGCAGGCAGCAGGGCTACTGGGATCACAGTAAGTCAGTAAAGCAGTGTCAGGCAGGGCTGGGGGTGCTCTTGCTGGTGACTCTCCAGGGGCAAGCTTGACCTTATTGGCAAACACAGCAGCATCACCCTGTGAACACTGCCAGCATCGCCCTGTGTGCATGGCCAGCATCACCCTACAAGCACTTCCAGCACTGCCCTTGAAACGCTGCCAGCACAGCCCTGTGAACACAGCCAGCATCACCCCATAAGCTGTGCCAGCAGCGTTCTGCAAGCATATCCCTATTGACTGCCTGGGGACTTTGCCACTGGGATGGAGCAAAGGGACCAGCACTCACACCCTGCCCTCGGATCCCTTGAGGTGATGTGAGAGATGCTGGAGCTCTGCTCCACGAGGAAAGCATTCACACCAAGCAGCCCAGCACACATGAGAACTGCTGTTCCCAGCAGGGCTGGACACGCCGGCTGCCTGGGAGCACTGCGGCACAGCACAGGCTGGTTTGAATGAACCACATGCACCGAGGTGCTTGTCAGGCACCTCACACGTGAAAGCACTGCTGGTAGTGCAGTGTGGGGCTGGGGGCTCTGAGTCCCAAATGCGGAGATTGTTTCACATCTGTACACACAGAACTTTCCTCAGTCACTCTGCCTCAGAGCCATTCATTACCTTCCTCAAGGAAAACGCATCAGAGGGATAATTTACCGTTTAATAGACTAACTGACCCTGAGCCATGCAGGACTGCACCCAGAGATCCCACCAGCAGCTCCCAACATGAGCACAGGGTCAGCATGGGACCCAGCACCCAGATCCCAGCAGCCACACACTTGCACAATTTATGAGCTCCAGCATGAAGCCCTCACAGGAGAGATGGGCAAACAGAACGAAACACGGTAATTTATTTACACCGTGAAAAAATATTAGTTCATCTAAGCTGATGAGACTGTGAAGCCCAATAACTGGTCTGGCTGGTGCCAACATGTATCGCTAGCAGTGTGTTTTTGTCTCCAGCATTCCCCTAGGCAGTGAGATACAGCGGCAGCATGACAGCTCCTAGGCACACATGATAATTTAAAGGAAAAAATATCCTATTTCATCTCTGAACCAGGGCAGAACAGTTTGGGGAAAAAATAAAATAAAATCAAGACAACTTGCAAACATTGATTTAGATTGCAGTGACACTCTGCAGAACTTATTTGCAAGTCTGGGCAGTGCACTTTAAGATAAAAACTGTTTAATGAAACGAAGGAGGGGTGCTGCTTGTTTGCTTTGTAATGTCACTGCTGTGCAGGAGGAGTGACAGGCCAAACCAAACACGCTGACGGCTGAGATCCCCCTCAGGGCTGTACCCTCTCCCCACCCTTGGGCCCAGCCATACAGCCAAGCATCAGCGCGTGGGTTGTGGTTCCAAAGGCTAAAAACGACTCAGTTTTAAAACGATGTAAGCAGACTGAAGCTGTCGCTTTGAATCACAGCTGCCTCAGTGTTATCAGGGAGGCGATATTTGGATTTGCAGCGTTCAAAATAGCTGCTGTGAGTTTTTGCAGCTCTTTGTTCAGCATTTTCAAAGCCAGATGCGTCTCTCCGGACCCCCCAAGCCCACTTTCAAGTGCAGAGAAGTCCGTGTGCTCTCTCTCCCCGAGCTCAGGGAGATGTGGGTCCCTCGGCACCCAACCGCAGCCCCAGAGGAAAGCTCCCACTTGGAGCAGACCCTGCAGAGACAGCGCTGCCTCCCAACGCAGCGCGCCTCTCCTGCTTGATTTTCAATCGCACGGCGAGGATGTTAATGAGTGTCTGAGCCACGGCAGGCAAGCCCAGGGCATTTCAAATGGAAGAACTTCACAGGGAAATAATCTGCATAAAATCTGAGACACCATTATTAAGAAGGAAGCGAAAATGCAGGCAGAAAGCATCCTCCCTCAGCAGCCGAGAAAGGAATGGTTCTAAAGAGAAAAATGTATTCATTTGATCCATTATTTATATAAAGTGCTCTTTGTAAACCTTATTTCCCATCACCCTGGCTGACAGCGGGGGGAAGACAGGAAAGGAAGAGGCCCAACTTTCCACCTCTGGGGGAGGACAGCCCGCCTGGGCACCCCTTTTGTGCTCGGATCCCGCGTGGGGGACAGGCAGCAGTGCCAGGGGAGGACAGAGCCGTGGGCAGACGGTGTCTCTGTGGCTCCAGGAGCCGTGCTGGGGTTGTGAGCAGGCAGTTCCTTCCTTTTGAAGGCGGCTGCACCGCTGAGCCCTCCCTGTCCCACTGAAACTGCTCAAGGCGCTCAACAAAACCGTTAAAAATAAAAGCATTTAATATGGGGTTTTTGCATGAACACACGGAAAGGCAGCAGTCTGAAACAGTACATACATAGCATTTATAAATAAGAACAAAGATTAAAAATGCTTTGGCAATGAGACTCTGGGAACAATTAGCTCTGGGAGGAAGGAAGCATCCTTGCGAGGCATTGCACAGAGCAGATGAATGAACACATCCAGACGTGACTGTGGAGCGCTGTGAACATGGGGCTGTGACAACCAAAAGGTCCCAGGGGCTGAGTCCCCGCTGGCCGCCTCCATCCTCAGCATGAGCAGGAGAGCAGCATGGGCTAAAGGCAGGGCACCGACCCCAGGACCTCTCTGGGAACTGCACCCGTTCTATTTGCGATGGAAGGCATGCAAGACATGCAGAAAGTATTTTCTTGGGGCTAAACAAATTTCAGCAGTGCCAGAAGCCAGTCACTGAGCTAGAGCCATCAGCATAAGGGCTGGCACTGGAGAGCAGAGCTACTTTCCTCTTGTCTGTACAGGAGCAGTGTATTTAGCCAGAGGAATGAGAATGCCTTGCAAAGCCAACATCCAAACAGAGACACAGATATGTCCGAGTACGCTAGGAGCAGGAGGGAGAGAGAAGAGATGGGATGAACAGAAGCATGGCAGCCCTAAATGCAGGAAGAGCAGAGGCAGCAGGAGCAGAGCCAGCTGCTCACACACTGCCACCCCACCCCGGGCTCTGTTCCAAAGGAAAGCTGATGTTCCCAGGGCTCTGCCAGCAGCACACTGCACTGCAGGAGGCTGCAGGGATGGGGCAGAAGTGCATTCAGCCAAACACACTGTGCCCTTCAGAGAGGAGCACAAAGACAGCTTCAGCCTCTGGAGGGATGGATTACAGACACATTCAAACAGCACATACTGTTACCGTAGCAAACAGCCTCTGCCCTTCTTCACAGCATCCTCACCTGCTTAGTCCCTGAAGAACCAGCGCTTTCTTTGCTGTGACAGAGACTTCTAACACCAGGAACTCACAACTCCCACATCTACTGTCCCACTGCCCCTTACATTTCCTCCACTCTGGGGTCAGACTGGGGACAGGCACTCCCAATAAAGTACCACAAACATCCTCCTGGACATAGCAGCATGAAGCACAGAGCTTTGTAGCTCTTAAAAAAAAATAAAAATAGCAGTACAAAAACATGAATAGCTCCGCTAAGCTGCACAGGGCTCCAACACCCCGTTCTGAGCCAGTCAGACTGAACTCCCTGCTCACATCCCCATATTCGCACCTCCTGCCACCAGTTGTCTCCAAAAGCTGTCAAGGACAGAGCTCTAGCTCCTGCCGGCTGCTGGTTCTTAAAGATTAGAAGACAATTATAATTGGATTCCAGAGATTATTTGCTTTGCCAAGAAGGGCTGAGAAGTGTTTAGATGGTTCCTCAACTGATTAAATCTTTATTTCACAGTAGTGACCCGGCGTGTCTCCTACCCCGGCGTGCTTGCAGACAGGTACTTGGCAAGATTGGCTCACTGGAGCACTCCAGCTTAACAAGACAGCTGACAATGGCCAGCTGTGATGGGGTTTTATCCTGTCTCGAGATGGTTTCATCTCATTTCTGCAGCTCAGGGCAAAAAGCTAAACCTGGCTCCAGCCCTTTCTCCCAGTTTAATGATTAATCAGCCAGTTGCCTGATCAGCCAGCCAAATACCTTGAGCCAAAGCCTTTGGCACCATTTGCAGCTGATCACAAATGACTGGGGCCCTCTTGCACCTCTTGTACTGCTGCTATACTGTGCAAGCTGCTACCAGATTCTGCCTGCCTGAGACATGCCAGCATCTGAAGGCTGGGCTGCCCTGCCCCAGGACAGATTTTGCCAGCCTCCTGTCCCCTGATATAAGCCCTGTGGCACTTAGCCTCCCTGGAGGAACACAAAGCAAAGCCTCTCCTTGCTCAACATGCAGAGCCAGCAGCAGCACAGGAATGCAGAAACAAGAAGGCAGTGCGCAAGGACTGCCTCCAGCTCAACTTGAAACAAAGTAGTTCAGAAGTGGCTTTCCCCCATGCTCTCTGTGAAGTGGTGGCACCCAGACCCTGTCCTGTGCTCTGTACCACTTTGTGCACTCCAGCCCTTCAGGGACAGCAAGGCAAGAAGGACCCCGTGGGAATCAGAGGTCCCAGGAAGCACAGAGGGTCTGGCTCCAAAGGAGGCTCAGGAGGTAAGGTTAACTGTTGGGATGCAGGTAAAGGTTGGAGTCCATTGTTCTCACTGCTAACAGAGGGAAGGAAACAAAACAAGCTTATGTTAAAAACTCAGAGCAGAAAGAGTTTAAAAAATAATAACAACAACACACAGTCTAACAACATCACAGAATGCTGGGAGTGCAAACATGTCCCTGCAGTACAGAAGGGGTCTCTGTGTAAGCAAGCTCTCCAGCTCTTCCCAGAGCCAGCAGGTCAGACATGCTGCACAAGAGCTTTTGGTTAGATAGTGGTTTGCCCCATAATGAATGAAATAATATTATTTATATACAGAAAGAAACAAGTCCCTGCAGACTTCGCAGAGGTCCAGTTTCAAGAGTGCCAGCACGTTGGTAAGGGCTACCGTGAGCCTGCAGCTCTGCCTGCTCAGTGCAGCACATTATTCACAGCTTGTGAGGCTGGGCATTCCCCACCCAACGCTGGTGCACAAAGCGATTCAGAGGGATGATGAATCCTTGGAAAGCAGGTGGGCTCGTACACGTCTACAGGATTCCTGCAGCAGAGAATTAGAACAATTGAGTGCTTGAGACATAGAACGTCATGGAAGTGACGTTATCCTCTCCCCCTGCAAGGACTCCTACTGGAGTCTGCCTGCACGTTTATTTTTTCCAACTATTTACCAGAGCAGAGCAGAAGACAAGAGGCAGTGTGCAGACACAGCCATCCTGACAGGCTGTTAGCACCAGTCCGTGCTGCTAGCTGCCCTCCCACCTCCCATGACAACCAGCCTGCCAGCTTGCAGACAGAGGAGCTGTACATCCCTGCTTGGATGGAAGTTGTCAAGGTCTGGTGCTGAGCATACCATCTGCTTGGCATGGAGCAGACTGCTGCAGCCAGAGGACCACAGCAGCCACAGCCAGAGGCAAAGCCTCATGAGCGTGGCATCACCTCTGTAGGTCTCTTTGTCCTTCAGATGACAGTTCAGCGGGCCAGGTTCTTACAGGAAGAACATGTACATTTGTCTCTCTCACCTCTTTTTGGCCCTCCAATGATTTCAGTTTCCCTTGGGACATGTGAGCTGGAGATCCACATTTCTGTAACTGAACAAGAGAGAGGAATAGGAGCAGAGGTAGGGAATTAAGTAGTGTCTGCAGCCTTCTCTGGGAGCTACCTGTACCACCAGAGAGCAGCTTCAATCCAAACCCACTAGTGGCATGTCTGGCCCAGGGGACAGACCTATCCAGAGGCAGCTGGCTGTGTACGACTTGTGGATGAGGATGTGAGAGGGAATGAGGCACAACTCCGTGCTACAGAGCAGGAGCACAGATAATGCCAGAAGGAAAACTCTGGAGTGGAGGTCCAGCACTGCCACCCATGCCTTGATGGTACCTTCATTATCTCTGCACTGTTCTTCCCAGAGCAGCTTCCTAAGGCGTTATCAGATCATGCAGAAGAAACTTGGAAATCTTGTCTTGAGTAGAGAACAGTGAGCAGCCCCCCAGGATCACTCAAACGGGTGCCCAAGTTGCAATCAAACTCCCTTCCCACATGTTCAGCAATGTCAGCAGTGCTGGGAGCAGCTCTTACCAGATGGACATTCTCTTTGCTGACTCGTTTGGGCTCCGGTGTGGTATCTCTGCTCTTCCTCTCCTGTATAACCGGGGTTCCCAAAACCTTCCTCTGCCACAAGAAGAGAGGCCTGTTTGCTATTGCTTAGAGCACAGAGAGGAAAGGAAATGGAAGGAGCAAGATGCACAGCTGATAAGCAGTTGGATGCTGGGAAAGAAAAGAGGAAGCCAGGCTAGAACAGAGATGGCAAAGCAGAACCACCCAAAATACCATGCCACCAGGCTAAGCCTGCCTGATTCTGGAGGGTCTGGGAGCTGATACAAGGCTTGGCCAGGAGCCCAGACACAGGTACATGCTGCTGCAGGGCAGCCTACAGTGTGCTCACACCTGTGCTGACAGACAACATGATCAGCTCCGTGTTAATCCTCATCTCATCTCAGGAAGCAAATAGGCCTTCAGAAAGATGCACAGACCCTACAGCCAAGCATTTCAGAAGAGCATTTCATAGACAATTACACTTCATACCAGCAAGGCTTATTTTCACTGTGCTACCTTTCTGTCCCAAGCAGATCTGTATTGTTTAGCAGCCAGTACTTTGAACAGTCCATACCTTTGAGGGTTGTATTTAAGACAGGGCAAGGCAAAAGCAGAAAGCCACATCAGAAACTCACAGCAGAAAGCAGGGGTCGGAGGCTGTCCTTACCTTAATGAG
Organism: Perdix hodgsoniae; assembly: GCA_035772895.1. NCBI lineage: Eukaryota > Metazoa > Chordata > Aves > Galliformes > Phasianidae > Perdix > Perdix hodgsoniae. The sequence goes on from JAPSGF010000013.1 coordinate 12,977,987, forward strand.
GCCGCTGAAGGAGCGGGAGCGAGTGCGCCGTGGTGCTGGGGGTGTGGCCACATCAGAGCTGGGAGTGAGAGCTGAAGGATGCTTATTGAACTAGAAGGAAACAAAGGCAGAAGGTTAGCACAGTTTACAGTTACACCCCTTGCTGCTGTATGCTACTCTACTGCTGCCCTCTGGCTAAGTCTCTGGTTGGCTTTTCCACACCCTCAAACGTAGAAGCAGCTCATAGCTGCAGGGGAGAGGGAAGCAGAAGGCTGCATCTCCCACACAGGATTACAGAGAGCTCAGGGTTTATGTGGGATACCAAGTTAGAGGCTAAAGCAGAAAGGAGTCAGGGAAGGAGCTGGAGGCTTACAGCCAGGACAAGCACTGTCCATGCCAACACAACCTCTCTGGAGCAGCAGGTTTGCTGGAACGCTCACCAGACTAAAAGAGATCAGTTTGTCCCAGATCCTGCAGCAAAAGAGGAAGGAACTTTTCCCTTCCTAAGGTAGAAAGATCAATAAAGTCATAATCAGGACTGGGAAACTGCCGGCTGGCAAATCCCTGGCTCAGAAAACAGCTCAAAGCACAGCTTGGTGCAGCAAGCTTCACTGACAGGCCACCTCCTCCCCTGCCTCCATCCAGTTCTTCCTCTTACAAAGCCCGGAGCCCATGCTCCTCAGACAGCCAAGAACTAGGGGCAGCTCTCAGGTGGGCCTTGCCTTTAGCCCTGTGCCCAGAACTGCACTGACAAATGCACCCCAAAGAGATCTTTCCTTCCCACACTACCTGCCGGATGAGCTTCTTCTTCTTTGCAGAGTCAGGCATATTGTGTACATGGCGAAAGAGCTCCCTCAGTGCCTCCTCTGTGCGCTGCTGGGTCTCCTCCTGATGGCAGGAGTCCAGACGGCTTCGTTTCTGAGACTTGAGGGGTTGCAGTTCCTTGGAACCAGGAGATGCTAGCAAATCCAGGTCATCCTGGGAAAGCGGAGACAGTAATCGTTTCCCATGCTTTAATCCAAGTGAGCCACCCATCTGAGTCAGGCTGGGAAGTCTCGTGAGCTGCCTCACCCCACGGAATGCACAAGGCTGCGTTTTCCCTACCCCTCTGCAGCAGCACTGCACCAGCAGGCCCTGTGCCAGGAAGAGGTGACAGCAATTCAAAGGTGACCCCACTGCTTCTTCCCTCCCTTCCTGGATGCCAGCTGCAAAAACCCTTCCAGGTTTGAGAAGGGTCAGTGAGGCTTCTTGCAAAGCATCTGCCTTCTTCTGCAGCTACGAGGCAGAGAAGCATTCGCTGGAGAGAAGCAGACAAATCTTTCCCCAGTGGCAGAAAGGAGCCTTTGTCCCAGCCCCTCTACCAAGCAGCCTGGTCATGGCAGCAGATGTGTCTGTTTGGAAGGCAGGACTCCATGAAGGAGCAGGTGCTGCATGCACTGGGCACAGAGAACGGGTTTGCTGCTAAAGAGGAGCTGGTAGTTTTCCCTGTGCTTTTGATTAACAGATGCTTCAACTCTGCCCAATTTCCCTAATGCAGTTGCCTGTACTACCACACCATATGGTTCCCTCAGTCCTGCTCTCTATTAGATCCTCTTTCATGGTTTCATTTGTTTTCAGCTTCTTTCACTCACAAAGGTCCTCTCACAGTACCATTGCCTCTGCCCTTGGAGGGCAGGCACCACAATTGCTGGCCTTACCTTTGATGTGTGAGCTCTGGATCCCAGGTAATGCAGCCTGGCACATTCCCTGATGTAAGGTGGTGCCTGTGATGATGGACAGAAAAAACATATGAATAATATGCTTGACCCTGGGGCAAGGGCAGCTGCACCAGGAACCACTCTTCAGCCATGCAAACACGTCTTTTCCATCAAGAAAATCTGCTGTTTCGGACAGAAAAATACAATGGGACTTCATGTCCTCAGTGGAATCCCTGCTCAGAGTTTCCATTTGATGCATGCAGCCAACACTAGGAGAAAACAAAATAAGATCTAGATTCCACATAAGTTATATCCAAGCAATTCCTCCAGCTCTGAGCTGGCCATACAGGGGTCTGACAAACAGGGCAGAAGGGCAGATCTTTTTGCAGAGGGTGGGTGCATAGAGTGACCTGTAAGGTCCTGGGAAGTCAAGAGACAGCCTGCTGTAAAAACACTTCCTTGAAGAAACCTATAGATTCTCCTGTCCTACCACAGCATCCTACTCTGAGCAAGAACGAGATGTCCAAGACTGCAGACTTTGCCTATAACAGCAATGGCCAGCTGCCACTTGCAGAGAAGATGTATTAAGGATGCAGCTCCCAGCAGCGCTCACCCGGACCAAGCCCCTCCATTTTCCAGCACTCGGGGGAAGCCTGGTCACCAACTGCCCCAAGGAAACAGGTTTCCCAGCCAGGAATCAGGTGTTGGGTGTCCAGCAGAGGGTGGTATTACACTGCACCGTGCTTCCGACCTGCCGAGGCGCAAAGGCCACCTCCAGGCTGTCTTCCTCTTCCTGGGCTGCACGCCCAGCAAAGACTTCCTCTCAACGAGGGAACAGCTTCTTGCAGAAATCATGCTCTCACTCCAGAAGAGAGCACCCAGAATATACCCCTGCCACCTGAGATCTGTGTGGGTAAAGGGCATTCAGACTCCCACGGAAAGGGCAGGAAGGGCAAGACCCCAAAGCACAGTCACCTTGAAGAGTTTCTGCGAGTGTTTGATCATGAAGGTCACTCCATTGTTTAGCTTTGTGATATTCTCTTGCAGGTCATTTGCTGTCACCTGGCAAAAGGACACAGAGGCACAGCTGTTAGAAGGGAAGTAAGAATTGCAAATGAAACCTAGAGTGGGCTTGGGCTGAACACAAAGACTGAATCCAGCCAGACAGCTCCATATCACCACTAGCCTCCCAGCCTCTCAAATAATTGGTTGTATCAGCACAGTCTTCCCATACAGGTTCTTCCCCTCCAAGCCTACTGAGGTTCTGCTTTCAACCTAGCAATATCCCACCAGCAGATACTGAGGTTACTCACGTTTCTGGGCCATAGGATGTGGGGTGCAAACATGAGGGCGAGATTGTGGGCAGACATCTTGTTCTTGTCCTGCTTCTTGGCGGTCTGGTAGAGCAAATCCAGCAGCAGTTTGAGCAGGCTGCGGTTGGGTGCAGGGAGGATCAGGAAGAGCAGCTGGAGGGCTTCAATTTGGCGCTCTTTGTCTGGAGTGCTGGTCTTATTCCCCTTCTCATCAAACAGCATCAAGTCTGCCAAAGCACAGGGCTGCATGTGAAGGACACGCACTGCCTCTCTGACAGCAGATCTATTGCTTCCTCTTCCCTCTTCCCTCCTCCAAAGTCCTGCATAGCTCCTGACCCTCCATCTCCTTCCTCCAAGCCTCCCCACCTGATGTGTTAAGCTGTAGTATTTCTCCCATACAACAACACAGTTGCTAAGAGTTTTGATGGACTGAAGGCAAGGTAAGTTAGTTCAGTAATGGTCTTTAAGATATAAGCCATTGCCTAGCTCAGGAGAGCCCAGGCTTAAAACAGATGTAGACCTAGGTTGCCAACTCCTCTCTTGTGCTGGAGAAAGAGGGACTGGGCTGGGCAGACCTGGCCCAATTCCTTAGGTTGTTCAGCACCAGTCTTTCCAGCATTAGGTGGAAATGGCAGATAGACTCCTCCTTACTATGCATTTAGGGTTTGTACTTTAAGATCTCCCACAGCCTAGCGCACAGCTCTAAAGCATTACCAGCTTTGAAGAAGGCTGGCTCCATTCCCTCATTCATCGCTGCCTCTTGTTGCTTACTCACCTGCAATTTTGAGGTGAGCGTGGAAGTGCTTGTGTGTCAGCAGGGGCTCTGGTAATTCACCCAGGAACATCTTAAGCAAGGTAGCCACATCATTGGAATGAAACTCCCCGGAGTCCAGGTCAATATCTGTACCACTGTTCAGAGCATCCTTTAGGATCTGTTGCCTGATGCTGTTGCCTGGCACCCGAAACAAACCTTCTGCTCGTAGATCTGTTCAATGGATGGAAGAGAAAAAAAAAAAAAGGCCACCAATTATTCAGAGGTTGATTCCCATTTTCTTATTAAAGCAGTACTCTTTGCAGAGCTTGACAGCAAGCCTCGGTGAGCTGCATTCAAAGCCATGACTTCAAGTTGACTCCCATAAGCAAACAGAGTATGTGCACAGGGCAAAGGCATCAACTCATGGAACAGGGAATCCTGGGGAACTATCACCTAGTTCCGACCCCAAATCCTGCTGATGGAGAACTCTGCTTTCCCCCCTGCCTGCACTGCAGAGATCCAGGGCAGGCCACACAGATAACCCTCGGAATAGGAAGAAAAAGAAACACTTACTTTTGTGCAGATACTCAATTAACTGGGAGACCTGTGCGATGCCTTCTTCTGTCAGTGGGGAGCCAAACACCACTCCTTTCTCTGCAGAACAAAAGATAACGTGTTTAAGCAGTTCAGAGCACAGCAGTCACAGAGAGGCCCCTCAGAACAGCATCTCAGGATGCAAAAACAGCGCCCCAAAATACTATGAGTGGAGGTCACAGGGACCCCTCACACATGCACGCAGATATTATCTCACAAGCACTCCCAAATAAGTCACTTCCTCTCACCATGCTGTACTTACAAGGGCTTCATCATCCTGCTTCTTACCTCAGCTTAATTACAGTTTTTATCAGCTAAGGCAAACATTCTCTAGCTCCTGAAAAGAAACAACACCAGAACAGATGCTTCAGTTTTAAAGGGCATATCATCTGTAAGTCTGAACCCTATGGGAATAGCAGAGGGGGAAAGACAGATGCAACAGCCTGGACTGCTACAACAGCACACGGCACACCTGGGAAGAAATGCCCAAGTTAATTCTCACTGCGGACTGACAGGGAACAGAGCAGGAGGAGGTGTAGCTGCCAGATTACAGGAGAGGGGAACACATGCTAATAGAAGAGAAGGCATGATACCAAGTGAGAAAAGCAATGCATCGGTTGGTCTCACAAAAGTTATCTCCCCCCACAAGCTTTGTTCCGTGTCTTTTATCCCCACTGTGATTTTACTAGCTTTTGGTCTTCTCCATTACAGACCTTACTGTTCTGTGGTGTTGATGTTCACAGCATGTGGGGAAGGTCTGGCTAACACTGCGCACTTCTCTAGCAGCCTTCCTGCACAACTAAATTTATTCCGCCTGAAGAATGTTTCACTTTCTTCCAGGACTTCAGAAATGGTAAGCCACAAGGAACCCCAGCCTCCTGTTAAATCAAGAACTTTCTGACCTCCCTCTGATAAAGCATATGCTTCAGCCTTGCGGGAGAAAGGAGGACAATGTGACCTCTTGATCTGCACGTAAGATTTGAAAGGCCTGAGAGCAAAGGGAGAGAGTGATTGGCAAAAGATTCTTGTCCTTGAAGAAAAACTAAACTCATTAGACATTCAACAGATAGAATCAGTAGTGGCCAGGAAAATAAGAGGAAAATACATCATCTTGAGACATGCCTGACAGATTCGATTTACTTTTGAAGTCAGAAGCTGATATCTGAATGAGAATTTGATTCTCAAAGAAACTTGAAAGAGGTGTTTGGAGAATGGATGCTGAGTTACAAAGGCTTAGAAGTTCTGGTGCGATGACTTCTGAAACTAAGCAGCAGCATGAGATTGAGTTTCCCAATGCCCACAGAAGTTGCAGTATTTGCAGTTTGATCAGCTCAGAGTAGTATGGTTCTTGGCCTCTGGCTTTGAAGAAATAAAACCTGTTTGTTCTAGCTGGTCTGTAACACGAAGAAAAACAAATGATGGCTCAAAGATGAAACAGACAATACTTGAAATTGATTTTCTCTATAAGCACAAACTCCCTTTTTCCTCTGAGTTTGGCCAAGGAGTTCACAGACAGTGCCTGTCAATGCAGGGAGACACTGCCATTGCAGCCTGGGAGCAGAGCCAGCAGACTTGGAAACATCTGCTAACTGTAGCTGCAGTGAGACACATGGCCATGGAAACACTGAATGGGGGAAGGAGCGGAGCTGGAAGGGAGGCATCAGGTCTGAAAGTAGGTAACAGCGGTGCTCCAGCAGAGTATGGATCAGTTGAAAAAAAAAGAAAGAGCTAGAGAAGATTCACAAACCCGCACTAGAAGGTTTTGACAAGATCAGGGAAGCTTCCATACGCGATAAGAAAAATGTTTAAACTCAGATACTCGCTTGCTCCTGTTTGCCAAATAACGAGTGCCTAAATGTAAGGTGTCCTGCTGCTCTCCTGAAGCAGAGGCGGGAGCAGCACAGGCATGAGCACCGTGTAACTGCTGTCTGGGGGCAGTGTGAAGAGCTGCTATTATGGAGCAGCAGGGTAAATCACAGCAATAGGCTAATTCTCAATTAAGGATTTGAAGTACTTGATTTGCAGTACTTGATTTTCCCCTGCAGTGCAGTCCAGCCCAGGGAGAGCACATCTGCTGGCTTTGCCACTGGAACCAGAAATGGAGGTGCAAGATTCAGCACCGGAAAAATCAGCCCAAGCACTGTCCTTATAAAACAAGGTGAAAGCTTACATTACCTTTATATTAAGGTTGAAGACAGAAAGAAGCCGTACTCAGGCATACTGATATCTGCCTTCTCAGAGATGCTCCCAAGAGCAGAATTGCTCGCAGGAATTAGAAGTGTTCAGCTCCAGGCTGCCAGCATTTGGAGGCAGCTACCCACAGCTTCTCTGCCAGCAGACAGCTGGTCTAGCTAGTAAACCACGGCAGACAGAAGGATGAGAGAGGTGCCCAGATGGAGGTAGTTTGTCTAGATGAGAGACAGTGTTTCATTGAACTTCTAAAGGCAAATCAGTATCCCCTCGAGTGTGGGCAGAGGTGGGAGAAGGCACATAAAACACCTGTCAAGATACAATAAAACGGAGTGGTACTGTGAGACAGCAAAGAGGAGAGGATCTGAACACACCTGTGCAAAAAAGCAAAGCTCAGACTTCTGAGGAGCAGAGACCACTGCTTCATAACTCCAGAAGAAAGCTCCAGCTGAGTGCTTGCCTCATGATTTCCCCAGGCTGAACCTGATCTCAAGTAGTGAATCAGCAGAGCTTTGTCACTGGGACCAGGACATGGATCAGAGCTGCCCTGGTGTTTGTATGCGAGACACCTACCAGTCTGTGCAGCTCATAGATCTGTATGACAAGGCCTTCAGGATAGCTCGTATAGAAACTGGAGGAGAAAGTGGGCACTGAGTGAAGCCTGTAAAACCTGGGAGTTACTGTTCTTCATAGAGCCTGATGTTTGCGGTCTTTATTAATACTCCACTGGAGAAGAAATCTAACAAGCTAAGGAAAACAGAGCATGAACTACCATGGACAAAATCAAGCATGCTGCATGCAAAGACAAGGCTAACTTGGCACATATTTTAAGAACCTATTCTCACCCTTGCGTTTCAAAGACATCAGGGAACGAAAAAACCCAGAGGCTGTGCTGTTTGCTCCAGGCAGCTTCGGGTCCTCCTCTCCCATGAGTTGGGCCAGCTCAGCCCCAGGCAGGTCGATGAGCCTGGTGATGTTGCTGACAACCAGCTCTGTGAACACCTCCGGTTTTTCATGGCGCAGCTTTTCCACGAAGAAGTCGGGATTGAAGATAATGGGCTGACTGCGAAGGGAGGAGTCATTGCAGATGACAAGATTGCAGATGGCGTCACTGGAAAAAAAAGGAGAGAGAAAAAATAAAGTAATTTCTCATTGCTTTTTTATAGCCAGCTGGTGTGCCCCAAAGGAGACATCTGCTGACACAGGAGCCTCCAGTCTACGCTGACAGCACTGATGGCCTTTGGTGGGCACTCAGCACAGCACAGATACGTTTACCTTTGGAGCAAAAACATTTCTGGACTGTTTACACAACACAGCCCATGACTCACACACTCCAGAGTGCGAAGGTAAAATACACAATACATGACAACACCCAGCTAAAGGAATTGTCACTACATCCACATTGTCCTCGCTCAGGCAGCTAACACCTCCAATACTTTACAGTAACTTACCACTCTGGGTCATAAGTAAGTTTGGTCCTGTTTCCTTTCCTCCCGAGAAATTCTCTCCTAGTGGCCTAAAAGTTTAAATCCCAATCAAAATATTTTCATGGACATCTTGTACTCATCAGCTCTCATCACTGTTCCACCAACAAGCTGCCAGCTCTTTGGTTACTGCTCTCTGCCACCTACAGTAACTGCCCAGTTCTGAATCTGGAGTGCGTGTGAACCTATCAGGATAAGCACAAGCCGCTCAAGATCAGCCCTAGAGGAACTCTTGGCAGCCTTCCTTCTGGTACATCTCTTTTTGGCTCCTCCAGGTCTTGTCTCTCCTTCAGGCTGTCCTTCATCTGACCTCCCAGTTCTCTACTGACACTGACTTTTTGCAGTTGGATAGCTTTCCACGTGGCATGAAAGCCACATGGGAAAAGGATGCATGTGGGACACAGCTCTAGTGAAGGTTATAGATAACATACATAGCCCTAGCGCAGGTTAGATAAATTACATTTCCCACGTCTAGAAAGAAACAGTTATCAAAGAGATCACAGTTTAATCAGCACTCTTAATCATGTTCATAATAAAGCTTATCCCAATTTCCATCTACCTCTAGGTCTTTCATTACTGTCTTCCCACTTCTATCTCAAAGGCTCACATATTCTGAAGTCAGGCCCACAGGCCAGGGCCCCTCTTTTACCTAAAACAGAGAATCAGTGTCATTAATCTCCAGTCACAAGCCATTGCAATGTCATACTTTGCTGTAAAGCACGAGTCCGACCATGCAAGCTGGTGTGCCAGTTCTTCCATGGCTCTGGGCGGAGGCTGCCTACCCACCCAGCTCACACACACTGACTGCTTTCACTGCGTGACATTTGCCAGTCCTTTAATCGTTCTTGAGCTCCCATACAACGCTTTCCTCTGTCTCAAAATTCCCCCTCAGCTGTGAGCTCCCGCTGAACATCTTCCAACAGCTGCTGCTAAGCACGCAGGTAACAGGAATGATGAGCGCACACAGCAGGGATCACATCAGTCCTAGAGGTTCCTGCTGCAAAGCACGCTGCCCCACAGACCGGAACCTCCTGAACAGAGCCCATGGCACAGTGTTGTGACCACAGCTGGGCTCACTGTTCTGCACAAGCCTCCACAAGGGAAGGTGCCTGTAGCCCTCTGGCCCTAGCAGTTATCCGCGTGGCTGCTGGGTGGCTGAGGCCTGGCAGACCGTCTCGGTGCGATTTCCAGGCAGAGATCAGAGCAGGAAGGCTGAGGAAGGCTGGGATGGGCTGCACAGGGAGCAGGGCGCTCGCTGCAGTCACAGGGAACCAGGACCTCAGCAGCACTTGCACCGTGAGAACCCCACAAAGCCCCGTCTCCTTGCACTGCTCCCTGTGGATGTCAGGCTCCTTCAGGGGGATGCAAGGAGGAAGATCTGCGAGGCAGACATAGGGCAATCTGCCAGGCCAGCGAACATTTCAGAAAGCTCTTAAAGGTTCCCAGCTGCGTTGCTCAGTGGCCCGGCGAGCATGCTGCTGGCTCCTAATGGGAGCCATATTTCCCTGAGTACCTCCCAGTATGTTTTTTGGTAGTTTGTTATCTGTCATAAATCAAGACTGAGATGCAACAACTCAATATCCGCTGCCAAAAAGCAACTACCCATCGACCTGATCACATTCGCATTTCATCACGCAGGGCTGCAATGCGTGAGCAAGTGCCAGCTCTGCCCATAATGCGGAGCAAGCCCTTTGCCTGAAACCCATGACAACTCATTCTGTGGCAATACAGATCCTGAGAAGGGTTAATAGTGAGTGTATGGGCCCAGTGACCCTGCCTGCAATGATCCGTGCGCTGTTATTCACTCACTAGCAGTTTTGTTTCCCCACAGAGAAGATATGCAAATACTTTGCAGCAGTTACATCAAGCATCACAGATTATCTGCTCTCTCTGACAATCAGATATCTAGATTCAGAGAAAGGAAATTAAACAATTTTGTCAGCTAGAACTGACTGACGTGAGTCTGCCGCACAGACAGTGTTAGAGCTGCATCAAGTTCAACAACATTTAATGCAAAAATGAATAGAAAAAAATTAAATTTCTTACATGAGTGCTGAGAGCTTTTGGAGAGGCATTAGGAAGCAGAGACAGGGGAAAGAACTTGCTCCTTGTTTCCAGCAACAAAAGAAACCTGCCTGTCCCAGCACAGCCTATGCAAATCCCACGCATGCTACGAGACACAAGGGCGCATTATTGGGGCTGAAAGGCCCCCTTGGCACACACTGGGCATCAGCCTTCACACAGAGACAAAACAGAAAAGAAAAGCTGGACAAATTGATTCATGTCTCTTGCCAAAGGCTGCGTAGCTGGAGTTTAACGGCAAATAACTCCTACATAGAAACCAGGGTTTTGAATTAGGGGTAGCGTGGTATTAAGTGCTCTCCACCTGTATCTAAGAAGAACCCACAAAACAGCCCCAAATCTACCCCGTGTTTGCCATGAGGAAAGCCATGCAAACGCATTCCCAACAGCATCCAAGCACAACCGGTGTCACAGTGCCGGTGGGACAGCCACCAAGTCCCCGCGCCACGCAGCCCAGGAGCCGTGCCGGACTCCATGTGCTGGAAGGGCACTGCTCATTGCCACGGCTCCAGGCTCCCATTCCACGCCCCTCCAGATCCCCTCCCGGCAGCTGGAAGCAGCCCTCTGCGCTCTGATAGCGGCACGGCCCTTCAACGAGCAGCTCGGCTCCGAGAGGTCACTTTATTAGCAGCTCTTCCCAGTGCTGAAAATTTGCCTTTGTATCGTTATTGCTAATCAAAATGGAAATGGGAGGCTAACCCCTATTCCTGAGCACACAGAAAGCCCCCACTGGTTTCACACACAATAGCCCTGCCAATCCCCACTGCTGCACACGCTATAACCTTCAGAAAAAGCCATGTGCCCCATCTGCCGCTTTCCCGTTAAAAAAGGAAGATGGATTACTTTGCCTACACCCACTTTATGTAGCAGCAGCAAAGGCGAGACAAACATTTTGTTAGTTTATTGCTGGTTTTTCCCTTACTTGCAATTAGAGTCATATTCTTATACACTGCGATCTCGGATTGCTTTATGACACCTCAAAAGACAATACAATAAAGGACCGAATGGCTTCCTCTCTGATCCCATGAATAAAGTCAAATCCCAATGAATAATAAAACCTTGTACTAATAGGGTTGTGATTAAGACAGCAGATTAAAAAAAAAATCGGCCCTATATTGTGCTGAGCTTCGTGCCATTCTGGTATCTTTCAGGAGCAAAGCCTGTGATCCCAGCCAAGCCACAAAGAAAGCTGTCTGTCACACACAGCGTTCTTGCTTCAGGCATGACAGCCCCATCATTTCATGGGGAGTGGATGGTGCAGGAGGTCAAAATCATGATGGATCAATTAATCCCTAAGGTAACTAGATCCAAACGGGGGAAATGCCTTGGAAACGAGGACAAAAGTAAGATTTTAACCGGCACAACCTGGTGACTGCACCTGGGGCACGAGCAGGAAATTAGTGCACGTGGAAGCAAGTCGTGTTCTGATGAGCGAGACCTGCCTGCTTCAGAACAATGCAAATATCTGTAGTAGATGCAAGTCCATACACGCAAAAGAAGCAGCAGATTCCAGCAGCATGAAATAGAGCATAAGGAGAACACAAATAAGCCGAGAAAGAAGGATGAGGCACCTCTGGGGCAAGAAACGAGCTGCGTTTTTCTAGCTGGGAAAGTGGAAGAGCTGGAAGCTGCAGATTTCAGGGCAGCCCGATGCACCTCATTCAGCGGGCAGAATGCAGCCCAGCATCACTGTGTGCACTTGGGATGTTGTCGCGGCAAAGCTCATGCCTCAGCCACACTGCAGCAGGCGAGTCTTACCAGGCAGGAGAAAAAGGATTAAAGAGCTTTTGAAAATAAGGCAGATAATGGAAGAAAATCTCCCCGTATAATAACAAAATCTTTCGACTGAGGAACAGCCAGGCGAGCAGCTAGCACTGAGCGCAGAGCGATAAGCAGGCACTGCTGGGGAGCACAAAACACAGGGATTCTGTGCCTGGCTAAGCACAAAGAAAGATGGGATGGATGCGCCCAGGCTCGTGTTTCCCTGGGGAGAGAGAAGGAGCATCGTCCCTGTGCTGTGCCAGAGCAAGGAATCAATTAATGAGGGCGTCTGAAGGCAGTATTCCAGAGCCAGATAGGAGCCATCCCATATTTTGCTAAGAGATGAAAGGACCAGAGCGGAATGATGTGAAATCATTTTAAGTACAAAAGGACTGGAAGACAAATTATTTCCTAGATAAAAAATAAAATAAAATTAAAAGAACTCTGGTGGGAATGGGCTGCAGAGACACGAGAAGTGACTTCACTGCTAAGGTTGCTTTGAGGACTGTACTTGGGACCGACATTCTTGTAAGACAGCATCACAAAGATCACATTCAGCCCTCAGATTTAGCACAGTAACTCCCTATAGGGTGACTGATTTGCCTCTGAAAAATGTCAAGAAAAACACACAGCGATTTTTGCCGAGGGTTATACTCATGAGGTCTTTAAGGGCAAAGAGAGTCCTTTTGTGATGAGCGCAGAGCGCATAGCACAGTGAGTGCCAAGCCTTGACCACTGTTTCTAGGCTTCATCCTAGTGAGCTGTAATAAAAACTGCCTTTTTTAATTGTTGCTTTGCTTTCTTCACAGCTAAACAGATGACATGGAGTGATTCAGCCTTTTGGCTATGGGAATCAGATAATAATATACAATTTAAACAGCAGGGAACTGGGGAACAAAGCTGCTATTATGTGATAGCAGCCTGTGCTGGACAACCTGGAACTAATGCAGCACTCGGCCATCTTTTGGGCATTGGATAAACTGGATATACAAATTCCTGCTACCATCTATGAATTCAAATTCTGTCTCAGCAAAAGACCTGAGCAGACCTCAGCCACATCAACTGCACATGTGCGATGCAAACCTGGAGACAGACCTTTCCAGGATGACAAAGGGCTGCAAGAGAGGGAAAGCGGGCTTGGAACGAACTGAAAATGGAAAACATTACTGATGGCAAACCAGACTGCTTGCAAGGCAGCTTGAAACACCGAGAATTTTGCATTTCAACGTGAAACGTTCCAACTTAGACCCCCGAGAATTCTTTTACGACGTTCTTCCTAAAATCCACTGGAATGCTGTAAAGTCAACAAAGCCACACTTCAATCAGCCTGCAGCACATCACAGCACCCAGACGCCTTCTGGTGCTAAGGGAGGAGGACTGAAAGGCACCTTGGGGCTGCAGACTCACTGCAGAGCTGCTCACGAAGCCCCATCCTTTGTCGGCACTGCTGTTCGGGCTGATTCTGCAGCATGGGATATCTCCAGATCCTGTCTGACGCTCTGTAAGCCCACAGGAACACAGCTACTGCCAGAAACATGGTACTTCAGTATTAAGGATTTGCAGGTTGATACACCTGCCTTAATACAATCTAAATAAATAATGCTGCTGCAATTTCCATGACTTTTAGTGCAAGGCAAAGTTGGTAAATGTATTTATTTTAATGTAAACCTTTATACAAAGCAGCTGTAAAGGAGCTGCCTTAGATCCAATCGTAATTTCACAGAAACCAACACCAAAATGGAACCTTTTAGATGGCAGCAGCTGCCTCGCCTCATTACTGCTCTATTCACTTTTATCACTGTGGCATTGGGAACCTCAGTCACAGCTGGGGACTCCGCTGTGCTCCGTGCTGTACAAACACAGAACAAAGGCAATCCCCTGCCTTCAGAGGGCTGCGAGCTGACGCCGAAATGAATGCTGGAGGGACAGAAAAAAAGAAGGAATCCCAAGGGGAGAGGCAGCGTTATCAGTCAGCGTGACTGATAGAACCGAACTTGCCAGCTTTCCTGGAGACGCTATTAAAAAGGAGGGCGAGGAAAGACAGGGAAAATAATCAGGACACGCTGCAGACAGAGAACGAGAGAAAACGCGCAGCTCGCGTGCAGGGGTGGCGTGGGGCTGTGCACAAAGAGCGGGGCTGGGAGCCCCGGTGCAGCAGCGATGGGACCGGGACAGCTGTGTCCCGGCAGCCACGGCACGCTGCGTGACAAGCTGCGGGTGCCCCGTCCTGCCGGTAGTCGAGGCCGGGTTGGATGCGGGCCGGACCTAGCGGTTGTAGCGGCCAGCGCCCCTGCCTGCAGGAGAGGGTTGGAACCGGATGACCTTCGAGGTCCCTTCCAACCCAACCGTTCTGCGATCCTACGGCTGTTCCGTTTCATTTCGACCCAGCGGAGCCGCGGGGTGTTCGCAAGATCCCGCGGCAGCGCGGACGAGCAGAGGGGGGCAGGACATCACAGCACCCAGAGCTGGGGGGGCTGCGGGGAGGAGCCGGGTACGGAGGGCCGGCCCGTGCAGCAGCTCCTGCTCCGAACCGGACTCGGGGTGCGACGGCGTTACCGGCCGAGAGCGAAGCGCCGAGCTCCGCCGAGCCGGCCGGCAGGCGGTTATCGGAGCAGCTTATCGTGTGCCGCGCTACCGGCAGCCGGGGGAAAAGAGCTTGCGAAGCTCATCGCAATTACAGCTGCTTCTCCTCCGGAACCGAGCGCTGCGGCACGCCGCGCCGAGGGCGGCCCGCAATGCGGCACTGCGGGCTGGGCTGCGCTCCCCGCCGCCGCTCAGGCCCGGGCAAGCCGACCCCCGGCTCCGCGGCTCCGCCACACCACGCGACAACACACTCCGCGTCCCAGGCGGCGCCCCGCTCCTACCTGCCGCCCCGCCGCGCACCGACCGCTAGCGCTTCTGCCGCCATCTCATACCTGCCGCCCCGCCTCCCCATTGGCCCTCCGCGCCACCCCGCGGTCCCGCCCCTCCCGGCTCGCCCGACACTATTGGCTGGAGGCGCTACCGCCTCGCTACCATTGGTCGGTTCGAACGGACAACGGACGATCCGCGCGTAGCGAAACGGACGCACACCCCCCCGCGCGCGATGCACGATGGGAGTTGTAGGCGGGAGCGGCCGCGCTGAGCCTCGGGTCAGGGCCGGGGCCCGCGGGCTCCTCGCGGCGCCGGGCACGAGTTCGGAAAGGAGGAGGGCGCTGAGGCTGCCGCCTTGCCCTCGGCCCCAGCGTCGCTGACAGCTTTCTACGCGGGGGGCTTGCACCCATCGCGCAGGAAACGAGCAAGGAGAGAGGACGTTTTAGATCCAGTAAGCAGAAGCGTAGGTCAGAATGCTGAGGAGGCTGCACACCGAGCCGGCAGTTTGTGTAACTGACAGGATTTCGGCTGGGGCGGTCCCTTGGCGGCCGCCCCGCACCTCATTATCGCCTGCCAATCATCGCACGCGAGCACAGAGGTTCTGCTACCGCCCCCACGAGGGGTTTCCCAGCCCCGCACCTTGCCGTGTGACCGCCCTGCTCCGCACCCGCGAGGAGCCCCAGAGGCGCAGCTGAGCGCTGAAAGCAAAGCCTCTCTCCGGTGCCCCGTTCTGGGCTGAAGAGGTCAGATGAAGGGCAGCCTGAAGGTAACTGCAAAATAGCTGCGGCTGGCACCTGCATCACCCCTTACCCTGCCCCACAGCAGGGCTCTGTGCGACCCAGAAACGGGGCTGTGCTCGCTGCCAGGGACAGCTGCTGGTGGGGAGCTGCTTGACTTGGAGCCAGCCTCCCTGGACACGATGACGTCCCCCCTCCAAGGGTTTCTATTGTGTTACATGATTAATTAGCTGATTAACAAGATGTTGTGGAAGAATCTGTTCTCTGGACAGCGGCTCAGGCAACACCATCCTCTGTGCTAATGAAACTCTTCTGCTCCATGCAGGCATGCACTAATTGAAGCAACAGCACGCAAATGAAGAACAATGCAGTGAGTAATCTGGAGCTTTTAAATGAATTAGCAACAACCTTCTCCAGGCCTCGTCTCCAAGGGGAGAGAAAAAAACCAGAAAGATAGCTCTGATGGGCTCACACATGCAGGTTACAGATGTTGGCTAGCTTGGAAAGCGATCGCACATTTTCTCACTGTCCTGCTCTCAGGAGATGAAAGATATCAGGGCAATGGGACTTTAGCTGCTGCCACATGGCTCCTACTGGCTGAACATGGACAGTAGGTTCTGCAGGAGCTGCTTGTCCTGTAAGCCAAGGCTACAAGCTGCCTTCTGGCAGGATCAGAGCAGTAGCACTTGGGCACTTCAGTGGCTCAAGGGCCCAAGAGAGTGGATAGCTCTCCAGCCAAGGCATAGCAATGCCAGTACAACAGCTCTTCAGCTTTTAAAGGGATCTTGGGAAAAAAAAAGAAAACAACCAAACAAAAAGAAGCAGAGAGCCACAAACTGGATTTGCAGCCTACAGAAAGCAGCCCACAGTAAGAGGCTGAACAAGCACAATCCCTTTAGCTTATTAGGAGACTGAAAAGCGTTGCAATTCCAGCATGTAAGCTACCATGATAGGAAATGACAAAGGACTAAAGGCTTTTTAATACAAAAGAGGAAGAAAGATACGTTCACAAAGACATGCTTTTTGCATTGCGAGCTATGGGACCTGTATCCTCTATTTGCTACCCTCAGCTCCACTCTTTTCTTCAGCATGCTTTGGCTAAACACCATCTTTTGGGCTCAGAGCAGAAATAACTGGGTGAAAACAGCTGCTCCTCCAACCTGGGCAGCTAAAGATTCAGAATTACTTGTGCTGCTGGGATGTGGTCAGAGCAGAGAAAAGGCTCCATCTCAGCTCTCCCAGATAAGAGAAAAGCCCAGACAGTGAGGTTAGCAGCAGCAGTAGTTTTTCAGCCAGAATAAAACACTGCAGCAAAACTCTTTCTGCCTTGCAGTAAGGGATGGGCAAAGCAGATGCAGAACCAGTGACAGCCACAAGACAAACACCACAGAGGGCTCCTGCTCTAGTTCCTCCATCCCATGACCTGCTGCACTGTAGGGGACATGCTGGGTGAGGTGTTTGCAGGAAAGAAAAGAGGAGTCCAGGCTGGATATTAACAGGAGGTATTTGTCAATACAGAGCGCATTATACGTTATTTACTTTCACTCTCACACACACACACACACACACACACCCCTGCAGCAGTCACCTTACATCACCTTCTTTTAGGCACAGAAGGACAGGGCTTGGGCCAGGAGTCCACAGGGGCAGCTTCCTAGGGAGCCTGCCCTCACAAAGTCCCTGTCCCCCAGTGCCTCTCTTTCCACCTCAGGTTATCACCAGTCTTCAGGCAGGTGCACAGAGCATCCACAGCTCCTCAAGGGCGACGGTCCTTCAGCCGGTTCTTGCGGCCAGCCTTGGCCCCACGCTGGGCACCCTTCATCAAGCCCTTGAACTGGCCTTGCATTTTTGCCTGCTTCCTGGAGGGAGGAAGGAGCAAACAGACAGGTTAGCGTGGGTACAGGGCACAGCCCCTGTACAGACCTGTGCAAAGTGTCTGCAATGAGCAACACAGAGATGGGCAGGGAGCCCTCAGATCATGAAAAATGGTAACAACAATGAGCAGGATCAGACCCAGGATATCCCCCACTTCCTACCCCATGCCCTTCCTGCTCAGTCCCACCTTTTGTTGAGTTTAGCTCTGTTCAGAGGGATGTAGGCATAGGGGTCAAGCTGGCCCTTCTTCTTCACATCACCTTTGCCTTTCTGTAGGAGATACCAACATTGGATGAGATACAGCACAAAGTGAGATGTGAGTGTTCCGTTCTGGACAGCCCTGGTACACAGTCACATCAAACATCACATCAAACAGCCAGCTAAGCATGTGGCTCCCAGGGCCCATCTCCCATCCAAGAGATGCCATAGCACCAAGCACATGGTGTGAGCGGTGAGCAGGAACTGCCAGGCATGTTGGAAATATTAAAGAGTACTGAGCATCAGGCAACTCCTTTTGGAGCACAGATGCCCCCCAGCGCTTCCTTGCCCCCAAGACCAATAGAAATCCTGCCCCAGCAGAGCCAAGACATCTCTCCTCAAAACCCTGCCACCTCTTGGGCTCTCACCTTGGATCTGTACTCTGCACCAAAAGCTGGCTTCTTGTCCAGTGGCCGGTGGATCCCAGAGCCTCCAGCTAGAAAAGAGTGAGTGTTGGAAAGGGGGGTCAGGGCCAGGCTCCTCCTCCCCAGCTGCCATACTGGAGGAGCTGTTCCTGTTTCTGCCTCCAGCTCTTAGGTGTGAGGACAGGAGAGCAGTAAAGAAGTACAATAACTTTACAGAAGCAAGGAACTCAGAGCCAGCCACCTTGGAGCAGCCCAGCCTGTTCTGGCACCTGCAGAGTAGGCACAGGCACGACATGCAATTACCTCTGTACTGAGAGTAGGTCCCAGTCTCTGGTTCATCATCATCTGGCTCTTCTCTGAACCGACGCTTCTGGCTTTTCTTCTGCAGAAGAAAGATACGGGGTCACTGCAGATAGCTTGTCCTTACAGCACTGTCCTTCCATGGACCCACGACCTCCCGCTTCTTTCCCATGGGGCCCAGAGACCTTCCACACCCACCACACATCCTCTGTCCCACTGCATCCTCCTACCCCACTCTAAGCAGCTCCTAGGCAGTCACAGCTCAGGCATGCCTTGTTTCCCCTGCACACCATACTCACACTGCGAAGGCCCACTTCTTGCAGCACCTCTGCCATCTCCTCATCCACTCCTGGGGCACAGGACAAGGGAGTCAGTGCATACATACAGATGGACGGGAAGAAAACCATACTATATGTCAGAGCAAGTCCCGTTAGACAGTACCTTTGGCTTCATCATTGTCCACCTCCTCCTCCTCATCGCGGATGATCAGGCGCCCATCCTCAGACACCTGGAAGTCATGCTTCACTCCTCTGGACCTCTTCAGGCTTGGCTCGGTGGCTACACAGAAAGATGAGTCAGGGCCTGGGGAAGGACCCACTCCCCAGTCAGCTGTACCCCACTACAAAGGCTCTGCTGCTCACTCAGCACCCGCTGGGAGACATTGGGGTCCAGGAAGTTGAGAGGCTCATCCTCTTCCCCTTCTTTCAGCCACGCTTGGCCCTTCTGCCGTGCTTGTTTCTTCCGCACCTTGCCCCGCTGCCGTTCCTCCTCTTCCTCCTCTGAGTCTGCCAGGATCTCCTCCATGCTGGGCACAAGGCAGAGAGCACAATGCAGACAGAGTAAGGCAGAGATGCAAGCTCCAGCCTGCCCACAGCACTGTATGCCAATGCCAGCGATGTCCTCAGCATCTCTACAGGTATCAGCCAAACAGATCCAGCACCAGGCCCTCTGCTGAGGCTTCACCCCAGCCCATCTCTACCTGTCTCCTCTGGGCTGGGCTGGTGCTTCCTCCTCCTCTGCCTCTGCAGCTGCTTGCTTCAGGGCACGCTGCTTGCGGCTGCGAGCTTCAGCCTTACGGATGTTCACCAGAACCTTGTGGAACTCAGCTGGCAGCAGTCCCTGCACCAGCTCAAAGCTAGGGGAACAAAAAGCTATCAGTTCCTGCAGTGCAGTGAAGGAACTCCCACAGTGCCCAGCACTGCTCCCAGCAGCCCTGGCTCACCCAAATTTGCGGATGAATCTGGTGAAGAGGTTTCTCAGCTTCATGCGGAAGTGGCGCCTCATGTCATCTGAAAGGCTGCCTATGGCCTCCAACTGCCAGCACAGACAGACCTCTGAGGTCAGAGACCCCTGTCCTGAACACCTGGTTCCTCACCCTTCTCCTGCACCCCTCTTGCCAGCTCCCTGCATCACTCACACCTATCCTACAGCAGCTCAGCTGTGCCCTGCTGCCCCGTGTGGTGCTCTCACCATAGTCTGGACATGCTTGGCCAGCAGTGTAGCGTCAACCAGCAGCAGCACGACTTTAAGGAAGCCCAGGGCTGCCTTCACCACATCACGTGTGCGAGAGCCCAGCAGCAGGCAGATGTTCTGCAGCAGCTGTTCCACGACGCTCAACTCCATGTAATCTGCAATGCAGCAGTGCTCAGTGTGCACTGGTGGGCACAGCCCTGTCCTGTTGCCTGGCAGTGCTGTGCCCCCACACTGTCCCTGCAGCTCTTGCTTACCTTTGAACTCAAAGAACAGGCGTGTGAGTGCCAGCACCGTGCAGCTGATCATAGTGACTGAACCTGTCAGCCCTGCGTAGACCAAGAGCAGGAACCGCTCCATAGCCTCTGCAAGAGGGGACAGCTCAGGTCATGGGGCAGGCATAGGTCTGAACCCCTGGATGAGAGCAGTGGTGGGACTGAGCAACAGCTGCTTACCTTGAGGAGTGGGCCCAAAGCGGATGAAAGCATGTCCCATCTCCACCAGCAGCATGAAGGCATTCTTGCGGGCTCCCACTGACACCTCCTTGGTGCACAGGATGACCTGGAGGCACAGAGCATGTCACAACCCCATAGCCACCCCTAGGTGTGCATCCAAGTCCCACACTCACCTCTGGGACCAGGGCAGTGACGAAGGGCTCATGCTCAGCTGAGAGCTGCTTCACAATGTGGAACAGGCATTTCAGCCGAGGCTGAGGAGAGAAAGAGCCCAGCACAGTCAGATACAGGGACACAGCCCTGTCCCCTTCCCACAGCAGCCCTTGTTCTCACCCTCTTGGCTGGGGACGCTGCACTCTTGAGTGAATCCAGAAGCACTGCCTGCAGCTCTTCCAGGTGTGAGTGGACAAAGGCCTGGCATGGGGCATGAGGGGCAGCACATACTTCCTCCAGCACACGGTATGCCTTCTTCTGCATGCTGTGGTCCTTGCTCTGCAGAAACAAGTGGTGACACTGCCATCAGTGTGGCCCTTGGCACAGTGAGAGGCCCTGCTGTGCTGCTGGGGCTGGGAGCAAACCGACCTGGAGGGAAGGCTGGATAGTCTGGTACAGGGAGCCCAGGGCCTGCTCGTTGGCATAGGGAGACATTGCCACAACCAGGTCCAGGATGGAAAGCCTGCAGCACAGACGGATAAGGAGGGAGATAAGCACAGGGCCATCAACACTCCCCAGTCAAGCTTAGGACTCTGGCTAGGAGCTCTGTTTGAAGCATGAGAATGGCATATTTTACAGGAGACAGCTTGAACACTGCTCAGTAGGAGGGAGCTAACAGATTCACCCATCAGTACTGACCCCTGGGTGTTACCTGGCAAACTCTGAGCTGTCAGGACTGGTCAGTTTCTCACTGGCCTTCTGCAGGAACCCACACACCATCTGCAAGGCAGGCACAGAGTCAGTGATGCTGCCTCTCCCATGCCTATGCACATCTGGAGTCAAGCTGCAGGCTTCGCAGCTGGCTCAGCAAGACTTTTTATTGACAGAAGAAAACAGCTGTGGCCAGCAGAGTCTGTCCCATATCCCTAGGTACTCACCTGTGGGTCCGTGATGGTCAGATAGGCACGCACGGTGTCCAGCACAGAGCGGCGTTGACCACTGCTGCCCCCATCCTCCTCAGGTTGGCTATACACATTAAATAGGATGGGCAGGAAATTTTTGGCAAAACGACCCACTTCTGCGCGCTCCGCATCTGGGGAAAGAAGGACAAGGGTGTGTGCATCAGCATCACACCCCACATCTGCCCTCACTGGGTCACTGTGGGGAACAGGGACAGCCCCCCTTGCCACAGCAGTGTCTGTCCCCAACCTGTCCCACAGCCGTGGTGGATGAGGGTGCGTAGGGCCTGGCACACGGTGAGGCGGAGGTCCGGGCGCTCGCTAATGGCCATGCCCAGGGTACGTGCCAGCCCCTTGAAGGCCTCCATCACGTCTGTGGGGCGGGTGCAGAAGCCGGGCAGCAGGGTCCAGACCTGGAAGCAAAGGAGTCGGTGGGAGACCAGCATCCCTTAGCCAGGACACCCAGGCTAGCACTGCAGGTAGGCAGTGGACGCTCTGTTACCTGCCATTGCAGTGTGTCATAGATCTTGGACTCAAGGCTCTTCCCAGCCTGGGCAAACTCTAGGGCTGCAAAAGAAGAGGGGGAAATGAACAGAACAGTGGAGGAGGCTCTGCCCTGAGGAGCAGAGCTGCTGCAGAGCAACCAGCACTGCGTACCCAGAGCCTTGCCATCCACTGCTCCTCACCTCTGCTTTTCAGAGTGGCTGCCAAGGGCAGGAAGTAGCTGGTGAAGAAGCTGAGCCGTGCACCCTGCACGTAGTCCCGCAGCACAGGCAGCAGCCAGCTGCGGGGGAAATCCAGAGTCTCCCTGTGGAGGGAGCACAAATTCAGGGGAGCATCAGACTTTAGGAAAGGTCACAGCCCCAGAGCTGGGCACAGTGAGACTCTAGGCAGCCTTCATAGCAGCTGAGGCTAGAAACTACACAAAGTGCCTGCTGTGATCAAGCAGACAGGCCCCAGCTGATAGAAGAAAATAATTTCTCTGCCAGAGATAAGCATCCTCTACTACTGGACCCCCCAACCAGCCCAGGGCCATGCTCACTCCTTGCCGTCGATCTGCAGGGGAACAGCTTCCAGCAGCACCTCGGGGCCCATGGCACCCACGGCAGCCCCCACTGCCTGGTCCACCTCAGTGGTGTAGGGGAAATGTGGAGAGAGGCGCAGGTCGCACAGGGACTGCAGGCACTGTGGAGACAGGCAGGAGGCTGAGCAAGGAGCCACCAGAACACACTGGCCGTGAAGACTCCCCGTCTCGCTCACCTTCCTCATGATGGGATGGCACTGCTTCCCACACACCTCGAAGAAAACCTCCAGTACTTGCAGCACGCCATCCCATGCTGCGTGGAAACGGTATGTCAGGCCTTCCTCCACCGATCTGGCAAGGAGAGGTAGGTGGTGACAGGGACCAAGCTGGGCCCATGGTGACAGCCTCTCCCATGCCCCACTGTTCCTCACCTGAACATCTTACAAAGGTAAGAGCCAGGGGCTGGGGCAGATGCAGAGATATTGCCTAGTTCATCCATGTGGGGAGCAATGCACTCATTCAGGAGGGTCTGCAAACACAGAAACAGTTTGGTGCTGAGCTGTGGATGTGCCAGCCCAGGGCAGGACAGAGGGTAGGACCCAACACAGAGCAGCCCCAAGTGTCCAGGCAGATCTCAGATCCCAGCCTGGCCACAACAAGGACCTAGGCAGCATGCACTTAGTACCTCAAGGCTCTGTGCTGCAGCTCTCACCACCTGCGAGTGTGGGGATAGGAAGCAATTCATGCTGGCTGAGAAGAGACGGGGCAGGTGAGCCCAGCACAGGTCCTTCTGCAGTCTGGAGAAGAGAGAGAAGAATGGTGAGAGACGGAGTTTGGCTTTCCCCCTGCCCAGTGCCAGCCTCTCTCCACCTGCCCAGGTTGACATGTGCCCTCTCCATGGTGGTCAGCCAGGTGAGCAGTGGCTGCAGGTCGCTGGCATTGGGCACGTAGTCGTACAGCGCCTAGGGAAGCAAAGTGACGTTGGGAACAGTGGTGCCAGTAGCCCCATCCCTCCCTATCTGTCCCTGCACTCACAGTGATGATCTGGGCATTGAGCTCAGCTGGCAGGCAAGATGTGCTGGGCTGGGCACTGAACAGGCTCTGGAAGGCCTGCATGGCACATGCTGTCACCAACTGCAAGGACACATTGTCAGGAGAAACAGAACCTCTGTCTTCACACCCCTACCCCAAAGCATGCTCTGCCCAACCCACGGGGACACCCCATCTCCACTGGGGCTTCCCATCTATGCCCTCCTTTTCTACAGTAGCCAACCAGCCAGATCTGACTTAGGTTGCTCTGATTTCAGGTCCTACAGATTCCCAATAAAGCAGCCTGACTCCTTCCAGAACTGAGGTGGAAGCACTGGCACAGGCACTGTGTGCAGGGATGCAGGGGAACTGACCACATGGCTGAGGGTCATGACTCTGAGCAGGGTCTCACAGCATGTCTTCAGCACAGCTGCAGGGAAGCAGGGCAGCAGGTCCCGCAGGAGGGCCAGCACGTGCAGCGTGGTGGTAGCCTCCTTGGTGCCTGGTGGAGCAGAGCAGTACCCACACTTGCAACAACAGCCTTGGGCAGACACCCCATGTCAGAGCTGGGGTGAACTGAAGCCCCACTCTGGGAAGAAGGGAACAACAGAAAGGTAGCTGAGGGCTCTCCTAAATTCTTGCAAACCTCTTGCTCTCCTGTCCCTACCTACCTCCAGCTTTTTCAATCTCCTGCACGCAGAATTTGGCACTGGAGGGTGCCGCAGGATGGTGCTCAGGAGCCTCATCTCCAAACATGAACTCGCTCCCCCTCAGGACGGAGCACACACCATGCTGAGCTGCTTTCCGAACCTGGGAGTGGGTGAATACAGGGGCATAGAACAGGCACAGAGAGCACAGCGAACCCCAGAACCAAGCCCTGGAGCAACACCCACCAGATACTGAGAACCCACCTTGGGTTTGGTGTGAACACAGAAGCTCAGCAAGCCATGGTAGACCTGGAGGGTGACAGGGTAGCTCCAGGCTGCCAAATCCTGTTTTCGCAGCAGTGTGGCCAGGCATGAGAGGACCTATAAGGGGAAAGCAAGGATATTGGTATTACCTTACAGAGACCACCCTGAATGTACCAGAGAGCCTGCTCCTCCCTGCAACTCACCCATCGCAGTGCAGAGGTGGAGCCGCTGCAGGCCTGTGAAGATATGATACTCATGAAGGCTTTTGAAGCATCTGAGAACTTCTTTATGAGTACCGGACTGGGGACTCTGTGGGGAGAAGGGGCAAAGAGCAGGCAATCACATAGAGATTGGCACTTCAACCCACCCCTGAGACTGTGCCAGACCCCATCCTGCCACGGCAGCTCTCCCCACTCCCTGACAGAAACTCACCGCTTCAAGACAAGGTTGAGCAAGTATGCAACAGCAGCCACTGACTCAGGGGAATCCACTGCCTCCAGTGTGGTCATCTGGGAAGAAAGGAGTTTGTAGCAGGAGGGTTTGCAGCAGGCCAGCCTTTCCCAAAGTTTTGGGGAAGGTGGTAGAGAAACAAAAGGCAACTCAACAGTGCCTCTTCTAGAGGATGCCCAAAGCCTCCGAGATGAGCATAGCACCTCTGGGAGTTCCCATCAAACTGTGGTGGTCACTCACCAGTGCAGCAAAGTACTCAGTCTCAGTCTCTTTGCCCCCCTGCGAGCGGATCACATCTGTCACAGCTGCCAGCACGGCACAGATCTGTCACAACAACAAGCAGAGCCATCAGCACCCTCAGATTCTTGCTCAGGACGGGAGCTATGCCCCAGGAACACACACCCAGCCCCACTCTCCTTGGTACCTCTTTGTGTGCAGCAGAGTTGGACTCCCAGAAGCGCTGCACCTTGCTGAAGGTAATGTTGGTGCAGTCGCTCAGCCCGCTCAGGAAGGTGCCAGAGGATCTCTCGGTGGCAGCCTCGCCAGCATCACCCTCTTCCATGGGCAACTGAGAGCTACCGCTTGGCCGCTGTACATGCAGGGATCCTGACTGCAGCTCATTGTGCAGCTTCACAGCATCCACCGTCAGATTGCTTTTCTCTGCAAGGTGAGCAGACCCGGGGTCAGGCTGTCCCACATCCCCACCACCCTCCCCTGCCAGTATGAGATGCAGATGTTGCTTCTGCATTGGAAAAGTACTGCGATGAGGGGTGCAGAAGAGTGAGGCATTGAGCTTAGGATGGAACTCATTACTCAGAAGGCGGAGAGGCCTAGGCACTGCTGCCCAGATAGTTGTGAGTGCCCAAATTGGGTGGGCCAGAGGCCTTGGCAGCGGATGACAACCAGTCGACGGCAGGGGTCGGAACCGGGTGGACTTTAAGGTCCTTTCCAACCCTGCGCCGCCCCCCACCGCGTCCCACCCCGGCCCTCAGGCCGCTCACCGGCAGGCCGGCTGTAGAAGCGGCTTCGCGCGGCCAGGCGGTGCCGCCGAGTCTCGGGGTTGCAGTCGCTGCTGTGTCCCTTCCGCCACCGCCGCAGCTTAGTGGCGGTACCCGCCCGCAGCCTCCCGCACCGCGCCATGCTCGCCCCGGCTCCACGTGCCGCCTCGCCTCACTTCCGCTTCCGGCGCCCGCCGCCATTTGCAGTGAGGGCAGCGGCGCCCGCATCGCGACGCGGCGACGTCACGGCCCGAAGGTCGCGCCGCCCTTCGCGGCCCCGCCATGCGCTACGTGCGCCCTCGCCCGCCGCCTCCGTCTGCCTGCGCATGCGCGCCTCGCACTGCCCGGCGCGGGGCGGCGCGGGGCGGGTCAGTCGCGCGCGGCGGCGGCAGCGGGAGGAGCGCGAGAGCCGAGCGCCGGAGCAGCAATGGCCGCCTACCGCCTCGTGCTCGTCCGCCACGGCGAGAGCGCGTGGAACCTGGAGAACCGCTTCTGCGGGTGGTACGATGCCGACCTGAGCCCCGCCGGGCAGCAGGAGGCGCGGCGCGGCGGAGAAGCCCTGCGAGGTACCGGCGGGCCGCGCGTTGAGCGGGCGGTGGGGCGGGTGGGGGGGCTGCGCCCGTCGGGCTCTGCGGCGGCCGTCTCGGGGCGCGGCGGGGACCGGCGGCGTCCGTTATGCAACGGCGCGGCCTCGTGCGGCCTCTGACCCCCCCCCACTCCCCCGCCGCCTTCGCAGACGCCGGCTATGAGTTCGATATCTGCTTCACGTCGGTGCAGAAGAGGGCCATCCGCACCCTGTGGAACGTGCTGGACGCCATCGACCAGATGTGGCTGCCCGTGGTGCGGACGTGGCGCCTCAACGAGCGGCACTATGGGGCCCTCACCGGCCTCAACAAGGCCGAGACGGCTGCCAAGCACGGCGAGGCCCAGGTGAAGATCTGGAGGCGCTCCTTCGACATCCCCCCGCCGCCCATGCAGTCGGACCACCCCTTCTTCAGCACCATCAGCAAGGTAAGGGGCTGCCAGGAGCCCGGGGAGCCTCGTGGCACGGGCCTCCCACGCTGCCCTTCGCTCTCCGGTTGCAGCATCGGTGACAGGGGCTGGACTGAGGCCATCCTGTGCGCTCCCTGCAGAGGATAAACCCCAAGGCATGGCACAAAGTCAAGGGGAGATGTTAATCATTAGTCCTGCAGCCAAAGCTTGGGTGCTTGCTCTGCAGAAAGCACCGTGCTATTGCCCCCCAGGCAGGGCCGGCAGCTGGAGGCAAATCCCAAAGCACTTTCTCATGGGTGTATAGCTACAAGCCAGTTCCACTCCTGTTCTCAGTCACTGTTCTCAGCACTCAGCCGCCAGTACCACTATTCCGTTCTGCGCAGCTGCTAGTGTAGCCCCCAGGGATGCTGAGCTGTGGTGCAGGTGTGGTGGTGTTACTTGCAGGATCGTCGCTATGCTGACCTGACAGAGGACCAGCTGCCCACATGTGAGAGCCTGAAGGATACCATTGCCCGGGCCCTGCCCTTCTGGAATGAGGAAATTGTCCCACAGATCAAAGAGGGCAAGAGAGTCCTTATTGCAGCCCATGGCAACAGCCTGCGGGGGATTGTCAAGCACTTGGAAGGTACAGCAGCTCTGCACGCTGCTTGGGATCCCCCACTGCTCTGGCTCCCCTTGCCCTTCCTTTGAGCAACCGTCTTCTGTTTGCAGGCATGTCAGAAGAGGCCATCATGGAGCTGAACCTGCCCACCGGCATCCCCATTGTCTATGAATTGGACAAGAACCTGAAGCCTGTCAAGCCCATGCAGTTCCTAGGAGATGAGGAGACGGTGCGCAAGGCCATGGAGGCTGTTGCTGCTCAGGGCAAAGTCAAGAAATGAGGCAGGCGTGCAGACTAGCAAGTAGATGAGTCCCCTCCGTCCCCACCCCTCTGTGCACACCCCACAGCTGTAGGAACTTGGAGCTGCAGAGCTGGAGCAGGGAGCAGCTCCCCAAGATTAGGTTACTTCCCTCTGCACCAGGCTCACCTCTGCAGGCAGCCTGGGAGCTGGGGGATGAGGGGCTGTGTGCACAGGGGTCTGGTGTGAAAGGGAGTCCTCGCTCTGTCAGGCAGCAACTGCAGCCCTATGTTGTGTGTTCCCAGCCCTTGGGGGGATGCTCTCAAGCAATCTTTTGCCATGCCTGGCTTCTCTTGCTTCCCCGGCAGCTCTTGTCACTGTTACTGTAGTTCTGTTGCTTGGTTTAGTTATTCCAGGAGCACAACGGGAGCAGTGGGACATGGGCAGGAGGGGGCAGCAACCAAGATGGGTGCCCAGTCCCCTTGTGGCTGTGTGGCACAAAGACTAGGATGCTTAGACACCAAATAGGTCGTACTGCGGTGCATGCTCCTCTGTAGTACAGCACCCAGTAGTAGTACTTGCAAACCCTGACCCAGCTCTACCAGCCAATGCTTTAACTTATTGCTTTTGGACAAAGGAAGGAGCGTGTTGTCTGGGAATTTGTATTTGCCATGTGCTTCCTACAGCCAAAGCCAACCCTCGTCCTGCCTCATGGAGGTGGAATAGATGCCATTGTGCCCCCATCCCTCAAATGTGTACTTGGCACTGTCACTGTAGCCTCCCCCACTGCTGCTGTAGTGAGCCTGGGCTTGTGCTGGGTCAATCTAACTGTCCAGCAGTACCAGTTGTCTTGTTCCAGTTCAATAAAAGATTAATATGCAATAATTAATGTCAGCGTTTTTCTGTACCACTGCACCATGTGCTCCTGGGCCACGTGGCGCTCCCACTTTGTCTCATACCTCTTTTCCTGTGCTACCACCACGTGTTTGTGATGCAGAAGTTGCTGCTGACTTGTGGGTGCAGAAAGTGCTTGGGCTCTGCACAGCAAAGCACAGTTCTGCAGTCCTCCCTGCAAAGAGTGATTCACTGTGACTCATCAGTGGTTTACTGGCTCTGGTGTCTGCCACACCCCTTCGCCTAATGAAGGGCATGCATGACCTGAGGTGATAAGCGGCCCTGGGGCTGAGAACAGCAGCAGCCACAGCCTGCGCTGAGTACCACTAGCCTTAAAGCCCCTCACTGCTCCCCTTCCCGAGCCCCAGGCTAGGAACACACTTTCTCACCCCTGCACAGCCCCCTCCAGCAGCTCCAGAGCAATCCCTATGGGCAGTAACTGAGCAGAACACAGAGCTTTCAAAAAAGAAAAAAACATTTATTACCTACAGCACAAATACAAAATCCATCCTGCTGTTCCAGTCTCTCAAGTGTACAGCTGCATGGAAGCTGCTGGAACCCACCACCACAGCAGCCCTCTTTCCTGGGGTCCCCATGCCCCTGAGGGGGCTGCTAGGTCTGCAGGAACTGTGGCTGCACACGGGCCACCTTACGGAAGTCCTTGGTGTGTGTCTGTGGGCACTGCATCTCACACCAGCTGATGGGCACCATCTGCACCCCTGCAGGCATCCCCAGTCAGCAGGTTTCCTTCCTGCTTACTCTTTTTTCACATTTCCCAGCCCCAGCAGCCCAAGGCCTCCTCCTGGGGCCCCCAAGGCTCAGCAGTGGGAGGAAAGGAGTGTGTTTGTTCCCCAAGCTGCATCAGCTGCTCCCCACGTGAAGGGGTGATTCCTACCTGCCTCGCTGCGTGCCACTACCACACCCAGCTCATTCTCTGCTGTGCTCAGCAGGTAGTTGGACTGTGCATCCCCCAGTGAGATCTGGTTGGGTGTGGGTTAAGAAAAAGACTCTCTAGCCCAGTACAGACCCTCGAGGCCTGTGGGCCCTCCCCGTGCAATGGGAAAGGATACAACTTTGGCTAGAACTATGTCACCAGGGCGAAAACTCTTGTAGACTTCTACCTGTGTGGGAAGGAGGGAAGAGGACTGCATTGAGAACGCAGGTACTTCTCAATAGGCACCCCACAGGCAGCAACGAGATGAGAGCCGGAGAGGGGGAAGCTGCAATGGCACCGCACCCAGCAGTGCCCTGCTGACCTTATCCTTCTCAGTGGCTCGAATGTCTTCCCTCCTGGAAAAGGAGACACAGGAATGTGATACCAGAAAGAGCAAGCAGGAGCTGCCCCAGCCTGTCTGGACACCGGCCAGACCTTGCTAGATGTCTCCAGGCAGCTGCCCTCACCCAGCTGGCTGGTGCCAGGCAGGCAGCCCGCCCTGAGCAGCATGACCCCTGCCCTTTTCCTACCGTATGGTGCCGCGGAAGGTGGATTTCAGCGGTGTGGAGCCAACATACAGGATGTTCACTTTGGCAAAACGGGAGTTGATGCTGCACACCTGCACGGAGGGACAGCAGGCAGTCAGCGCCTGTGCGGCACGGGCTGGGCCCAGCGGCTTGTTTACTGCTCTGCTGCTGTCGCTCCAGGTGCTGCCCTCCATGCGGGGTTCTGTAAGGAAATCGCAGAGCCCCCGGCCGCAGGCACGCACAGGGACACGTGAGGGGCCGTCCCACCCCCGGCACCCACCTTGCAGGTCACCACGGCCCCCACGCCGGGCAGCAGCTGCGCCTCCGCGTCCCGCACCACCGACACCACGGGCAGCTGCGAGACACACACGGGCTCGGTTCGGGGCCGTCCTCGCCCCCCTCCCCCCGGAGCCCCGTACCGCTCGGAGCCCCGCTCCGCGCTCACCCCGCCGCCCTCCACACATTTCTGCAGGCAGCCAGCCAGCGAGGCGAAGATGGAGCCGTGCCGCGCGTAGGTCCCGCTGCCCGCCGAGGCCTCCTCCGTGCTGCACAGCCGCTCTCCTGCGGAACGCCCTGTCAGCGCCGAGGCCGTCCGGCCCGGCCTCCCCCGGCATCACGGCCCCGCACTCACCGGGCACGCAGTACCGAGCCGGCGGCGCCATGTTCCGTTCCGCACGTGAGCTCGCAAAGAGCCCTCCTCCTATTGGCTCTCAGCGGCGGGGCCGCGATATAAGCGGCATGGCTATTGGCTCGCTTTTATCCACAGGGAGGAGCGGCGGCGCGGCTCCCGCTGGGAGTCGTAGTGTAGCGCCGGGTGACGGCGGTTCCCGGCATGCTCGGTGCGCAGGCGCGGGGCGGCGGGCGCTGCCCGGGGCCGTGAGGGCGGCGTGGGCACCGGGCATGGCGACGGGCGGCGGGCAGCGGGCGGCAGGTGGGCGCGGGCCCGGGTGCCGCAGGGCGGGGGAGCTCGGCCGCTGCGGCCCGGCCCCGCGGCGGTGCGGGCCCTGCGGCGGGGTGCTGCCCGCCCACGGTCGGGCCGCGCTGCCCCTTAGCCGCCGCCGTCCGTCACGGGCGAGGCCATCTCTGAGCCCGGTGTCGGCGGGAGCGGCACGCGGGGTTGGCGAAGCCCGCCTCCCCGCTCTGACGGTGGGCTGGGTGCCGCTGCGAGCCGGCTGCGCGGTGCGTGTGCCTGGAGCGGGGCGCGGTGCTGCCGGGAGCAGCGCGTGGGGCCGGCTCTGGGGCTGAGCCGCCGCTGGTTGCGCTGAGGCGCTGCCGTCTGGCGCCGTGCCGAGGCGAACGGGACCTTGGCGGGACCCCGGGGCGCGGTGCTGGTTAATATTGATGGCCGTGCCTGCACGGGGGTCCCGACCCGGCGGATCGTTTGCCTCATTTCGGGGCCGGCTCGGGTTCCTCCTCGCTCCCAGCACGGCCCTTACGTGGGATGAGAGGCTCGGTGGGAAGACGAGCACTTGGTTGTGCGTTCCTTCGCTGTCTGAGTGGTGGCACCTCGGCCTGGGGCTGCCTGCAGGGCTCTCCGTCTGTGGAGCGTGGCACTGACCCGAGAGGATCCGGGAGAGGGGAAGGAGAGGTGCTGGGACTCTGAGTGCAGCGCTGTGAGGTTGGGCTAGGTGTTGGGATGGCCTCTGCAGCTTGGTCCGGAGGCTGAGGCAAAGGAAAGCGGCGTCCAGATGCTGCCTTCTAGGTGTGAGGAGAGGGTGTGTGTATTGGGTGGGCTTCCTCGTTCCTGAGTCAGTTAGGAAAGACTGGTGAGGGGATCCCGCGTGGTTTTTGAGCATTCCCTGCCCTGGGATGGGCCCAGCGCCCCAAGTGCCCGCACCGTCTCTGGTTTCCTCTGAGTCAGACTCTCCGTGTCGGTCCCCATCCCCCTCCCTTCTGGGAAAGACGAGATGGGAGCAGGGAGCATCTGAGGTCAGGTGCGGAGGCCTGAGAGCCCCGTGTCCCCCTCTCCATGCGCAGAGCTCAGGAACGCAGCATCACGGCCTGCAGTTTGGGCTCAGCGCCACCCGCTTCTGCTCTGCATCCCGTGCAAGGTGACAGAGAGCCTTGCCCCGCTGTGCGGGCACGCACCTGGCAAGAGCTGACCATCCACACACCCAGGAGGGGACGCCCTCGCCGAGGGACAGCAGGGTGGCCTGCCCACACCCAGCCTCTTCCCTGCAGGTGCAGCTCAGCAGGGATGAGGAGCCGGCAGCGGATGTTCGCCGCAGTGATGCGCCTGCTCCTCAAGTGCCTGCGTCTGGGCCGGCGGCGGCGCTTTAAGCTGCTGCAGCAGGCAGGACAGCTGTGGCACTACGGGCACCTCTGCCTCCGCTCCCTGCTCTACAATTCCTTCACCAACAGCGACGTGGTGCTTGACTCTCTCTTTGAGCCTGTCTACTGGCTGGTGGACCACGTCACCCGCTGGTTTGGTGTGGTGAGTGCCTCCGTTGCTAGAGGGGTTTGGGGTGGCGAGCATGCTGCTGGGGACACGGAGTTCTAGAGCTTGAGCTGTGCTGCTCCAGGTGGAAGGGAGTGAGGATTCAGCATAGAGCAAGTGCTGCGCACTCCACTGACCCAAGCCTCTTTTCCTTTAGGTGTTTGTGGCGCTGGTGATAGGGTTGACAAGCTCCATCGTGGCCATTGTATACATCTGCCTACTGCCCCTCATCCTGCAGACGTACACACCTGCCTGGATCTGCTGGCATCTTGCCTACGGACACTGGAACCTCATCATGATTGTCTTCCACTATTACAAGGCCATCACCACCTCGCCTGGGCACCCACCGCAGGTGAGGCTGAGCCTGGGCACTGATGGGCACTATAGCCTTTGCAGCTGGGCACTGAGAGCATCTGGGGGGCTAGAAGGGGAGGCAGGTTTGGGGACGTGTAGCTAACATATGGGGAGCAGAGGATGGTGTGGGGGCTTGGGAACACATCCTCTTTTCTGACCTGTGTGCAGGCCAAGAACGATCTCACTGGCGTCTCCATCTGCAGGAAATGCATTGCCCCCAAGCCGGCTCGCACCCACCACTGCAGCATCTGCAACAGGTAATGTTCCCCAGCCTTCCCACCACATCAGGTAGTGCCTTTGCTATTTGGGGCAGGAATACCTCTCCTCCCCCCCACCATAAGCCATGAGAGATGGGCCCCTTCCTCTCTGCTCTGCTGGCTTTTTACCTGCCTCTAGCACAGCATGAAGGACTGAGGGGACTGGCTGCCCCCTTCCAGACATGGTGCTTGCAATTTGCACTGACACTTGTGGTGCTCTCCTCCCTGCCAGGTGTGTGCTGAAGATGGACCACCATTGTCGTATCCTTCTGCAGTACTAACTTACTGCACTCTCCTGAGGAGCTAGCCCTGCTTCCTCCTCATCTCCCTGCTTCGTTTCTGTCCTGAGTCACCCAGTGCAGGGGAGGGTTCAGGGAGCCTGGCTGGATGTCTTGATCCCCATGGAGTGGGTTTGGACTAGTGACCATCACAGTTACACACCTTTAACCCTAGAGGCAGCCTGGCTCAATAACTGTGTTGGGCACTACAACCACCGCTACTTCTTCTCCTTCTGCCTCTTCATGACCATGGGCTGCATCTACTGCAGCATCAGCGGCTGGGACATGTTCCGGGATGCCTATGCAGCCATTGAGGTGAGTTTAAGTGAGATGGCCCCTCACCTGCTTCAGGAGAGGAAGTGCTGGCATACTCAGAGGCTGCCTGGTCTCCCCAGGCTGAGCTTGCAAAACAAGGCTGAACCAGCGCTAGCATTGTACTGACTTTGCTTCTCTTTTCCCTTCTCCTGTGAGGTCCCTGCTGCCCTAGTCTTGTGAGGTTTGAGAGGAAGGGCCCTTTCCTCTGAGCCATGTAACTGGTGCCCTGTGTTTTCCATCCCCCTAGAGAATGAAACTGCTTGAGAAGGAGAGACTGCAGGTGGCCGCCAACCAGGTGGGACATCCCTGCTCCCCAGCTGCTCCAGGCAGCGTGGAGCAGAGCTGCCCTGCAGGCTGATTGCTGCTCTCAAAGTGAAGCCTGAGGCCAGAGCCAGCCCCCGTGCTTGTTTCATGAGTCACAGAGCTAGGGCTGCCTGGGCAGCTCAGTTACAGGCGCAGCCTTCAGCAGTTATGGGTCTGATTCCCCATATACCAAGCTTTCAGTGGCTTTGGCTGGTGGCAGCAGCAGCAGCACTGGGGCCAGGGCACTGTTTGGCATGCTACTCAGGCTCTGCTCTCCTGGGGAAGCTGCAGCAGCAGTATGTACACATCTCACCCTGAGCATCATCTCCTTTGTGGTGCAGTGACCTGCTTCCTGAGCTCCAGCACACTGCTTGTCACTCATATGCAGCTCTCAAGTGGTGTCTGTCTGTCTTGTGGCTGTCTTCGGCTGCCTCCCTCTCGTCCTGGCTGTTGTGTTGGTTCTGGTGCCAGTTTTTTTCTAACTGCCTGATTCCTTCATCAGAGGAGCACTGCATTCCCTGCCTGGCTTTACACTGTAAAGCATTCTGGTAACATGCCCCTCTCTGTCCTTTTTCAGACATATTACCAGACCCCACCACCTACCTTCTCTTTCCGCCAGCGAGCTTTCCACAAGAGTGTGGTCTACCTCTGGGTCTTGTGCAGGTAATGGGGTTACAGAGGCTGGGAGGGTGCTGGGGGAAGCAGTGGGGTCTGCTGCAGCACTGCTGTGCTGTCCCTTGTATGCCACCTTCCCTGGGCTAGGCTGCTTTGCTCTAGCACAGACATCCCTGCCCTGCTGGCTCTTGGGCTCCCGAGAACTGATTTCAGCTCCCTGGCACGTGGGATGAAAGCCACCAAACTACCTGCACTTGCTCAGGAACACAGCCTCAGTACCCCACAGTTACGATACTGGTGAAGATCTATGTGCAACCTGCTGTGGCTTGTCCCCAGCTCAGTAGCATTGGCCCTGGGTGCCCTCACACTGTGGCATGCTGCCCTCATCACCCGTGGGGAAACCAGCATTGAGAGGCACATCAATAAGAAGGAGAGACAGCGACTGCAAAAGAAAGGCAAAGTAAGCACAGCCTCCAGGGTGGGAGGGCCAGCCAGGCAGAGCCAGACTTAATGTGCATCTCTCTGACCCACAGGTGTTCAGAAACCCCTACAGTTATGGCAGCTGGGACAACTGGAAGGTGTTTCTGGGAGTGGACATGCCAAGGTAAAGCACAAGGGTGCTGGGACCCTGGAACCAGCTTTACAGGGCTCAGAGGACCCAGACCAATTTTTGGACCCAGCTGTAGTGCAGCCTCCAGCTGCCTCAGCTTTGCCTAGTGGCAAGCTTTGGCTGAGCCAGCACTGCTGCAGGCATGCCTCTGCCAGGAGAGGGAGGCTGGTGTGGCAGCTGAGGACCATGGACTCACATACCCCACTGGCACCTAACAACCCTGGCTCCCCCTCTGCGGTGCCACGACTTCAGCTTTTTGCTGCAGGCTTTGCTTCTCTCCCTACAGGCATTGGCTCACGCGTGTCCTGCTGCCATCTCCTCACTTGCCCCATGGAACAGGCCTGAGCTGGGAGCTGCCTTCCTGCATGACCGAGCAGCGTGCACCACTCCTGGCCATCTGAGGCCTGGGTGCAGTCCCTCCCTGCTGGTAGGGGAGCACACAGGGGACCCCCTCCACAACCACAGCTCAGTTTGGCCTAAGTGGCTGGTGGAAGGCAGGTGCGCTGGCACACACCTCTTAGCAGAGCCAGAGCTCTGAGAAATGGAACTTAAAGGCCTGGTTGCTTGCTCTATTAGTGCCTCAGTGGCTGCAGGCAGCCCTGGGGAAGGGGGCAAAGCTGCTGTTCCTGTCTAGATGAAGGAGGTACTGCCCTCACAACGCACCAGTGTGGGGCAGCATAGGGCCTGGTGTGGCTCTGTGACAGGGGGCAGAGGTTGGCTTACCTGCCCCCTAAACATTCCCCAGGGAGACTTTTTAAGAGCATCCAATAAAGGTGTTTTGTGTTTGTTTTTTTTAAAAAGAAAAGTATGTTTGACTCTTCCATGGTGGGAGATACAGCTGGCTGAGGGCAGACGAAGTCTTATGATTCCAGTTTGCATGGAGGAGTAAGGGCCTGCACCCAGCCCCTTCAGCTAGCACAGGCCCTGGGGTCGCAGCCTGGGCTGCACTGAGACCCCACATGGCATTACCAAAACAGACAACTTTATTCCTCTCACACATGGGGCGCTGCACAGAGCACCTGCGTGCACAAGCCTGCCCGTGCAGTTCACATGTGGCAAATCTGTCCCTCAGTGTCCCTGGCTACAGGCAAGCCATAAGCAGCACAACTCCTTCCCTCTGCTAGGTACAGAGGAGAGGGCAGTAGGCCAAGAAGGGGCCGCAGGGGAGGTGCTGCCTGCAGGTCTCCATTCTCCAGCCTCAGCGCTCCAGGCAATACCAGGCTCCAGGGGAAGCTGGGTCCACGGCCTTGACAGGGTCCTGGTCAGATTGTCAGTAAGCACAGGGAAGGGATTCAGGGTGCTCACCTGCCCGGGCTCCCCACCAAGAACCTGTGGAGACAGAGACTGCCATCAGCCATATCTTAAACACACTGACTCCCCTGCAGCTCCAGCCATGCACTCACCATTCCCCTCGTGCTGCTACTGCCTCCTTCCGCACCAGCCTCTTCTTGTCATCTAAAGGCTTGGCCAGCGCCCGGATAACTCGGGCCTTGTATGGGAGCAGCTGGAAGACAACTACTGCTCTCAGCAAGAGTCCTCCAGGGTGCTGGCTGCCCCAACCATGGCTGGGACCCACTTGCACAAGGAGCAGGAAGCAGGAACACTTACCACCATTGTGGGCAGGCTAGTGAGCGCATGGGCACAACGCAGGGCAGCGATGCGGACAGCCTGAAAGAGAGAGGAATGAAGGATGGAAGGGGCTGGGACACAGGAGAGGGGGGTGTGGTGCAGAGAGTGTGGTATGCACACACCATAGCGGGGCTGGAGGTGAGGCTGAGGAACTTGGTGACCAGTGTGTCGATGTGCAGGCTCATGATCTGGGGGGCTTCGAGCAGCAGCGGTTGGAGGCAGCTCAGGGTGGAGAGCTGTACTACACGGTCTGAGCAGGACAAGGCCTCAAGCAGGAGGGAAAGCAGCTGTGGGCAGAGAGGACACAGGAAATGTGAGTAACGCTGCTCTGGAGCCTGCACTGATGCAGTCCCCTTATTGAGGCCAGCTCTCACCGTGGGCAGTTCTGTCACCAGCACAGGCTTGGGAAGATGGTTGAGCACATGGGATAGACTCTTCAGGTAATTGGCCTTCACATCTGTTGCAGGCAGAGATGGTCACAAGTAGCAAGGGGAAGGAGGGGATGCTGTCTCAGATCCCCAGGGTGAAGGGGCACTAATTGGTGAGGCCAGGCTGGGGCCAGCTGCTCACCGGCACCAGCCCTATGGAAGCCTTGCACCAGCTTGGGCACGTTGTCAGTGAAGAAGCGCTGGCGGAACATGATGCGCACGTCAGCGTGGCAGCCCTTGTGCAGCACGTCTGGGGACTCAGCCATGAGCAGGGAGAAGCCATCGGCTGCAGCGGGGCCCAGCTCCACGTCACTCAGCAGGCCCAGCAGCTATGAGGAAGAGAGTGTTGAAAAAGGGAGCCACAGCAACTTGGGCTGCTGACCAGAGGCAGGGGGAGCAGGAAGGCTCTTTCAGGAGTGCCCAACCTCACTGCTGCCTACCTTGTCTGTTAGATGGGAGCTCAGGGGGTGGTAGCGCAGCACCAGGGCTTTGGTCACCTGTGCAGGCAGAGCAGAGTCAGCACCACCCAGCTAGGGCACCATGGAGCTCTTCCCTCACACCACAGATAGGCCTTACCCAGAGCAGCAGGGTGAGTGCCTGTGTTCGGTGAGGTCCTTCTGTAAGGCCAGGCTCCATCCTATTCACTGCAAGCTGCAAGATCTCATCCAGCTGCTGCCCTGGGGATGCAGAAGTGGGAGACCGAGCATTTCCCTGTCAGTCCTGAGCAGAGACACAGAAAATCTGTTTGCTCCCTTACCTGCTGGGTGCTTGTTTACAAGCCCTGCAAAGCACTTGGAAGCTGCGGTGGCTGTGAAGGGACAGCTGCAGGAGCAACTCAGTGCCAGCAGTTCCCGGAGCAACCGTTCCTGCTGTGGAATTACCACCTAAAAGAGACAGGGAGCGTGTTACAAACTAGGTCCACAGCTGCTCCCTTTCTCTGCCCAGGGAGCTCGCTATGGATCTGGAAAGAATGGTGCTCAGCCAAGGCCCTTTCTACCCTTCTCACCAACTTACATTGTGGGGTAAGGAACAGACAAAGGCCATGAGGAGGGCAACTAGGCGTCTCTGTGGCTCCAAACACTCCCCATCCTGTGGGGGAAGAACAGCACCCACATCAACATGATCCTTGTTGGCAGCCTGTACCAACATCCTACGTTCTTGCCCATAGTAAACACCCCACACACCTCGAAGGGCTGGAAGGAGCAAGGAAAACTGTTTTGGGGCAGAAAGGAGACCTCTCCATCCAGGAAGAGGGACACCACATGAGATATGCTCTGGGCAGCCAGCCTAAGAGAAAGGAGACATCACAATGTGCTGCTCTGGTAGTGTCACCAGAGAACTCCCGAGTACCTCCTCTGTGGAGCAGCAGAGGGGCACGAAGCCCACCCTTCCCCACGAGGCAGTGTCCAGCATCCACACCAGCACTACTCACTCAGGGCTAAGGTGAGTGGTGGCAGCGCTGATAACAGGGACCATAGCAGTCAGCACCTCCTCCTCCAGTAGCGCCTTGCTTACCAGCGGGTGGCTGCTCTCTGCAGACAACGAGTGGAAAGAGAAGTGGTGCAGCCCACCGGCACTGCACAGAGGCAGGCACAGCCCCGTGACCCACGTCATAGGGCACTGCTGCTCTGCCTCTGATCAGGGGCCCGCAGTGCCCCCGTTTGCCGTTGGATGGCAGCAGCAGCGTTCTTTGTAGGACCAGAGAGCCCAGCGCACCGCCGCCGTTCTCTCTTGCTCGAGCCGCGACGCTTACCTTGTGTGGCAGCCTGAACGGCCATAGCCAGCAGACACGGCACCACTGCCTGGTGGTAGTACCAGCAGCCCTCCGCGTCTTGCTGGCACTGCAGGGCCACACGGTGCAGGCTCTGGCATACAGAGACCACCTCTTGGGCATTCCCAGCCTCGCTCCCTGCAGCGTACATTCAGCCAA
This sequence comes from Perdix hodgsoniae, assembly GCA_035772895.1. Taxonomy (NCBI): domain Eukaryota; kingdom Metazoa; phylum Chordata; class Aves; order Galliformes; family Phasianidae; genus Perdix; species Perdix hodgsoniae. Next base: position 13,017,021 of record JAPSGF010000013.1, read on the forward strand.
CATCACCCCAACAGCCGCTGCACCCACACCAGCATTTTAGGGCAGCAATCAGGTGCACGGCCCCATTTACAGGACACGGGGCGGGTCAGCAACACAGCCCTCCCCCCTTATCTCCTGAGGAGTGTGCTGCGCAGAGCTGCCTGCTGCCAGCTGTGTTACCTTTCTGCACATTCCGGAGGTGCTGCAGCAGTACAGGGACAGTTTCCCTCACGATGCTGGTGTGTGTGGACACGGCTGCCAAGGCCTGCAGGCAGCGCTGCTGCAAGGAATGGAGATCCCGGGAGCTCTCCTCCTCTCGCTCTGAAGAGGAAATGCAACTCAGAGGGTTGTTGGGATGGCTCCCAGCCCCCCTGCAGTGCTCAGGCTGGAGTGTAGCATCACAAAAAGACTGGCCCACGCCAAGTCCAAGGCATCCTGCCCTGTCTGTGACTGGGCAGCTCCTCAAGGGCAGTCCCTGCTGTGCAGGCTGCTTCTGATCCCCAGACACAGTGCAAGCAACACAGTACATGTGCTAGGAATTCCTCAGTGAGGAGAACCATATGGCACAGTCTCTCTGTTCCACCCCAATACCAGAAATTAATCCCTTTGCAAGACTGTCAGTCCTACCTGACTGCAGCTCCTCTCCAAGCCTGGGCACCATGCGTCCAGAGAAAACTTTTGGGTAGACAGGGGCCAGAGATCCAGCTGCTTCCATCGCTGCTTCACTGCCGGGAGGGAAGAGAGCAGAAGGGGTGATGTAAACAATGCAAACTCTGGGCTGTTTGTGCATCAGCTGCAAAGATCTGAGCCAGAATGTACCACCAGAAATCCATTTCTCAGGATTCTGCCTTTTTCACCCTATTGGCAGTAGAGTCCCTTGATTTGACAGACCCAGACTTTCCAATTCTGATTCCAGAAATCACCTGGCTTAACCCTTTGCTTCTACACACACTTGGCCTCTACTTTTCCACAGTTCCTTTGCCTCCACCCAGACTAAGCCCATCTCTGTAGCAGAGCCAGGCCTTGTTCCTCTTCTCAGAGTATGGGTGACCGAAGCAGTGTCAGCCCAGCACTCACCTGCTCTGGGAATCTTCCTTGTGCAAAGCGAGCCGAACAAGATGATCCACAACCAGCTCCAGGTCAGAGGGAGACAGGAAGCCTGGAACAAGAGCCATAGAAGAATTATGCCTTTGGTCAAAGGCTAAGATCCCAGTGCTTTGGCCAGCATCCTTCCCTCTTCTTGTCCAGGCTATCAGCAATGTAGCATCAGACAAACTCCAAAGATACAAGGTGTCCAGCACAAGCAGGCAAGATAAATCAAATGATCCTGAAGCTCATAGACTGAATAAGAAGTCCTGCCACTCCTCCTGTCATCCACATGCAGCACAGGCAGCTAACCACAGCTCCCAGAGCAGGGCAACACCTCCCCTCCGCCTCCCCAGGGGATGCAAAATACCAACCTTGCAAAGAGCCCAGGACAGTCAGTGCCCTGATCCCGACCAGCTGGAGCTGCACGCTGGGATCTGTGAGTGCTGAGAATACCACAGAGCAAACTGTTTCTTGGAGCGACAGCAGAGCACTCTCATCTGGAGACAGAAGCATGGAGTCACTGCCTGCATCTCACTGTCACAGCACAGCCACCACCACAGCGCTGGACAGACACTTTCTGATGCCCTGCCAGTTCACATCCAATCACACAAAGTCCCTGGGGCAGGCTGCACACACAGCCACCCAAGTCAATGAGCTTTTCTTCTCTGTCAGCATAAGCGAAGGCAATGCAGTGCCTCAAGCTTCCAGAGAAGTTTGGGTTCCTTCAGAAGGACCAGCAAGCCTCACCTTCTTCTACATGTCCCCACTTCTGCTGCAACTCCAGGAAACCCAGCAGCATTTCCAAGATTGTCCTTCTCTGGCTGCTCTGCAGGGATACAAAGGTGTAACCCAGCTCTCTCACTGCTACATCTCAACCCAATGTCACAAGGCCAGGGGGTTAACAGGGGTGCCCAACCACAGCCAGGGAAGGACACCCACTATGGCTGATGCCCCCTTCTTCTCACCAAGCTGGACAGAGTCACAGGGTGCACTCAGCCCTGCTGCCTTTGACCACCAAACCCAGGGTGCCCCTCACCTGTGAATGCTTGTTGTACTGCTCCAGCAGCAGGGGAAGGATGCTGTGGGTGAGACGGTGGTAAGTGCGGAGGGAGGCACTTGCTGCTGCCTGCAGGAGTTTGGCACTTGGCCACACCAGCTTCATGTCAGGCTCACACAGATGGTGCCTGCAATCTGAGATAGGATTGGCATTAGCCATACTGGCAGAACCACCTCTGCCTCACGTGCAGGACATGGCTGATATCTGGACTGGGATGTGCTGCTGGGACACAGGTCTGAGCTGCAGTGCAACCTCCTATGCAGAACTGCTGCCCCCAGCTCAAGACACACAGCAAAGCTTTAGACATCCCACTGCAAAGGGAGAGAAGCAACTCCATTCAGTTTGTATTTCCTACTGTACCCTCTTCTCCTCCCTCCTATAGCTGATACTCTCTCAGAGAAGCCAACACTAGCTGTGAAAGCCAGAAATAGAAGAAACAGACTTCAAGGAGAATGTGAGGGCAGACCACCTCCTTTGGCTAGGAGGATGTTTGCAGGTTTGGCAGTGCCAACAGGCCACTCTGCTCAGGGATGGGCAGGTCTCCCTACCTTGCAGAATGCTGCTAAGGAAGGAGTCCAGCAGGTCCTCGGAATCTGAGCTGAGCACAGAACGGGAGAGACAAGCAGAAAGGGCGTGCAATGCAGAAAGGCACTCTGCCTCGACCTTCTCACTCGCTGTCTGGAACACCTGCAGAAGATGCCATGGGGTAAGCTAAGCTCAGTGCTGACCCCCAACCACAGGCTTCACGCTCCCAACATGGGCTGAAGAGGCTCAGGCTCCAGTATTGCTTCCTTTGAACAAGCATACCCAACAGCCCCCCCCAGACACACTGGTAGGGGTAGCCTGTCCTTCCAAGCTCCTTTTCATCTGGGCTGTCCAAGGCCACGGGTGGGGGTTGGTGGGAGGTATGGAGCTCTAGTGGTTTGGCTGTGAACTGCTGCTCAGGAGTCCAGCTGTGCTGGAACATTTTTTAGGGGCTCTGCAGCACTCACCTCCCTGCGCAGGGATGACCAGAGGCTAGGGAGGAATTCTTGTAGCTCCTTTTGCCCATAGATGGCACAGCAAGCAGTCTGTAAACAGGAGCCAGGAGAAAAAATAGTAAAAAAAAAATCAGTGCCAGTAGAACAGAGTGCTGCCAGGCCCAGCAATGCTCCCACCCTGGCAGGCTCACACCGGACTGTTGAAGCACTCAAAGAGAGGAAAGAGTGATGCAGGCCTAACTAGGATCCTGGAAATTGTAAACTGGGCTCCAAAAGGGAGTGTGTTTGGCTGCCAGATACAGAAAAGGAGCTTGGCTGTGGTTGGCTGCTACTGGCACTGTCCAGTTGTGAGCTGACAGGAGTGGTGGATCCCTCCTTACCAGAGTCTGCAGGGAGTCAAGCTTGGCACTTTGCAGGTCTGAATCCATCTTCTCAATGAGCAGAGGGAGCAGGAACTGCAGAAAGAGATGGTTAAGACTCATCCTGCACTTTGTTCATGAAGGGCTGCAAGTTCAGCCTTTGCCAGGAGAGGCAGAGGTAGAAAAAAAAAAACCACAAATGTGCAACAGGCAGCACATATCCAGCCCCAGGGACAGGCAGGACACAAGGAGTACCAGGACACAGGGGGGCCCGTGCACAGACTCCTGGTCCCAGTTTTCTACTTCCTGCAGAGCTGCACTAGCAGTTGCAGTATTGTGAAATGCAGCCTGTGCTCAAGTACCTAAACTGCTGCCTACCTCAGCAAACTGTGGTGTAGAGGCCAGTACAGCTCGGAGGCTAAGGATCAGATCTTCTCTCTGGATGCCATGTGGGTCATTGGGGGGCTGGAGGGGAAGTATAGAGAGCAGTTCATGAAACATCCCAGCCATCAGCTGGGACTGCATCATCTCGTATCCAGCAAGGCAACAGCAATGTCAATCTCCACAGCCAGTTTAGCATCAGCCTAGGTACTATAGCTAAGAACACAACAGTACCCATGCTAAGACTCTTGCCCACCCTCTCCTTCCATTCCCTGGAGGGAACATGAGACCCTGAGAAAACACCAGAAAGAACAGGCTATAGCATGGAGCAGACTCACTCACTGGAGTAAAATCAATAGGGAAGTAGCAGGATGTCACTTCAAACAGCTCCTCCACAAAGGGACCTGCAAGTAAAAAAGAAAAGGGTGATGAGAGACGCTGAGCAAGAAGGATGCAGCTGCCAAGCTGTGACAGGCTGGCTCTACAGCTCCTAAGTCATGTCAGACACAACCTAGTTCCACTCATGCCCCAAGGGCCATCCCTTCAACAGCTCAAAAAAAGAAACAAGGAAAAAAATAACATCCCCCACTCAGTTCTGCACGGCAGACACAGGCTCACCCAGGGCATAATTCTTGATGATGAGATCACGCACAATCTGGAAGGCCACCATCAGGTTGCGGGGATCTTTCTCTCCATCCATCACCTGGATGAAGCCGAAAGTGAAGTCAGCACCCAGGCCCTTCAGCTCTGCAGAAAGAAGGTGCAGGACAATCAAGTAAACCAACACTGCATGAAATCAGCTCTGCTTCCCCAGCCCCAGAGCCCCCTTCCAGCTTTCTCCAGACAGTGCCACAGAGTGCTCTGAGCAGGAGAAAGCAAGTCGTTCTCCTCACCCTAACAACCCCAGAGTGGTTCTGGTATCTGGGCCCTCACCTTCCTCCCTGGTGGCCATGAAGTTGGTGATGATGCTGTAGACTGTGTAGCGGTCCTGCTGCAGCAGGGACTGGAAGGAAGAGCAGAGGAATCAAAACAAACCTCCATGCATGCAGCATTGCTACCCCACCACCCAGGTGCATGCAAATGCCCTTGAGAAGAAGGCAGGGCCCCCCAATAGCTCCACTGCTGCTTTCTGGCACATAGATCCCATTTACCATGTGGAGGGTATACAATTGCACCTGAACATGACTGACTGTGATTATCACTGAAAGAATACACTGTTACAAGCACACCTGGGCCACCTATGCTGCCCAAGGCCTTCCAGAATAAACAGTCTTAAGATGGAGCAGAATTTGGGAACTAGGGCCACTAAAACAGTCCGGAGAACAGAGCAAAGGAAATAATCTTCATAAGGCTGACAGAAGAGGGGACAAGAGCCAAATGGGAGCCTCATCTGTCTTCTGTCACTTGCTCTGCAGTGAGCCATGCTGGCTCTGAGTTCTGCAGGAACACTGCATTGATGCTGAAGGATACGCTACATTGCACTGGTGCAGAATGCTGGCAGACCTTCCCTAGGCACAGAAAATATGAAACAGAGATAGGAGGATGAAAATTACATTGCTCACCTGCACGTGCACTTCCTGGAAGATGGCTCTGAGCACAGAAACTGCTAGACCTGGGGCCAACACCTCACATAGACTCTGGAAATAGGAAGAGAAAAGCAATAGGAACAGTGAATGTACAGCAGCCACCTGCAGGATCCTCTCCTACCCTGGGGGTAGTCTGCTACCCTCACAGACAGGGTAGGAAAACCACCTGTCATCAGTGCTGTCCCAAAGGGTAGCCACAGAATCCTTGCCCCAGAACAGCAGAAAGTCATGGCAGCCTCTACTCCCCTGTAGGGGGCACAGCAGGAGCACAAGGCATGGCAATGCCACAGAGCACTAAGCCCAGCTGGGCTCTGCTCCACAAGCTGCTCTAAGTCATAGCCATGAGTTGCATTTTCCTCCCAGCATCACCCTGAAGCCATCCTCACACCGTGAGCTGGGGAAGCATGAGCTCACCAGTGCACGCAGACCCTGGAGCACTGAAGGGATCACGAGGTGATGATCTTGCAGACGGTTCTCGTAAAACAGGACCAGGTGCAGAACTGTCAGAAACAGATACCAATATTCGTTAGCCCCTGGAGTCACAGCTGCACGTTGAACAGTGAGAATGCATCATTCACCACTGTGAGAGGAACTGACACCGCTGCATGCACCCACCTGGCTCTCACACCTGCCCCCTCCTCCTATGGAGCAACCCACTGAGTCTGACCACAGCAGGGCAGCACCCACTGCTGGAGCTCAGGTGCTGGGGCTGCCTGCCAGGCACTCGCCCTGGCCTGTCCAGACACGTGAGTGCAGACACAGGCAGGGAAGCAGCAGACGCCTGCTTGGCCGATGCTGCAGGATGTTGTGGGGTGGAGCAGGAGGCCTGGCTCCCCCACACTCAGCTCCACAACACGTTCCCGGCCCCTGAGTCATGGCCACGGGCGCCTGCACAGCCCAGCCTGGGGAGCGGCAGCAGGAAGCAGACTGGAAGAGCCGGCTGGCAGCATCCTGCACCCACAGCTGCTGCAGAAACTCACTGCCCGGGAGGCAGCCTGACGCAGTGCTTGAGAAATGGACTGCGTGAGGAGACCCACGAAGGGAGATGGGCTGGCTGGGATGGCTCTCCTCCTGGAGACTGACTGCCCATCCTACTCCAGAGCTGCTAATGACTCGGCTGTAAGCCCAGCTCACTCCCCTGACTCTGCCAGACCTCATGACAAACCTCCCCACCTGTTTGTTCCTCTAGAGCCACCCCATCCCTACCACAGTCATACCTGACTCCAGCTACACCAGCAGCTCTCTGCACAGTCCTGTACAGCTTCTCACAGCCCTGCCCAGTAGCAGTCCAAGACTTACATCATCAACATCAAGCCAAGCACTTGCTGCTTTCCCCCTTCCTTTTTATCACCTCACCTATCAGCTACTTCCCCCTGGGTCTTGCCACCCTGCTGGCACATGCTTAGCAACCTATCAGCAAAGCCCAATCCAAAGTCATCCTGGAAGCACTTAGTGGGTTTCCTTGCCAGCCAGCTGCTTAGAGGTATATAACACAGCCAAACCATTTTCTTGCTTACACATACAGGGAATACTCCCCTCTCACCCCAGCCCTCTTCTCCTTTCTCATCCTTATGGTGATCTCCTCTCCACCCAGGCCACAGAGATCCCCCAGAGTTAACCTAGGCAGGCCTCAGAGTTGTGGCATGACTTGCTTTGTGAACGATGGTTTTCCTGCAGTGAATCACCACCCAAGGATTCTGACATTCAGATGTGTCCCCGAGGCTTCCCACGCAGTTCTGAACATGCCTGAGTGCAGAGCACCCACACATTGCCAGGGGCACCAGCTGCAGCACCTGGCCTTGGTACATTCAGGGAGTAGCCTGAATTGTGTTGTGAGGGTGGCAAACAGGCTGCAACGAGGGGCCCCACATCCTTCTTGGACTTTGACTCTTGAGAGATACACAAAGTTGCCATAGTGCTAAATCAATTTCTTTGCCAAACGCAGGCTAGACTCTTTCAGGGCACAGGGTTGACTCCCAACCTGCTCTCAAGCATTCCAGAATTCATAGCAGACCTTACCTTCCTTCTCCTGGAGCAAGGAATGACACTCAAGCAGCACTTGTGACAGCAGTTGGATGCCTCGCCCTCGTGTCCGGGGATCTGTGTTTTCCAGGCAGAACCTAGCCCACACATGGTAAAAACCTGATGTGAACAGAGACACCCACCCAGGAAGCGCACCCCAAGCAAACATATTATAGGCATGAAACAGAGCAGCTCTCCAGGCAGGGGGACAGGAGCACAGTGCTGCCAGACTGGCACACAGGGTAGGAGATGACTCCTGCTCCCCCGGCCATGCTGCTCACAAGCACCTGGCCTCACACAGCAATACATCCAAGATAAGAGGCCTCTTCTCAAGTCAGACCAAGGAAATTACTCTTGCACCATGCTTTGCAACCAAAAGTCAGGCTCTCAAGATCACAAGAGATGAAAAAGGGCAAAACCTCCTACAAAGTGACAGAGCTGGAAAAAAAATGAGGTTCTCCCAAGTCCCAGCCCATGACAGCTCAGAGACAGAAATAAAGCTGAGTGGCAGTGAACTCATGACGTGGAGCAGTGCAACTGTGTGGTCAGGCAGCTCCTACTAGGGAATCTCGTCTGCAATATGCTCTGCAGCTCACTGCTTGCCACAACACCTTTCCTCAGTCCCAGAAGAGAGTAACAGGCCCCTCCTGCCCTGCGAGGGCAATGTGCAGTGAGCAGACAACACACCTGTGGTATGTCTGTGTGCCTGGTGGTGCTGAAGGCAGTTTGCACAGGACAAGCTGTCAGCATGCACACTTTCCTTCTTGTTGTCCCTTATTATGGGAATTTTCCCCACAGTACCCCTACACGACATACAACGTACACAGCTTTCCTTACCCCAGGGCTTCCACAAGCTGCAGAATAGTCCAGCTTCCATCTTTCACTCCTGGAGAGAAGAGATAAAGAGAGTAAACCAAAGAGTCTCCCAGACTGTCACTGAGGCAGAGGGCAGCTCCCCCAATGCTCCCTAGGGGACAAAAGAAATCACTCTCTTAACAAGGCAGTGGTTGAGCCACACAGCCCAGACATTAACAAGCACCATCTTCCATCATCTTTATACTGAGCAACACCTGCACAAACTCCCTCCAAGGCAGAGAGTACAGACAAATATGGTTTTGTGGTTAGAGTACGACACAATGCTGGAACTGCTGGAGTGCATTTGCAGCTCTGACTCAGACACCCTGGCCAAGTTGCTTCACTCACCTGCAGCTGAACTGGGGGAAGAGTCACTCCACAGAAGGCCTTGGTGAGGGTCTGCCACATCCTACAAAAGCCCAGCAAAAGGGCCCCTACGCCCACAGCCAGAGACACTTGCCCAGTAAAACAGCTCTGCATGCCTTTGTTCCCCAGGATTCACCATCTTTGCACAGGAGCATTCACCTCTCTGCCCTGCTGAGGGTTTCCCTACACAATTGGTGGGGCACCCACCTACCCGAAAGTCCCAGATCTGGGCCATGCCTCAGCTAGTGTATCCTGCTGTTGACAGCATTTACTGGCTCTTCTTAAAGCAGTTAGTTCCAGCATTAAGTTGTGCTGTTCACTGAAGAGAGGTCTCTGGGGATGGAAGAAGGGATGACCACATTTTCTGTTAGCAAGCAGCCCTGGCTCCAAAGACAGCACTTCCAGTTCCACTTTGCACAGAGGGGAAAGGGATAGAAGGTATGGCAAGGAGAGCCATGAGGAAGAAGAGTCCAGCTGGCTGCAGGATGGACAGCACAGGCTGAAGAAGCGGTGCCTCAAGTGAGACTGTGAGCTGCTGGCAAAGCCTCTTGCAGGAAAACAGGAGCATGGTAGCAAGCAGGCAGTGTGCTTGGGCACAAAGCAGAGTGCTCTTTCACACCTAGGATTCCACCATCTCATTTCAGAGCACAGCTTCTGCAAGCTTGTGACTCTGACCTCTGCCATGGTGCAGAAGGTCAGATACACACTAGTCCCATAGCTGAGCACTCAGCTGCTCTACATTTTCAAAGCCTGAACGCAGTGTTTAGACAAAGGTGCTTGACCTCATCAACAGGAAAGAGCTGAAGAGCAATGATCTGGCCACAGCCAGCCACCCATGTTCTTGTGGCTATGAACCCCCTCCCTCTACTCCAGCAAGCTTGTTCTGGTCTCAGATGTCTGCTTGATTTCACTGTGTGTGAGAGAAGCAGACGAGCCCAGCAGCACGTAGAGCAGCAGCGCACAGCACAGCTGAAGTGCGAGCTCAGCTCCAGCAGGACCAGTTGTTGTGCACCTTGCACCCCAGTAAGCTCCCCTTACTGGAAGGACTGCCCTTCTCTGGTGATGTTCCCAGAGCGTGAGGCTAAACAGAAGCAAGCAATTTACCCTTTGCTGCATTCTTACTTGAAATCCACCAGCCTTCCCTGACACCTCCCTTTCACATGCCATCCTTCCATATATCATTTCCATACACTTTCCACTCCTTACATCTCCCCAGCTCCATTACAGAATGTGTGGTAAATAGCAGTGATCATGATGGCTTTCTCTAACAGCATCATCCCTCTCTCCACATGCTTTAATAAAAACAAACTCAGCCTTCTCTGACACATGCTGACCTACGCAACCCAAACTGCCTGTGACAGTACCAAGCCCTCCCTCCTACCTGCCAAGTTACACTTAATTTAGCACTCAGCAGCACATGAAGGAAGTTCAACATGTGTTTCTTCCAACAATTACACAAAAGGCGGTGAGGTTAGAGAAAAACCTCTCCTTTCACTCAAGGATGCGTGCTGTAATTTAATACTTTCTGATGCATGACTGTATAGGGTCAGAGACGCCACAGGACGCCTGCCAGCCCCCTCGCCTTTCAAGGTAGGTTTGTCACAAGTGCCATATGGCTGACAGCTCTTCTCTTCGCAGGTCTGTGATGAGACAAAGCTTTCTCCAGGCACTTCTGTAACATGACTACAGGTGACAATAGCAGCTGTAAGGTTATCTTTCCCTGCTTCTATCCGCTCCCTCAAATACTTCCCAAATTCTGCCAAAGCCGCCACCCAGAAACAAAACACACCCCTTATCCTTAAAAATCCTCTTTCCAGAAGCTACAAACTCCCTAACATAACAAAGTTACCAAACTGCTGCTCTAAGTAGAGATCACCCACAGGAACCAAACGCCTCAAGTCTTGCCAGGGAAAGAGAAATCACAGAGGAGCCATCAGAGCACAGGCCCCAGACCCGAGGGCCAGAGCAGCCACGCACAGCCGCAGTCCCAGAGCACCTCGGGCAGACCGCGGGCTGCCTGACCGTCGGCAGCAGCTCTGCTGTGCCCATGCCCCCAGCGTCACTGCTCGCAGCCCCGCGCTCCCTCAGCTCACGCATCCCCACGCCCCGAAGCCCCGCTCCCCCGCCCAAGCCGGCCCCATCCCGTGCTCTGCGTCAGCCCTACAAAACCCGAACTCAGCCCACAGCCCCGGCTCCCCAAAACCCCACATCTGTGCGGCATCGCTCGCCCCGCCTCACCTCGGCTGCCGCCCCGCAGCCCCTAATCCTCCTCATCCCCCCCACGCCCCGTCCCAGCAGCGCCTCACCCCGACCCGCGCCCCGCGCCACCAACACGCAGCGCCGTACCCCCGAGCCACGTGGCTCAGCGGCCCCCGCACGCAGCCCCGCAGCCCCGCCCCGCGGCCCCACGCCCCACCGCCGCGCCCGCACCCAACCCCGCAGCCTCGCCCGGGCCCCGCCCGTTACCTGCCGCCAACTCCGCTGCGCGGCCGTCCTGCTGCCCGCTCACGAAGTCTTGGACGAAAGCAGCGAGCGCCTCGGCGCCCGCCGCCATGACGCCCCGCTCCCAGGGCAGCGACCGGCGCCGCTCCCGCCGTGCGCACGCGCAGCCCCGAGCGCCCACGGCACATGCGCGCGGCCTCGGCGCCCCTTCCTCATCTCGTCCCCCCCCATCCCAGGGAGGGGCGGCGCCCCTGGGGGCGGGGCCAGAGCCGGGGTACGGCGGCGCGGGAGGGACAAAAGTGCCGGGAGGAGCGGACGCGCGCACGTGGGCGGCGCTCCCCGCGGAGCGGTGGACGCGACGGGGCGGTCACATGCGCACCTGGGGAGGCGGGGCGCGGTGAGGGCTGGCTTTGGCGGTGGGGCGGCTCGGGCGTTCGGAGTCGGGCGGTGCGGTGTCAAGACGTCGGGCCCCGCGGTCGAGCGCGGCGTGGAGCCGGGCCGGCCCCATGCCGAGCCGCCCGCGCCGCCGTCGCCGTCGGTGAGCCCCCGCCATGGGCGGTTGCGTGGGGCGGCAGCGCCGGGAGCGGCCCTCCTCCGGGAGTCCCCGCAAGAGAGCAGGTGAGCGGCACCGAGGGTCGTGGGGTGTCCGGTGGCGGCGTGCCCTGGGGGGGAGCTGTCCGCCCAGCACCGGGAAGCGTTCTCTCTTCAGCGGCGCTCAGCCGCAGCCGTACTCCGCCGCCGCCCGATTCCTGGAGTCAGCCCCGGGGCGCTCCGCCGGGGATTTCCCCGCTCCTTCTCCGTGCGCCCCGTCGGGGCTGCGCCGTGCCGGGCTCCTGAGGCGAGCTTCGCGCATCCCCGGCGCTGACACCGGGGTGCCAAGGGTGCCTGTGCCGCGATTCGTTCGTCGTGCTTCGCCAGCCCTTCGTGTCCCCAGCGTGTCCCTATGGTGTCCCTGATGCGTCCCCACCACCGCACGCTTGGACCGGTCGAGGCGGGGGCAGCGCTGCCGCTGTCGCAATTCGCCCCGTTGCGCCCCAGCGTTCCCCAGTGGGCCCCGCCAAGCGCCGGGCGGGCGGCACGGTGAGTCACACCCTGCCCGCTGCACCCACACGGGGAGGAGCAGGAAGCACCGTGCGCGGGGACCCCACAGCCTGGGTCTCTCGCGGGAGAGGTTTTCCCACAGGACGGTGTCCACCACTGATGAGGAAGTCCGTGGGTACCGGCTGGCACAGAGCAGGCAGTGCTGCAGGATGCTCCTGGGTACCTGGAGGAGGGCTCGGATCCGAGTGCCCTGTGCTGCTCGCTGTCCCCGTGTCCCCTCCTGCACTCCTTTCCCTAGGAGTGCGACCTGAGGCTGGGGACTCTGAGCTGCTACAGCTCCTAGGTAATGTTCGGAGACATGCAGGGTGACGCTGCGGGGTCCAGAGTGCTGGAAGTTGTCTATCTGGGAGCAGCTCTACTACGAGCTGAGCTGTGCCGGAGCAGGTAAGCCATGTTGGGCAGGCTGCCTGCAGGTCCCATTGGCTTGAGCGGGAGCACAGCTGGGCACCTCCTAACCCCTCATGCCCCCTGAGAGTGTGGAGTTGCACAACGGGCCAGGAATAGAGCAACACAAGGTGATTAGAGACTGGGTCCAGGCTGGGTGGCATCAATAAATAGAAGAGGCTTAGCTCCTACCTACCTGGGCAGGGCTGCCAGTGGCAGTGGGGCCACAGCCTGTCCCTGCTTCTATAGAGTGGGCTCCCTGCCAGCTTGGGTGCCTGTCTGCAGCCCCTGGATCTCTCTTCCTTGCTGAGCACCAGCTCTCTTCCCTTTCCTGGAAGTGGAACTGGGCCATAGTGATGGCTAGGAGCCGTGCTGTCTGGCTGAGTCCATCCCTAACTCTGAGGGACCTCCTTTCCTGGCAGTGCTATCTGCTGTGCCATCCAGTGCCTGCTCCCGGCTGCCGCATGGGGCCACGGGCGCAGCCACCTCTCGGGCAATGAAGGTGACAGCAGCAGGATGAAGCTGTGGGACAGGAGACCTCCAGCACCCGCTAATCCCCATGTGCCCTTGTCTGGCTGATGCTAGAGAGGGAATGTGCTGGAGTGTCCTGCTCTCACTGAGACAGGGATATTCCTCCAGCCACTGTCCCTCTGCAGCTCATGGTGGCCCAAAGATGATGTGGTGGCCCACTTGCTGCAGCTGTTATGCTGGTGGATCCTTCCTCTGAGATCCTCACCACGTCCTTCAGGCTGGTGGTGTCCACTGTGCCCAGGGCAGGTGCTGTCTCTGACCTTGCTCTGCTCTGACACTATGCAAATCCCTCCTGCCCAGCACCGTGACTGCTGAATTGGCAGTGCTTGCTGCAGCCAGCTGCCCTCACTGCTTGAGGATGTGGTGCAGGCAGGATGCTGCCTGCCCAACCATGCTTGGGTGCTCAGTTCCCAGCTCTCAGGGTGGCTACATTCTGTGCCCTGGGCTGTGTGTCACATCCAGCCCCAGGAAAAGTCTTCTGGAGGATGTGACAGCCCGGAGCTGGCAGCAGTGACTGTCCCCAGCAGTGGTTGCTGTCTCCAGTGGTGGTTGCACGTGCAGGCAGGTGGCATCCCCCTGCCCAGCAGGTCCTGGTAGCACTCAGTATCCTTCCTGCCCTGTCAGATTCCACTCATTCTGCACCCCTGCAGGCATGGTGTGGGCTGGCTGCCCCACAGAAAGCAGTGACAGGAAGGAGATGTTGACACTCTTTGTCCCCAGCCCAGCTGGGAGTGACAACAGCTCCTTCCTACCCCACGCTTCCGGCCTGCTGTGAGTCTGATGGCACGGGGCCATTCCCACAGGGCTAGGGCCTGCTGTGGGTATTTTGCAGCTTGGTCACACAGGTGTCCCCTGCCACAATGTGCTGCTGCCAGCCCAAGGGCAAGCTTTCTCTGCCGTGTGGCATGTTATCCAGCTGCAGCTGCCATGCAGGAGGCTGCTCACACTACTGTGGGGCTGCTGCAGGGTTGGCAGGGCTCAGTGTGGCACAGTGCTGTCACCTCCCACAGCACTGCCCTGGGGTGGGCAAAGGAAGGAGAAGTCATGCTCCCCTCCTTGCTGGGGCTGTAGCTCAGTCCCTGTAATCCCTTTCCCTCTCTGCCACACCGGCTTATTTCCTGGCTAATTCCCCAAGCTATAAATACTACTCTGCCTCAAAGGCCCCAGGCCCTGCAACCACCCCAGGCTGTCCCTAGCTCCCTTTTTCCATAGCACAGGAGGGAACCCCCTGTACCCCACTGGGATGCTACTGCATTTCCCATGGCTGTTTTGGGAGCTGTCCCTTCGACACTGCTGTGCATGGTATGGGGAAACCCCGATAGCCTGTAGGGCCGTTTGCTGTACTGGGAAACAGGAGACCCCTGTTTGAGCCTCCCTCTGCCTTCCCAGGCCGCAATGAGCCCCTGAAGAAGGAGCGTCCCAAGTGGAAAAGTGACTACCCCATGACGGACGGGCAGCTGCGCAGCAAGCGGGACGAGTTCTGGGACACAGCACCCGCCTTCGAGGGCCGCAAGGAGATCTGGGATGCCCTGAAAGCTGCAGCCTACGCCGTGGAGGCCAACGACCACAGCCTGGCCCAGGCAATCCTGGATGGAGCCAGCATCACCCTGCCCCACGGTGAGGGGCGGTGGCGGGGGGGATGCAGGAGTGGGGGTCCCCATTTGGGGGTGCCTTGCAAGACTCCGTCGCTCACCCCGCTGTCCACAGGGTCGCTGACAGAGTGCTATGACGAGCTGGGCAACCGCTACCAGCTGCCTGTGTACTGCCTGGCACCGCCCGTCAACCTGATCCTGGAGAGGAGCGAGGAGGAGGCGGCTGAGCCAGCTGAGCCGCTCCCCAATGCCCGACGCGAGTTCGCCCTCAAGGTGCGCCTGTCCACCGGCAAGGACCTGCGGCTCAGTGCCAGCATGGCCGACACCATCGGGCAGCTGAAGAAGCAGTTGCAGGCGCAGGAGGGCATCGACCTGGCCTGGCAGCGATGGTTCTTCTCTGGCAAGCTGCTCACCGACCGCATGCGGCTGCAGGAGACCAAGATCCAGAAGGATTTTGTGGTGCAAGTCATTGTCAACCAGCCACTGCCACCCAGGAACTGAGCTCTGGTGGGGAGCCAGGAGTCCCCTTCCTGCACCGAGGCCCAGCGGCACCTTGGAGATGTCCTGGGCCGTGTCCCAGCCCTGCTGGGGTCATCGGATCCCCTCCCCAGGGCTGTGGGCTGGAGACATGGGCATGTTTGCTGTGGAAGGTGCGAGACCAAATGTGTGCTGGGGGGTCCTGCTGTGGGGCTGCCCCTTGGGGAGAGGCTGTGACCCGCCAGCCGGGCTCCTGCTGCCTAAGCCCCAGGGGCTGCAGTACTGGGCGGAGATGTCTCCCCTCTGTACATAGTCTGTTTATTTATCAATAAAGCCTTTTCATCCTTCCTCCCTTCTGGGACTTGCTGGGGGCTGTCCCCTGGCCCATGTGCCCATCTGACATCTGTTCCAGCATTACCTGGCAGGGACAGCTAGACACAGGGTATGCCAGTGGTCTGAGCTCTGTTCCTCTTTTACAGCCGTGTGTGTCACCCCTGCACACCCCTCTCCCTCCCATCTCTGTGACACTCATGGGGTACAGCACCCGAGCGTGGCACTGGGTTCTACACGTGCCCAGGAGTGTGATGTGTCCTCATCTGTACCTCCTCTGTTTGATCCCAGGGGCTGGTGCCCAGTGCATTAACTGTCCCGGCACGAGGTGCGCTGCCCTCATCTTACAAATAGGGAAAGCAAAGCTTGGAGTGGCTGAGCAATGTTCCTGGCACTGGGAACAGCTGCAGTCTCTGTCTGCCGGCCCCGCTGCCTGTGTGCATGCGGTAAGGAGACCAGGTGGCCATGGGGCTGTTCTGGATGCTCCGGACCTGAGGTCATCCTCCAAAGCAGCATGGAGCCGCCGCGAGCATCCTGACTGCCCAGGGTGGGTGGCATGGACTCAGGAACCACAGGGCTACTGCATATCCTGGCACCGCTCCATCCAGGCTCTGGACCAGCTCTGCAAGCCCTGCATGCCCCAGGTCCCTATGCCCACTATGGGGGTTCCAGGCAGCTAGGTGGGGAGGGGGCATGGGTTGCTTTAAGAGCATGCAGGACGTGAGCCAGGGGCACCAGAAAGCAGCAGGGTGAGCTCATGGCAAAGCTGCCCCAGTCATGTGGAGCAGGCACAGCTGTTGGTGCCCTTGGGCAGTGGGCCGGAGGGGCCGGAGGCATAAAGCCCCACCGCCAGCAGAGCTGCTGGGGCCAGGAACTCTGTGCCTGCAGCGAGGAGAAGAGGCTGTATCTTGTGAGGGCACCCCAGTGGGTCTGAACACCAGGTAGACATGGAACTGGACGGGGAAAAAGGCAATGAGCTGGAGGTGGTACAGATCACGGAGCTGGATGTGGAAAAAGCAAAGGAGCTCATCGACCAGAAGCTGGCAGAGGAGGAAGAGGATGAGAAGGTGGGTTCTTGACCATCCTTGGGGATCCTGCCATACTGGCACATTCAGCCAGAAGGCTGAGGGCAACTGCAGACATTGAATTCCCAGCTGGAGGCACTCTGACAGCTGACTACTGAGCCAAGTAGGTGGACAAGTGAGAGCCCAGGGGCTGCCAGGCATCCCGAAGACATGAGCGGTGCCGGAGGCTGGATGCTGGGCTGCTTGGTGCCCACCAAGAGCTCTGCAGCCCCCCCATGTCTCCACAGAGGCTGAAAGGTGATGGCCCACGGGAGCCACTGGCCGTCGAGCGGATGAGCACACCAGAGCTGGAGGAGGAGAAACGCCAAGGCCCCCGGAACCGTGGCATCGAGGCCATCAAGGTGAGTGCTGTACAGGGGAGTGGGGTGCAGGAGGGCTTCCAACTGGGGGCCAACAAGGTGCTGCATGTCCCCACAGGGCCAGGAACGGGTGCGGAGAAGCTCGGTGGACCTGCGGCGCGAGATCATTGATGTGGGGAGCATTCAGCGGCTCATCGAGCTTCGCAAGCAGCGCCGCAAGCGCCGCGAGGAGCGGGCAGCCACCCCAGAGCCCACCCCACCGCCAGAGCCCCAGGAGATTGTATGTGCAGGGTGCGGGAAGGGGGCTGAAGCAGCTGGGGATCCCTCCTGGAGAAGCAGGGCACGGGGCCCCCGCTGTCCCTGTGCCCCAGCCCTGCCCTGTTCTGCTCCAGGAGGGTCCTGTGGAGCCAGAGGACTTCCTGCGAGCTGCCGTGCAGGGCAAGATCCGCGTCATTGAGAAGTTTCTGGCGGATGGTGGCCCCCCAGACACGTGCGATGAGGTAGTGTGGTGCCCCTGGGATGAGGCTGCTGTGGGCCAGGGCATTAGAGCCAGCTGCCAACACCGTACCTCGCCTCCTCCAGTTTCACCGTACGGCCCTTCACCGCTCCTCACTGGAGGGACACATGGACATCCTGCAGAAGCTGCTGGACAGTGGGGCCACTGTCGACTTCAGGGACCGGGTAGGCTGAGTCCCTTCCTACACCTAAGCAACTGGGCACAAAATAGAGCGGAGGGCCACTAAGCAGAGCTGGGCTGACCCCAGCCCAGTAGCGACCACGAATCAAGCTCTGCCAGCTCAGCCTGGGGTTTGGCTGGGTGGGAGCCCTGCTGAGACACAGCTCCATGTGCCCAGCTGGACAGCACTGCTGTGCACTGGGCCTGCCGGGGGGGGAACCTGGACGCCGTGAAGCTGCTGCAGGACCGGGGAGCAGACCTCAACCTGAAGGACAAGGTGAGCTTGGGGATGGGGAAACATCAGGAACACTGTCAGGCCGCATGGAACCAGGGCTGTCCATGTTCTGTGTTAGTAGGGAAGGGGTGCTGATCCATTCTGGTGTCTGCTCCTCCCACCCAGCTGCTCAGCACTCCCCTCCATGTGGCCACTCGCACTGGACACCTCGATATTGTGGAGCACCTCATCCACTGTGGGGTGGACATCAACTCCCCAGACAGGGTGAGTGCAACTATAGTGCTCACTGTTCCCATCTCCTCTTGGGGATGCGTGGCACAGAGCCAGGCGCATCTCTTGCAGGAAGGTGACACAGCACTGCATGATGCCACACGGCTCAGCCGCTACAAGATCATTAAAATGCTGATCCTGCATGGGGCCGACATGATGGCCAGGAACTTGGTGAGTGGCGTGAGATGTGCTTATGCTGTTGTGTGACACCCTGATCTCAACCTCTGCCCGCTTTCACAGGCTGGTAAGACTCCAACGGACCTGGTGCAGCAGTGGCAGGTAGACACACGCCATGCACTGGAAACCAAGGAACGGCCACAGGAGGAGACTGAAGTCCCAGCGTGATGGCATTGGGCAGGGACCAGCACTGGGCTTGGCTCCAGGGAACAATATCCTGCTGAGACTCATCCGTGTCAATAAAACCAGCAAAGAGGAGATTTTGGCTCCAGTGGGGTGCACTAGGATTTTGCCAGGGGAGGTGGTGGGGGCAGGATCTGGGTCATTGTGTTCTGCCTCCTAACAGTGGTGTGGTAACACCATGGGGCTACCGTGAGTGGTTTAGTGGCAGGGCTCCTTGTTGTGAGACACCCCAGCACTGCGTGCAATGCTTTGCAATCCCACCTGGGCACACTTGTGGAGAAAATCTCTGATCCCTGAGCTGTGCTGTGCTGGCACTGGGGTCGGCTGGGAAGCAGCAGTCATTCCCTTCCCAGGCAGCCAGGGGTCCAGGCTGGGTGGTGGCTTCTCTCTCTTTCATTGCTTGAGTCACCTGGAGAGGACACAGCCTGAAGGATGTGCCACTTCTGCTGAGCACTGTGTCCGGGTGCTCACTGCCCACAAATGTTTTCAACTCACCTGTTTACAGGAGACCCTACAACAACACCTAGAGCACACGAACCCTTCTTATAGCCCTGGGACTCCCTGCAGTGCCCATTCCCCTTCCTTAGCCCTACAAGTGCTGCATACCAGCTCTTAATGTGAAAACAAAGGGAACACACAGACGGTGCAGCTGGGGCTCATCCAGAGGAGTGCTGAACTCCTTTGGGATCCCAGAGGAGGAGAGGCACTCACCCGTTACCACCCCCATGTCTCCCGCCCAGTGGGGCCACAGCTCCCTCATGTGCCCTGTCAAACATTAACCCCTCTTAGCAAGGCAGGTGGCACAGGCTGATTGCAGGACACAGGCAGCATGGCGTTCAGCTCCTGCCTCGCCTCACCACTCCGGCCAGCCCTGGCAGCCCTGCGCCGGGGGCTCAGCACTCCGGTGGGGCCACAGCCCAAGCTCGACCTTGGGGGCATCTTCCCACCCCTCACCACCCCCTTCTCGCCCACGCAGGAGGTGGACTATGGCCAGCTGGAGGGGAACCTGCGTCACTATGCCAGCATCCCCTTCCGAGGTAAGCGCTGCTGCCACCCAGGGCTTCATCCAGCCTGTCCTTGAATGTCTCCAGGGATGTGGAACCCATAGCTCCTCTGGGCAGCCTGTCTCCACAGGAGAGGTGCTCCTGCCCTTTGAGCGTCCATGCAGAGTTGCAAGCTCGTGCACCTACTCTTTGCCCCTACACTCTTGATTGCACCCACACTGTGAATGCCACAGCATAGAATGTATGTCTGACTGCCCAGGATGTACGGCGGGAGGAGACAGGCTGCAGGAAGAAACTGCTGACAACAGGGATGCCCTTCCCATGCTTGCATTTCAGGGCTGGTGGTGCTGGGCTCCAGCGGGGAGTTCCCCCTGCTGGCACCCCATGAGCGCCTGGAGCTGGTGAGCCGTGTACGCCGTGCTTTGCCCAGGGACCGCCTGCTGCTGGCAGGCTCAGGCTGCGAATGTGAGTGTGAGCTTGGGGAACAAAGGGGCCGTGTCCTCATGAGGTGTCCCTCACTTCGCTGCCACCTCTGCAGCCACTCGGGCCACCATCGAGCTGACGGGCAGCATGGCAGAGGCAGGGGCTGATGCTGCACTGGTCGTGACACCCTGCTACTACCGGGGAGCCATGAGCAGCGCTGCGCTGGTGCGGCACTACACTGAGGTGAGCTGTGCCCAGTGCCCACAGGCAGTCCCAGCTGGAGTGGCAGGATGGAGGACGCATCCCACGTATCCCCACCCTGCCCTCAGCTTGGCCCTGCTGCCCACAGGTGGCCGAGGCATCCCCGATCCCCGTGGTGCTCTACAGTGTGCCTGCCAACACCGGTCTGGAGCTGCCACTGGAGGCTGTGCTCGCCCTGGCTCAGCACCCCAACATCATCGGCATCAAGGACAGCGGTGGGGATGTGAGTGAGGCGGGGTTTTCCTGGGAGGGGAAATCCAGGGCTGGCCCCACTCGCAGTGTCACAGCCTGAACCCCAGGGGTTCCACAGGACCCCAGGGTTGAGGACCCTGGGTGGGGACAGGGTGATGCCCACCCCCTGGCGTGTGTCTCTCCCCAGATCACTCGCATAGGGCTGATTGTCCACAAGACGCAGCAGGAGGATTTCCAGGTGCTGTCAGGGTCAGCTGGCTTCCTGTTGGCGAGCTATGCCCTAGGTATGTGCTACTACTTTACCAGGGGCACATGGTGCTGGCATGAGGGCACTGCAGGGAGGCAAGGGGCAGAGGCTGGGTGCTGCATGCTGAGCTCGCTGCCAACGTACCTGCATGTCCCCAGGTGCCTCTGGGGGGATCTGTGCCCTCGCCAATGTCCTGGGGGCTCCTCTGTGCCAGCTGGAGCATCTGTGCCACCAAGGCCGCTGGCAGGAAGCCCGTGAGCTGCAGCAGCGACTCATTGAGCCCAACGCACTGGTGAGTGGGCAGGACCCTGGGTGCTATTGGGAAGCACAGGTGGGCTGGGGAGAAGAAACAGTTGCAGGAACCGAGCCCAGGCTGGAAGCAGCAGGTGGGAAATGCCAGCTCTTCTGTGCCAGGAACAGCGCGTGCCCTGGTGTAGGACACCTGCCTCACTGAGCATGAGGCTGGCAGGATATTTATAGGCAGTGATGGAGGAAGAGCTGCTCCTTCCCAGGGGCCCTGTCACACTGTAGGTTTGCTCCTGCTGTCCATCAGGGATT
This sequence comes from Perdix hodgsoniae, assembly GCA_035772895.1. Classification (NCBI taxonomy): domain Eukaryota; kingdom Metazoa; phylum Chordata; class Aves; order Galliformes; family Phasianidae; genus Perdix; species Perdix hodgsoniae. Next base: position 13,038,162 of record JAPSGF010000013.1, read on the forward strand.
CTCCTTTTGTGGGGACCAGCCCCGTCCCAGTGAATGCAGTGCATTGCTGCACCGTCTCCTGCAGGTCACTCGCCGGTTTGGGATCCCAGGGCTGAAGAAGGCCATGGACTTGTTTGGCTTCTACGGCGGTCCCTGCCGTGCACCCCTGGCACCACTAAGCCCAGCCCAGGTAGAGGAGCTGAGAGGCACCTTCAGCATCAATGGGTGGTTGTGAGCCCCTGACCCATCCCTGCTGTGCAGACAGCACCATCTGCCCCTGCTCCTTCCTGCGCCTGGAAACCGGGGACCACTGGGAGCTGAGGATGCATTGGAGATGGCGGTATGTGGCCAGGAGGAAAACACTCATCTCACTCCTTCCTGCTGGACAGGGCTTGTGGAGGAAAAACCCAACACCTTAGTATGTCCCACATTGGGCATGCACTGGCCATGCCAGACCCGTGGAAAACCCACTCTGGGCCCAGGCAGGAGCCCCCCATCCATGTGGGTGCCTGCCTGAGGTACTGTGGGTTCCCACCACCCCTTCGGGTTTAGATGCCCCACACTGACCCAGCCACCCTTTAGAGCACTACGAATAAACTCTGCATCTGCTTTCGTGCCCATGCAAGCAGCCTTCTACCTGAGCCTGGGGGCACAGGTCCCTACTTTCCAGCAAGATGGACACAGCTCAGGCATTTGGCAACATGGTTTACTCTGCTGAGGCCCATACAGGTAGCAGCACAAGGCAGGGACACAGCAAGGCACGGGGCTGGTGTGGGCAAAACCTTCAGGGAGGGCACAGTTGGGCTGAGAGGGATGCTAGGACCCTGTGCCCTGGTAAGCTGGACCATGCTGGGGGGAGAAGGCAGGTACACATGGGGAGAGATGAGGGATACAAGTGTGGAGCAACATGGGGAGCTGCTTGCACCCTGTCTGCACCCTTGTCATGCCCTTTTCCCTGCTCGCCCAGCCCAGGTCCCCTGCATCAAACCTGGCACCTCATGCTGCCTTGCCTCAGCCCCTTGCCCCAGTTTGATCTGAGCCTGGCTCTTTCTCATCATCACCGCTGCCTTCACCCAGCTCCTTCTGGACACAGCATGAATGGGTCAGGCCAAGTGTCTCCTGGTCCCCATCAGTGGAGATGTCCCCAAAGCAGCAAAATGGGCTAGGTTGGCACAGTGAGACACAGTTGATTGCTCTTTCTGTGATCCCAAAAGCATGGGGAAACATGTCACCCTGCCCAGTGGGCACAGCCACTGACCCAGCTTTGAGGGCACAGGCCATGGGGTACCCACACTGCCTGGAGACCTGGGCTAGAGAAGCAGGCCAGAGCTACCCCTCTGCAGGCACATGGTCCAGCCAGCTGCCCACTGCCTGCAGGCATAGGCACCCTAGGCAATGGGGCCAGGAGCCAGCCCCAACCCCTACTCCTCCGCTTGGTTCCAGCCATGCCATCCCTCAGTCCCACTGGTGGCTGCTCTGGTGGGGTTGGGGCTAGAGTGGAGGCTCCTGGTAGAAGGGGGAGGACAGCAGTCAGAGGGAGAAGGCACCACGGTGGCCCCAGTAAGCACAGAGCCGCCCAGGGGCACTTGGGTGAAGGGCACAGGGATCTGTTCACCCCACCAGCACAGTTTGGCAAGGAGGTCTTCCCCATGCAGTGGAAGGACTCCCAGTCCTGCCAAGGTTGGATGGCTGGCGAGGAAATGGGTGGCAGTACCATGGCCCTGCCCTGGGCCAGCCAGTACCAGGGGGAGTCCCACTGCAGCGGGAGGGGGATGCAGGTGCCAGGGTGCCATCACGCTGTGAGGTTGTGAGCAGACTTGGAGGCAGTCTGTGCCCTCTGGATCACTGCCTGGCACTTCTCCCGCCGCAGCAGCTTGTTGTTCTCGAAGAAGCCCTCATTGCGGGGAACCCCATGGGAGCCGTCAGGGAATGTCAGGAGACCTGAGGAGGGAAGGGACGGGAGTCACAGGGTAAGGAGCAGCAGACACTGGAGCCAGGCATGGACAGACGGAGCAGGACACACCAAAAGGGCAGGACAGCAGGGGCAGGGGTGGGCAGGACTTCACTAAGCTGGGGCTGTGCTGGGCTTTGGCGGGCACAAAGCACCGGCTGCCCATCCTGCTGCTGTGTCAGCATGCCCCAGACCAAGAGGAATCTTCAGGAACTCACCGAAGCCATACACACGTCCGCCTTTGAACTCGCCCTCGAAGGTCATGTTGTCATAACGTGTGAAGACACCAACACCACTAAATTTGCCCTGCACAAACTCTCCCTCATACCTGCATGAGACAGAGGGGGCATCAAGGGACAGGAAGTCTGAGAGCACACATGGCAGGTGCTCACAGCAGACCATCCAGGCTGCGCTGAGGACACAGGGTGCTGTGCTCACCTGGAGCCATCGGCAAAGCTGAGCACGCCACAACCATGGAAAAGCCCATTCTCAAAATGCCCCACGTAGGCGGTGCCATCGGCAAACGTCAACTGGCCGATACCGTGCCTGCGTCCTAGAAAGGGCAAAAGCAGGCAGCGATGGATGGAGCAATGCCAGGCCCTGCCCGGCACAGCTCTGGGTGAGGATGCTCGGGGCAGAGGGACGGCTCAGCCACTGGGTCACGCAAGCCTGGAGTCAGCTGTGCCACCCCACCCCACCCCATCTCACCTTCCTTCCACTCGCCACGGTACTCCTCCCCGCTGGAGTAAGTGAAGGAGCCTTTGGTGAGGGTCATGGCAGCAGCCTCGGGCGCGCTGGGCAGAGAGCTGTGAAGCAGAGATTCGGGCTGGCGGCCGGGCGCGGGCAGCAGCACGGAGCCACGGGCGCGGGCAGCCTCAGGCACGGCTCTGGGCGCAGCGCTGACCCCGGCCCCCGGCCCTGCCCCTGAAACCGCAGCCGCCGGGCTCAGGTTGCCGCCTGCCCCACCGTGGGGCGCGGAGCCACCTGAGCTGCCGGGAGCGGCGGGCCCGGGAAACGCGAGCGGGCAGCTCCGGCAGCGCCCTTGTAGGGGCTGGAGGGCTCGCGGGGCTCCAGCTCCACGCGGAGCCGCACGGGCATCGCCCGGCTGCTGCTGTTGATATCAGATCAGCCCCGGCCCCGAGCTCACCTGGCTCCGCGCTCGTCGCCCGCGCGGCTCCTCCACTCCCCACCGGGGTCCCGCCGAGGGGCGGTGGCGGCGCGGCCACCTCCCCAGCCGGCACCCTGCCCCGTCGGGCGGCGCTACACCGCTAGCGTCCATTCCCGCCTGCAGTTGGCCGTCTCCATGGAAACTGCTAGCAACGCGGCTTCTCATTGGCCGGCTCCGCTGCCGTGCCCTCGCCTGCCGCCATCTTTGTGTGGGGCAAAGCCCATACCCCGCCCTGCCGCCATCTTTGTGAAGGGCAGCGGCGGCGCTGTCGCTCCCTCAGCAGCCATCTTTGTGCGGGGCACAGGGCCTTCCCCACGGCAGCGGCGGAGACGGACCGGAGGAAGCCCCTTGCTTCGCCCAGCTTCGCACGGCTCCTCCCGAGGGCCGCGATAGCCTCCAGGCCCTCCCCGAGCACGGCCGTGGGACGAATGGCGGGCACGGGTTCCCTCGGCAACCGGCGGGCGGGGCGGAGCAGCCAATGGGGCGCGGCGGCGCGGTGACGTCAGCACGCTTCGCAACGTGACGCGACCGGAAGCGGCGGGCGGCGGGCGCGATGGACGAGACGAGCCCGCTGGTGTCGCCGGAGCGGGCGCAGGGCCCTGACTACGGGCTGCCGGGCGGCGCCGTGCGCACTCTCCCGCCCGTCGCCCCCCCGCAGCCCTCGCCGCCTCCTTCTCCCGGTGGCCGCGATCGCGAGCGGCAGCCGCTGCTGGAGCGTGGGGCGCGGGGCCCGGCGGCGGCAGCGGCGGCGCAGGCCCAGGCCCAAGCGGCTGCAGCGGCGGCGGCCCAGGCTCAGGCGGCGGCGGCGGCACAGCGGGAGCGCAACGACTTCCCCGAGGACCCCGAGTTCGCCGAGGTGGTGCGGCGGGCCGAGCTGGCCAGCGAGCGCGGCATCTACCCTGAGCGCATCTCGCAGGGCTCCAGCGGCAGCTACTTCGTCAAGGACCCGCAAGGGGTGAGTCGTCGCCTCCCCGGGCTGGGAGCTCGCGGCGCTGAGCCGGGCGGTGCGGGGCTGTGCCCGTCGGGCATCCCTCCGCTTGAAATGCGTGGGCTGTTCCCCGGCTAAAGCTGTTTCCTCTTCTCCCGTGGCTGCTGTGTCCAAAAAGTGGTGACTTCTGCCGTAGGATGGGAACGCTGACAGCTGGGCTACCGGCGTTTGGCCAGTGAGACTGGAGGGAGTGGGCCTCCAGTAGGGAGGTGTAATTGGTTCCCTGAGGTCTGCTTGGCTGTGTGGTTTCCATGCTACTGCCCAGATGTGAGTGCAGCACGAGGTGGCTCATCTTGTGACCTGTAGTGCTGGCTTGGTTACTCAGGCAGTTGCTGCTTCCTCTGACTCTTTTGCCTAGTGTATGCTAGGATCCTTCCTTGGAATCAGGACTGGGCTTTCCTGTCCATGTTGTGCCTGTTTTTCTGTCTCAGGTGGCACGTGGCTACAGCAAGCTCTTACAGGCAGGTCCTGGTTGAGCTGGCTGGATACAGGGCAATACAAACTTCCTTCTGTTGCAGTTTGTTCTCACTTCTGCTCCCTTCTGTTGCCTAATGTGAGTCTGGGTGTTGCTAGCAGGGGCTGAAGACCAGAGGTGACCTGGTTGTATGGAGAGGAGACCAGAGCTCGGTGAGGGATGCATTCAGACAGTCCAAGTGCATGTTCTGCTGGCTATGTCACCTGGCAGGTCTCTTGGATTGCTCTGCCATGAGTGGATAGGGTGCATGTCTGGTTCCTGTGACTCACTGCTCAAGATCACTAAAGCCTCCTTGCTGCTAAGGAGAGGGAATACAGTGCTCCAGTGAGCAGGTTGGAGGCACAGGATGACACCAGGGGAAAATCTTGTGCTAGCTAGTTTCCCTGCGAACTACTGGAAGTTTGAGTTGTTCTAGGCAGGACTTAATCCAATGTGCTTGCCCTGGTCCTTGGGGGTGGTGGCTCTGTCTTTATGCTGGCTCTGATCTCTGCTCCAGGGCTGTCGTTGCCCTGTCAGATGTTGCTCTGCTATGCTTGCTCCACACAACAGTTTGCTCCTCACTGCCAGAGCTTCCAGCAGGCTCAAATCCAAGAACATTGGCATGTTTTTTCTGTGCTTTCTTATGGGGCTGGTGAGGGGATTGCCTTCCTGCCTGTTAACTTGGCCTTTGCCAGCTCAGAGGAGGGGGTTTCTTTGTGATCTAGAGATGCCTGAAGTGCTTCCATTCCCTCAAATATTCCTCTTCCTGGTCGACAAAGTCTTGCTCCCTGGTCTGGTTCCTGGCTCCTGATTCACAGTGGGATTGTACTGGGTTTTCCCTGCTCATGTACATGGACAAGTGTTGTGCTCCCTCCCTGTGGCAGAAGCTTGGCTTTGGGAAATACCACCCACTCCGGCTGGTGCTGGCTCTGGCTCTTCTCAGGGTCAGTCTGTGTGCTGCTGAGTCATTCTGGAGTGGGGTTGCAAGCTCGAAGCCTGCTACACAAAGCCCTGGGCTGCTTGGACCAGGGGCAGTTGGCCTCACTCCTGCCCTGGGCCTTTGTCTCAGCTGTGTGGCTTGGCAAAGCAGGCAGTGTTGATCCTAGTATATAGTCCTTAAGCACAACCCCTCCCCCCCGGCATCTCTCTTTGGGCCTCACAACACAGAGCTTTGGTTTCCTCTGAAGTCCTTCAGCCTTCCTTGCTGTTTAGGCCCCATTTTCTCTGATCCATTTGGGATCAGGTCCATCTGATGAATTTTGGAGTCAAGATAGGAATCTTATCTTCTTCTGCTCCCTTGCATGTAGGAAATGAGTAGCCACAAGCAGTAGCTCTCCCCCCACCATCCAAAGGGCAATGGGATAAGGCTAGAATATTTACCAGGGACAGTGTCATCAGCACTCTCCTATGGTACATGGAAAGTTGTGAGTGAGTATGAAGATCTTGGAACGCTGCTCAGAGGAGCTGTGCAGGGACCAGAGTTGGAGGTGCCTGAAGAAAACCTAGTATGAGAGAAGAGAGTCTACCATAGCTCCAGGTTGCAGATCTCTTGGCAGAGGAGAATCCTGAGCATGTCATTTTGTCTCCACTTGTTCTGGACCTTACAGTGAGTGGCAACAGCCATCCCCAAACTCTCTTCCATCCAAGGAGGAATCTCTTGGATCTGGGGGCGGTCATTGGCAGAAGGGAAAGACAGCAGAGTTGGGTGCTGTGAGAGGGTGAATTTGGTTGAGACTGTGCTGTTATGGCAGAGCCACAGCCACTCAGGGGTGAGTGCCCTGGCCCTACCAAGCACTGAGTATCAGCTTTCCTCTTGCTCACAGAAAATTATTGGTGTCTTCAAACCCAAGAATGAGGAGCCATATGGACATTTGAACCCCAAGTGGACCAAGTGGCTGCAGAAGTTGTGCTGCCCATGCTGCTTTGGGAGAGACTGCCTTGTTCTGAACCAGGGCTACCTATCAGAGGCAGGTGCCAGCCTGGTGGACCAGAAACTGGAACTCAACATTGTTCCCCGCACAAAGGTGAGGGGGCAGTTGCTGTGATCTTGTCCTGAGGAGGCTTCCATGTGCCCCTGCCCATGCCATGGGGATCCTCTTACAGAGCAGAACTGTGGGAAACCTATGCCTTACTGATAAAACAAAGAACTGTGACAGCTGACAGATGCACTTGCTGACTTTTGTGCTCCTATACCCCAGGTGGTGTATCTGGCCAGTGAGACCTTTAACTACAGTGCCATTGACAGAGTGAAGTCCCGAGGAAAGAGGCTAGCCCTGGAGAAGGTCCCAAAAGTGGGTCAGCGCTTCAACCGTATTGGCCTGCCTCCCAAGGTAGGGCTACCAGGCCCCACGTGCCTGTCACTGCTCCTCTGTCCTCTGTGGTCCTCCATAACCATCTCTCCTTGCCTCAGGTGGGCTCCTTCCAGTTATTTGTGGAAGGTTACAAGGACGCTGATTACTGGCTGCGGCGGTTTGAGGCTGAGCCACTCCCTGAGAACACCAACCGGCAGCTGCTGCTGCAGTTTGAGCGGCTGGTGGTGCTGGACTACATCATCAGGAACACAGGTAGGGCTGGCTGCCTGCTCCTTTATATTTTGCCAGCTGAAGAGCAGGCAGAGATGTAGCTTCTCTTCTTGGAATCCAAAACTCCTGTCAACAATGCCTGGTTGCTGCCAGATGGCACTGTCTCTGGGTGGAGTGTAGCTGCTGTCACTACTCACCTGGGAGACTGGGAGCCAGCCTGAGGTCCACCCAGTTGCAGTGGTGAGTGTTTGCCAGGTGCAAGGATCCAGGAACGCTGAGAGATCCAGCCTCTGGTTGTGCCATAGCATCCTGTCTCAGGCTGGGTTTCCAAGTCTTTTCCAGCTTGAAATGGGTTTGGGTTGGACTCCAAAGCTTGCAGGCTGACTTTTCTCTTGAGAGCTGGGGCTACATGGACCTCTTTAGTCTCAAGACCTAGATATGTGAGGATTTATATGAGGCCTGCAGCAAGCTTGAGGGCTCTGGGGTAGAGTTGGGTCTATGTAACTTGAATTGCTTCTGTGTCAGAGAAGTAATCCTATCTAGCACAGGCCCTCACACTGATATAGCTGTTTTTCTTTCCTTGCAGATCGGGGCAATGACAACTGGCTCATCAAATATGACTGTCCCCTGGACAGTGCAGGCGTACGGGTGAGCAGCTCCTGGGCAGGGGCTTCATGGGTCTGTCTGCTTCTACAAGCTGGCTGGCAGGCTGGTATTTCCCAGCTGTCTCGGGTTTCTGAGCCTGATCTTGTTTGCTGGGAGTGGCAGACAGACTGTTTCTGTTGGGGAAGGCTCCCTTGTGACTAGTGCTCCACTTCCTTCCAGGACAGTGACTGGGTGGTTGTGAAAGAGCCCATCATCAAGCTTGCTGCTATAGATAATGGTTTGGCCTTTCCTTTGAAGCATCCGGACTCCTGGAGAGCATGTGAGTCCCTTACGCTGTGTTGAGGTACTCTGCAGAGCTGTGCAGCTCTGTGCTGTCTGTCCTGGGGGCACGTTCCTGGAGGGCTGGAAGAGGCTGTAGCTAGGGCTGCCCCTCTGGAAAAACCTTCTAGCTGCATGGTCTGCCTCAGAGGCTGTAGGAAGTGTATGCTGCACCCAAGGCCATGTGGCATCTTTCCCTTCCCTAGCTCTAATGTCTCATGCTTCCTCCTGCAGATCCCTTCTACTGGGCATGGTTACCACAGGCCAAAATCCCCTTTTCACAAGAGATCAAAGACCTAATTCTTCCCAAGATCTCGGATCCGAACTTTGTCAAAGATCTGGAGGAAGATCTGTATGAGCTCTTCAAGGTGAACTGGGGAGGGGCTGAGGTTGGCTTGGGAAGAAGAAAAACAGGGTGTCTTGGGGCTTCTTTGTCAAAACTATGGTGGATAGAAAGGTAGGCTACTTGTGGTGTTTCTGAGCTGAAACATAGAAGGGCTATTCCCCTACCAGGAGCTAAAGATACAGTTTGGGAAGAAGCAGGAATCTCATGGGACAAGAGGAGAGAGGCTTGCTTGGAAAACAGGCGTCTCTTGAATAGCGTGGGTCAGAGAGTGGATACCAATGCATTGTTTGCTCTTTCTTGCAGAAGGACCCTGGCTTTGACAGGGGACAGTTTCACAAGCAGATTGCTGTCATGAGAGGCCAGGTAAGGCAAATGAATGAGGTGACAGAGCCTTGTTTTGTCTGGCTGTCAGGGAATGGTGCTGGGATGCCAGCTCTCTTCCTCCACTGGGACAGCTCAAGCTTTGCTCTGTGTTGTACAGATACTGAACCTGACACAGGCACTGAAAGATGGGAAGAGCCCCCTGCACCTGGTTCAGATGCCACCTGTGATTGTAGAAACGGCACGTTCCCACCAGCGCACTGCCAGTGAGTCCTACACGCAGAGCTTCCAGAGCCGGAAGCCTTTCTTCACCTGGTGGTAGCTGTGGGAGCTGCAGGCAGGCCTTGGCTGTCTTGGACTGGCACTGCGAGAGGAGCTGCTCCTGTGGCTGGGATTTGATGCTCTGGGTAAAGTGAGCAGGTTGTGGCTGGAGGAGCCTGCAGCTGGAGTGGAAGAAGCCAGGTGGGTTGGGCACTGTCCCTCTCCAGCTCCCTTGGAGCTGTATGGTGTGCATACAGCCCTGCCGAGGGAAGAGCTCAGCAGGAGGTATGGGAAGCAGTTGGGACCCTGCCTGTGCCTCCCTTCCTTGGCCTGCATGCAGTTCTGAGCACGCCTGACCAGGCTCCCCAGGCCAGGATCCGTCCAGCTCTTTGCACCAGCTGCCAGCCTTCCTCTTCCCGCTGCTGGCCCCAGGGCTGGAGGTGGTTGTTCTGCCTTCCGCTTCCCCAAAGGCATGCTATACTCCTCACTTTCTCTCTTCTGCCCCAACCCCGTGCAAGCTGCTTTCCTCAGGGGGAGTTCCTGCTGCCTGCTGGTGCAGTGGGGACCACAATGAACGGCTGTTCTCTGGCTGGGGGCTTGAGGAGGGAATGTAAGGAGAATTCCACTCTTACCTGCTCCCTAGGGCAGGCTTGAATACAGTTTGACACTAAAGGAAGAGGTGCTGGCTTATCCTGGTTTGGAGGAGGTGGCTCTCGGAGGTGCTGTAGAGAGGGTTGGAGGTACAAGTGGCCTCTGGTCCTCCATGCCTATGGTCCATCCATCCTGCAGATCACTGCAGCTGCTCTTGCTTGGCTTTTGCCCCTGTGCTCAACAAGGTTTCTGGCTGCTGTGCAGCCAGCATTGGGCAGCCAGTACAGCTCCAGCTTTGCTTGTGGAATCAGGGGCTGCTGGGGCCCTTAGTGGTGTGAGGAGCTCTTCCTGCTGGTGGGAGTCATGCAAGAACTGGTGTACTGGAAGCACATGAGGGCTTGTGCAAGCTCCTGGCTGCCCTAGTGCTGCTAACCTTGTGGGCCTGATGTGAGTGGGTGAGGCAGTTAGTGCTCCCTCTCCCCCAAAGCTGCTGAGCTGTCTTGTATAAAATGGTACCAGGGCTGCTGCCTGCATCTGCTTGCCTTGAGCTGTGACTTTCCCTGTGTGGGGGAAAGCTGGGGTTGGGTCTCACTGTCCTGTTTGCCCAGCCCTGGGGGTTGGAAGTGAAGGCTGGGACTGTGCTGCTTGGGGCTGCGAGGGGAGGGCAGCTCACTTGTCTCCTACTTGCACAAGGGGCTCTGCAGTGGCTGTCCTGAGGGTGCTGCAAGCACAGGGGTGTAGAAGTGAGACCTCAGCTTCCAGACCTGGCTACATCTCTGACTGGCCCCAAATGTATTGTTCTAATGCACTGTAGAAATGTATGTAATGTATTTAAACCATGCAACTGTCTGAATAACAGAGCTGCAGTTCACCTGGCCTCCTTATTGTCTCAGCAGCATTCTGGAGGGGGGTTAGCGCTGTTGAGCTGGTGCTGGGTCTGTCGCAGCAACTGGGCCCACTGTCACAGCCACGGAGCCTCACCCAGCCACCACTGTCCACCTTTTATTAACCATTGCACTCAGGTCCTGTACACTTAGTGTCCTCGGGGTGCCCGGTCTCAGTGCTGCTGCAGGAGCCCGAGGCCACCGCATCCCTGTCGTCTCCCTCGGGCTCCTTATCGGTGATCCTGCGGAAACAGGTGGCTGTAAGTACGGCGCGTTCTGGCCGCGGTTCCCTCGCCGCCCCGGGCCCGCACCTACCGGAGGCGGCCGAAGCGCCGTAAAGCCGTCGTCTCAGCGCCGCGCCGCGCCGCTCTCCGCCGCCGAAGCTGCCGCAGCGCCCGTGCCATGCGGCGCTGCCCGGCGTAGCGCCAGACAAGGCGGGCGCGCTCCTCAGGCCTCTCGGCCCCGCCGCTCTGGAACAGGCTGTGCAGCTCCGTCAGCCCCACGCCCTGGAAAATGTTGGCCGAGGCCCGCTTGCGGCCGCGGGCGGCGGGCGCCGCTCGTCCCGGAGGATCGCTCGCTACCGAGGCCGGCGTTCCCATGGCCCGGCCGCTGCGGAGGGACGGCGTGAGGCCGCGCCGGGTCCGGTTCAGCCCGCCCGTGACGGGGCCGTAGCGGCGCGGGCAGGCCGCCAGCGGCGCGCCCAGGAATGCGGGAAGGCCCGGCTCAGGCCGGCGCCCGACGGCGTCCGGTGCGCCGTCCCCGCCGTGACCCGCTTGCCGCCGCCTCCCGTCAGCCAGCCCCGCGCACTGACCTGGGGGCGGCCACCGCGTGTCCGCCGCGCTCCTGCCGCCGCGCCCGGGGCCGCTCCGCGCCTCAGCCCCGAGGTCCCGCCGCCGCTCCGCGCCGCGCGTCCCGTCCATTCACTCTTCGGATCCACCCCGCGCGGCGCCGCCAATCCGCGCCCACTTTTCTCCGCACGGACCAATCGCCGTTGGGAGGGGGCGTGGCCGCGCCGCCATTCGAAATGGTGGGCCACGTGGCGCCAGTGACGTCAATAAGGCGGGGAGGGTCGGCGGGGCGCGGCTCCGCCCCCGGGCGAGGCCAGCGCACGTCATCCCGAAGGGAAACCCCGCGTGACGTAACGAGGGAACCCCGGCGCGCGCTCCCCGACGGCGCGCTCCTCCGTTCTCCGCCGTGACGTCCCGCCGAGCTCCCCGGCCCCGTGGCGCGGGGGACGGCGGCGGCGGCCGGGAGAGGAGGAGGCGGCGGGGGGCGGCCGCGGGGCCCCGCGCGCGCAGTGGGCCGGCGGGAGGCGGGGCGGGGGAGGAGAGAGGCCCCGTGCGGGGAGGACCGCTCGGCGCCAGATGTTGGGCAGCGGCCAGCCGCCCTCAGTAAGTGCTGCCGGGGCGCCGAGTCTCTCCCGCCCCGCAGCAGGCAGAGCCCCGCCATGGCCCGCACGGCTCCCCCGGCCGTGCCGCCGCCGCCCTCGGGACCGCCGCCCCGCGGCTCGCTCGGGCTGCACCGCGCCTTCCTGCGAAGCCCGCTGGGGCTGCTCCGCCTGGGGCAGCTGGCGGTGGGCGCCGCCTTCTGGCTCACCGTGGCGGCCCACTGGTACGAAGGAGCGGCCCACTTCGCCCTCTTCGCCGCCGTCCTCGTCTGGCTGCTCACGCTGGGTCTCTTCGGGCTGAGCGCGCTGGGGCGCTGGGAGCTCGTGCCCTGGCTGGGCTCCCGCTGGCTGCTGACCAACTTGGCGCACGACCTAGTGCTGGGTGTCGGGCTCTGCACGGCTGCCGCGGGCATCATGGGCCACAAAGCCGGGCAAAAGAGCTACTGCAATCTGCCGGGCTACAGCCAACGCTGTCTCTACGGAGCCTATCTGGGAGCTGCTGTCTGCGGGGCCGTGGCTGCCTGCCTGTACCTCTTCTCCGGGCTCTACTGCCTGGCACGGCGCTGCCGGGACCAACGTGACATCGTCTGAGCCCCGTGGCTGCCCCGCTTCCTGCACACGGACGGACCGCGGCCCTGCTTTAGGACGTGGTGACCCTGCTGCTCTGTCCCCTCCCGGCTGCTGCACCGCGCTTCCTCCACTGCCCCCTGCACAGATGGATGGACAGACGGGCGGAGACCTTCTGCCAGGACAGTGGGCACTGGTTGCTGCATCAGCCCCTTTGCACCCTGCACAGAATGACAGATGGACACAAGCAAATCAGAGGACCCAAGCAGGGAGCGCCCAAGTGGACCACAACTGCTGGGAGCCCCATGGGGCCCTGCCTGACTCCTGCCCTGGGTGTGCTCAGGTGGGTGCCAACTCTGTCCCTGGAGAGATGAATGCTGTGCTGGAGGAGTGGAGCAAAGCTGGGCCCAACCCTTACCCTGCTGGCAGCCCTGCAGCCTCCACATTGCCTAATGGAGGCTCTGCTCTGCTCTCAGCTTCCCCAGCTTGGGCCCCTCCTCCATGTCCGGTGTCTTCCCGGAACCCTGTGGGCACAGACTTTACCCACCCTGGGCACAGCCTCACCAACTGCTGCCCCAGTGCCAGATGTCCCATCCCACCTTGGAACTGAACCCAGCAAAGCCCCCATTATTGTTGGAGCCCATAGAAGGGAGGGGGCTGCAGGCTGCCTCTGTGAGTGAGGCGGGGCAACAAATTCCTCCAGCCATGGGGTTTGGCTTTTTTTGTCATCCCAGCCTGGAGCTCAGTTCTGCTGCCACATCATTGGGCTGGTTCTGCACTAGGAGTGGGGTTCCCATCCCACCACAGAGACCCCTAAGCCTACCTGAGGCTTGTCTCCTCCAGCCAGAACAGGCACAGCTTACCCTGCCTGGCTCCACTGCACTTGGATTGTCATCCTCAACTCTCTTTGTTGTGGGAATACGTCTCCATCTCTATTACTGTGCTGCCTGCAGACTGATAATGGAAGGGTGATTGCAGCAGTGCCCTTGTAGAACATAGACTGTCTGCGAGGGGAGGGCTGTGGTAGTGAGGCCTGGACCAACCCCACAGGTGGCCGGGGCTGTGTGGGGTCAGAGGAAGCATTGGGCAGCCAGAAAATGGGAAGTGTTGGAGGAACATCACGCCGGAGCTGCCTTGGCCACCAGCTGTTTTCACCCTGCTTGAGGACACACTCTCCCATTACTTTCAGGGCAGAAAAGGACTGTCCCAGCCCCTGCGTAGGCTCAGTCTGGAGGACTGTGGCCCCTGCAGCTGTCATCTGGTGCTTTTTTGTGGGGGTAGCAGCAGCAATGGCATGGAGGGACTGGGTTGGCACTGGATCACAGCTTCCATCACCAAGGGCTGTCTCAGCAGATACCTGTGTGCTCCTGCACTCTGCCAGCCCCTGGGCCACCCCCTGGCAGGATGTGCTGTCCCTACTCTGTGTCAGGGCTGGTCCCAGACACTGCTGGCCCCTACGTGCTCTGGTGCAGCCCCGAGGTCCAGGCTGCCTGCAGGAGCTGCCAAAAGTGCCTTGCCCCACAACCCCACGCTGCCTGTTGTACCTGCCGCTGTCCCACTGCAGCCCCTTCTTTGGTGCCTTTGGATTCACATTCCAAATAAAGCAACACTGACGCTCACCTGGTGTCTGGGGTTTTGTAGCAGGATTGGGACCTGCAGGGGACAGGAGATGAAGCAAGCTTACACTTGGCTCTGCAGCCATGGGGTCACCCCTCCTGAAGCAGTGGTTGTAGGGGCCCAGTGTACTCTGCGGCTGTGGGTGGACTCCTGGTGCTGAGCCACTGGTCTCTGGAAGAGGGGCTCAAACCCCTGCCCCTGAGGATGGGCTGCACCAGCCCTGCCGCTACCTCCAGGGATGGGTCAGAACTTGGGCTTGTATATCATAGAATCACAGAATGATTGAGTTGGAAGGGACCTTAAAGCCCACTCAATTCCACTCCTCTGCCATAGAGAGAACCCCACAGGCTGGCTGCCTGGCCATGAATCCCTTAGGGATGTGGCACCCATAGCTTCTTGGGCAACTTGTGCCAGTGCCTTGTAATGTCTAACCTAAACATCCCCTTTTAGTTTAAAATCATTCCTCCTTGTCCTGTCACTACCAGACTGTGAAAAAAGTCTGTCTCCCTCTTGATTATAAATTTCTTTTAAGTACCAGAATGCTGCAATGCAGTCTCCTAGAAACCTTTCCTTCTTCAAGCTGCACAAGCCCAGCTCCTTCCACCTGTTCCCATAGGAGAGGTGCTTCAGCCCTCTAATAATCTTCACAGCCCTTCTTTGGACCAGTTTCAACAGCTCCACATCCTTCTTGTGTTGAGGTTCTCAGGCCTGGACACAGTACCCCAGATGGGGCCTCATGAGGGCAGATCAGAGGTGGACAATCTCTTCCCCTGCTGCCACCCCTTCATTGTTGCAGCCCAGGATACTGTTGGCCTACCAGGCTGCAAGAGCATGCTGCTGACTCATGTCCAGCTTTTCATTTATCCAGACCTCCAAGTCAATCTCGGCAGGGCTGCTCTCAAGGAGTTCTTCTCCCAGTCTGTACACATATCTGGGATTGCTGTGACCCAATCACAACCCTTCACACCCGGCCTTTTTGAACCTCATTAGGTTCCCGGGGGCTCACTTTGCAAGCCTGTCCAAACTTCTCTGGATGGTATCCCTTCTTCTTCTGTTGTATCAACTGTACCATGCATCTCAGTGTCATCAGCAAACTTGCTGAGGTTACATTCAATCCCACTGTCTATGTCATTGATAAAGATGCTAAAGCCTATCAGTCCCAAGATGGACCCCTGGCGAACTCCACAAGTCACCAGTCTCTCCCTGGACATGGAAGCACTACCAACAATCCTCCAGCTGCGATCACACAACCGATTCCCAGTCAACAGAATAGTCCAACCTTCAAACCCATATCTCTACAATTTAGAAAAAAGGATATGGACGTGGGCTCCTCCTGCAGTGCAGGGCTGTGTGGCAGGAGAACACGATGAGAACCACAGAGAGCTGCATTTCTGTAGGCTTTGTTTCTCCAGGGCTGAAAAGGTCCCTTCCTAGGCTGGACACTGCCAGGACTTGGGAGGGCCGGGGCCCTGACACCTCCCGGGGCCGGGTGCTTTAAGGCCCAGCATCGGCCACGGCTCTCTGCCCAGCGCTGGGATGACACAGGGCCGTGCTCCACGGGAGGGGCTCTGCTCGCAGCGAGGTGGAAGCAGGAACACGCGCTGCTCTGCAGGCCAGCTCCACGCAGCCAAGGCTGGGAGTGACAGACGAACCCAGCCTCCTCCAGCGCCCTCCGAGTTGAGCTGGGCCTCGGCGCGGGGCCAGAGTCGAATCAGACCCAGCTCAGCGCGCTGCGCTGCACCAGCCAGGCCCAACACAGCCCTCCACAGCCACCACCGGGGCCGCCGCCACTTCCGCCCTTTTGCCATCGCTGGGGCGGGGCTTCCGCCCTCACCTCCCACCCGGCTCTTCTGATTGGCTGTGGGCCGCGCCGCCGGGTAACGTCACGGCGCACCTGGCCGCTTCCTGAAAGTGGGGTGCGGTGCGGGTCCGGGGGGGCCCGGCATGCAGGCGGCGGAGCGGGACGGGGCGGCCGGCGGCCCTGAGGCGGCAGCAGCGGCAGCAGCAGTGGCGGCAACGGGGACCGGTGAGGCTTCGTCGGAGCCGCCATCGCCTCCTAAGGCCGCCGCCGCCGCCTTCGATCTGCTGGACCTGGTGCGGAGCTACCGGCGGCTGGAGCTGTACCTGGAGCCGCTGCGGGACGCGGCCGACGGTGTGCGCTCTCTCCTCCGGTAGGTGCGGGCCGGGCTGGGGTTGGGGCCGCGGCTCCCGCACCTCACAGAACCTCACGTTCTGTCCCCACAGGTGGCAGCGGCCCTTGTGCTCTCTGCTCGTCTGCCTCGGCCTCAACTTCCTCCTCCTCACCCTCGACCAAGGTGTGCGTGTGTGCGTGTGTGCGGCAGTGCTGGGCCCCGGCCCGCCGCCCCGCCAGCTGATGCTGTGCTCCTCCTCCCAGCCGCCTGGTACTCGGTGCTGGCCCTGCTCGTCTTGCTGCCGGCCCTGCTGGGCTACCTGCAGGAGACGTGCCGCGTCCGGCCCTCGGAGCGGGAGCTGCTGCGCAGGAAGTACCACAGCGTGCGCCGTGAGGACCTACGCAAAGTGCAGCTCTCACGCCAGGAGGCCCTCGCCCAGGTCAAGTGTTTGTGAGTGTCCGGCACCCTCCTGTCCTGTGGAATCGCCTGCCCTGAGTCATGCGGTGTGAGCGGAGCAAACCAGTGTGTGTGTTCTTGAGGCCGTTTCTTGACTCTGCGGTCTCGTTTCAGCCTGATTCAGCTGGAGGGGTTCCTGAGCAGGCTGTGTTACAGCTGTGAGGCGGTGTACCGAGTGCTGTACTGGGAGAACCCTACTGTCTCTTCCCAGTGAGTAGGACTGCTATGGGTGCCCTGTGCTTGGCTTAGCAGGGAGAGGGACCAGGGCAGTAGAGCTGCTCTTGGTGTGTTTGTACTTGCAGAGAGCAGAGGACAAGGAGAGGGACAATGACTTTTATACTGGGGGAAAAATTGATTTCTCTTGACCTGCTGCTCTTCCCCAGGTTTTATGGAGCGCTGCTGGGCTCTGTGTGCATCCTTTACCTGCTGCCGCTCTGCTGGGTCATGGCCATCCTCAACAGCACTCTCTTCCTGGGCAACAGCCAGTTCTACCAAGGTAAAGGCTCTTCCTGGAGGGGGCCTGTGTGGGATGGGTTGTGCAAAGACCCTTTGAAGCTGTGGACTCTGTGCCCATCTTTTGTCAGTGACCTGTGAGCACACTTTCACGTGTCTGCCATGGGACTCGGACCTTGGAGAGCACTTAGTGTTCTGGGGTCGGTACCCAGTAGTTCAGGGTGGGTGGTGGGGTCTTGGGGCTTGGATCTGAGAGGTGGGATTCTCATCTTGTGTGGCTCCTGTTGTGGGTGCTTTTTCCTTGTACTGTGATGTACTGGGACCTGGCAATGTAGCCTGTATGTGAGCATCACCTCCCTTCCCTGCCCTGACTCTGCACAACTTGAAATGCTCTCAGTGCATGTGGCAATGTGTGACACTAGCCTGCAAGTGCCCTATTGGATGGAAGGAGAGCTGCACAACATCTGTCTGACTGAACTTTGTCTGAGCTCCTGCTGTTCCCTAGTCTGAACTGGGGCAGGTGGGGAATTCTTTCCTCTCCCCAGATCAGTAGCTTCCGTAATGTCTGTGTGTGAGCCAGGGGGCTCAAGGCACTGGACAGAGGAATTTTGCGGGAACTGATGACCTATCTTGAGTGCTGGAGGTTGGTGATTGCAGCCATGTGTGTGAAGAGGCTGGAGGAAGGGGAGTGCAACTCTGATCCAGCTGTATTCCTTCCTTACCAGTGATAAAGGAGCTCAAGGCCTCTGTTGAACAGAGTTTGGGCACCAAACCCCTTGAGAGCACTCCAGAGCCTGTCAAGCCCCTACCAACTGATGTCCCACCAGACCGGACCCCCACACCCACCAGCACAGAGGTGAGTGGTTGTAGGGCTTGGAGATGTGGAGTGGGAGCTTCAGCTTCAGCTCTTGGATCTGGTTGCTTCTGTCCACCTGCACACAAAGTAGCTTTGCTGGAAGCCTGTGTGCCTGGCTTGGAAGTCCATCTTGAACTGCCTTGCTCTACTGGCATCTTCACTCCATCCTGCTATGTGTTTGGAGTTACCCTGGGGAGGCAGGGGCTCACCCTACCTTTTGATGCTCACTTTATAGGTCTGACAGTGAGCTGATGTTTCATTCTAGAGCTGCCTTGAAAGTGTGGCCCCTGCTTTCAAAGGAGATGAAATAGGACAGGACTAGCTCTGAATTTCTTGCAGGATCTTACCCCTGGCAGTGTGGAGGAGGCAGAGGAGGCAGAGCCTGATGAAGAGTTCAAGGATGCTATTGAGGTTTGAGCCTGGTGGGGGTGGGCTGTGCCTGCAGGCCAGGCAATTGGGGCAGAGGACTACTGTGATGGGGCAAAGTGGGTGCTTGGGGAGGGCAGGAGTGGGGCTGGGCACCTCTGCAGTTTGACTCCATCTCTACTGCCTCTCCTCTCTGTCCTATGCTGCGGGAGAAGGAGAACCAGCTGCTGGTCATGGTGAGTATTGCTGTGCTGAGGTGTGCAAGAGGGCATCTCTTCCCATCTGGAGCTGGTAGCCTTTGTCTGTTTTGGCAGTAGCTTGTGACGCTGACAGGTGAAGCCTCCTGTTTTCATGCCTGTTTCTGGGGCAGGCTGCCCTAGCTTCCCACCCCCCACTGCTCTCTGTTTATCTGGCTTTGCTCCTTATAGGAGGATGATGAGGGCTCTCAGTGTTCTGCAGACTTTGACCTCAGCCTCCCAGACAACGGTTTTATGAGCAAAAACGACGTGATCCGCAGCAAGGTGTCACGCCTGACTGAGCGCCTGCGTAAGCGCTACCCCAGCAACAATTTTGGTAAGGCTGAGAGCAGGAGCTGCGTGGGGAATCTCAGCAGTGTGGGGTTTGTGCTGCTCCTGTTGGTGACCACTGAACTGGGAGAGGACAGAGTAACATGTTACTTGCTAGGGCAGGCACCTTAGTGACTTCCCCCAGTGGAAAGAGTGTTTATAGCTCTCCTGGAGCAGCAGGGTTGGGAGGGTCTTTGCAACGGGTGTGGGTGCTCTTGTGCCTTAGGATACTAGGTAGCAGGGCCCTGCCTGACCTCTGCTCTATCTCTTCCAGGGAGCTGTACAGGCTGTGGAGCCACCTTTTCTGTGCTGAAGAAGAGGGTGAGTCTTCAGTTTCTCCAGCTCACTAGCCACACTGGGACAGAAGTTTTTTGTTGTTTCTGGCTTGTCCTAGCTTTTCTTGTTGCTAGGATGGCTGTTCTCAGTCATGACCCAACAGTGGATGACTTCAGCTAAATGCTGGGTGTTGTCACATACCAAAATGGTGGCAGGGAACCTTTGTGCCTTTTGCTTCTTTGAGGTTTGGGTTGAGCAGCTTCTAGTGTGCTGCTTCTGTGCCCTAGTTTGGGCCATTCTTGTTACTTGACCACTTTCCTGGGAAGCAGAGATTGGGTTGGTCTTTGGGCTCCTGAGGAAGTGGGAAGAAGATTCAATGCCACCGTATGGTGTGTGACTAGAGGAGCAAAGCCATCCCTGTAGTCTAAGCCCCTTTGCATAATGCTTATCATGTAGTTCTGGAAAGGGTGTATCTCTTGCCTTTTCCAGATGTGCACTGCAGTCCTCTTGCTGCCCCCGAGCTCCAGACATGTGGCCCCCTCCCCTTTTTTCTTGAGTTAGTCTGTATGTCTTGGATTCTCTGGAGCTTGCACCCCTCCAGAATTAAAGCATAGGAGATGGCAGTCTGTCAACCTCGTACAGCCTTTGGCTTCAGTGCTTTCCTGTGATGTTAGAATGTACCTGCCTGTAGATCCAGTGTTTAATCCTGGTGTTACTGGTGGATGGCATCTCTTGTCACTCAGGCTTGCACCCACTCTCCCCTTCAGCAGGGAGCATGGCCAGCAATGCCTTGGTACTGGAGTTTGCTGGGGTAGACCCAGCAGCTGCCAGTGCTCTTAATGTCTCATCTCCACTTCTTTCTGTAGCGGAGCTGCAGTAACTGTGGAAACAGCTTCTGCTCCAGGTGTTGCTCCTTCAAAGTTCCCAAGGCTGTGATGGGAGCCACGGGTGAGTGGAAGGGGGAGAAGAGCAGAGCCTTCCTCCTCCTACCTGTGCTGTGTGCTGCAGGGATTTGCCCCAGCCCCGTTGGTTGGGGGGCAATGCTGTCTGGCTCAGAACAGAGCCCTGATGGGTTTCCAGCAGGTTGTGGCTGAAATGGGTTCTTGGTGGGTGATGCAGCGGAGACATCTGACACCTACTTTCCTTTCCAGCCCCAGAAGCTCAGAGAGAGACTGTGTTCGTGTGTGCTCAGTGCAACCAGATGCTCATCAAGTGACCGAAACAGCATACAGGGGCTGTGTTGCCTCATGCCCAAGAACAGTGGGAGCCCTGCCCTTTCTCAGGGGATCCTAGGCTGCTTGGTTCCCAGCGTGGTACCACCCTGCCAGAGGACACAAGCACTTGCTGCTCCCCCTACCAGTGCTGAGCTGAGGGCAGACCCAGGCTCCTCTCCATGCAGTGTGCTTCACTAGCTGTTTCCTACAGCAGAGCACTGCCCACAGCTGTGCCCCATTACTGCGGTTGCCCCGCCAGCCTGGCAGCTGCTCGGGAGGCACTCTGCACCGACTGCACTCTGCCCTGACCTCACCTAGGGCCTGGCTTTGTGATGGAGGAACCATCCTTCCTATTTCTGCTCCTACCTCCGCCTCCTGGGAGGCACAGAGCTGCCTCAGGACTCTCTCCCACCCTCCCCTATGAGCTCTATGTGGGGAGACTGTTTTGGGGATTGTTGGAGCTCTTCCCAGGAGATGTAGCCCTTGGTGTTGGCTCAGCTGAAATCCTGCTCATCACTCCATGGTACCACTGTGTTCATGTTTAGTCCTTATCCCCCATATTCAGCTGTAGCATAGGAGACAGAAAGGTTTGGGCTGGGCTGTGTGATTGGTCTGCAGCTGCAGCAAGAGAAGAGGCAGGAGTTGGTGCTGCTCTGTGTACTTAGTGACTGCTGCTTTCTACTACAGATTAATATATAGAAAATGGCCAATAAACCTCCTGCCCACAGCTGGCTCTCATCTTTCCCTAGCAAATGCTGTTCCATCACCTTCTGCTTCTGTGGCCTTGGTTCCTCTGTCTCATATGTGGCCATGTCTGCCACCTGGTTCCCTCACTTTTCATTGTGACACACAGTGGTCTTGTTTGCCCTGCACCTAGGGCTGTGTGGAGCTGCTCTGGGCCAGGGCCTGATCATGCTGGGCAAGGGATGAGGTTCAGCTGGGCTCACTCCCTGCCCTACCGAGGTGGTGGTCCTGGCAGCTGCCCACGCGCACAAGGGTGACCTTTCCCTGCTGAACAGCAAAGCTCCCAGCTATCCCAGGAATGCGACCCTGGCTGCCATGCAGCTGGGAGTGCCTGTGGCTGGGCTCCCTGCCAGCCAGCTGCAGTTCTGGGGGGGGAGGTGGGGGAGCTGGAGCCCTTGGGCTGGGACACCCACTGCTCTGATCTGGATGGGGGCACAGGTCTCAGTGCTCCCCACAAGCCTGAGACCTCCTCATGGCTGTGGGCCTCTGGACCCACCTCTTGAGTGAGCTCTGCCCTTGGGAAAGTTGGGGGAAAGATGAACTCTGCAGTGGCGGGCATGCCCACATTGTGCTGGGTGTGCTCCAAAGGTGCTGTAGTGGGGGAGGCAGTGTGCAGAGGGGCAGGAGGCTATTTCAGCTTGTGGTGGGGGACAGGGAGAAGTTACTTGTCTTTCTTGAGAAAACACTTGGTGAGATGGATGCAATGTCCATGTATGTCTAAGTGCTCCTCAGAAAGATGCTAATGACGCAGAATACAGAGGGCTACAGATAAACATGGACTGTGGGAGATGGGGTTTTATTTGTGTACTTCGAGTTGTGTAGTAAATGGTGTAATTGATGGTGTTTATTCCAATGGCAGTCTGCTTAGCAGTCTTGTTGGAAAATGCCTTCTACCACTATTTGACTTTTCAGTTTTTTTCCATGCTGGCTGTGGAGAAGGGAGGGGGCAGGAACCACCTGTCCCAGGCAGTCACAGGGGCTTGCTGCCCCCCTTCTGTGCTGGCTATGGGACAGGAGCACATCCCGCTGTCAGCATCAGTGCCTGCTGTGGCCTGCCCTGCAGTACAACAGGAGCAGAGCTCATTCCTGCTTGGGGCAGGTGCCTGGTGCCTTGCTGGTGGGGCCGTGCAATGGGAAAAGCTGGGCGTAGGGTATCCTGCAGCGTCAATTCCCCTCACTTCCCCCTGAGAAGCTGTGGTGTGAGGCCACCTGGTGCTGAGTAAATACCCCGGTGTCTGGATATCCTGCCAGGATGCTCTGTAATGCAGCAGACTCAAAAATGCACTGGGTAAACAAGGCTGAGGGGGGGGGACCCTGTTGCCCTCCTAGAAGTCAACCTGGGGCTGCCCCACTCCCATGCTGCAGGGCAGGAACTCCTGGGACCCAGAGCTGAGAGGTGCAATGTCCAGCTCTGCACCTTGTTGCACTTTGTGCTGCCCTCAGATTTCTTTCTCCCCTTTTTCCTGCCCCACCATGGCATCTTTCCAGGTGCTGGAAGCAGGGATCAAGTAGGGACTGTTGAGCTGCTGTGTGCCCTCCTTCCATGTGTCCCCCAGGATGCCCCAAGGTTTTGGAGCCCAAGAACCACAGAGATCTGGATGCAGGCTTATCTCAGACAAAATAATTTACTCTAGTAGGGTTAGGCCAGGGTGCGGGGTGCTGGAGAGCTGGGGCCATACAGCTCAGGGCTTTCGGGAGCTGAGGTGGGCAGTCTGTGGGCACAGAGGGCAGGAGTATGGTAGCTGGGCAGGGGCATGGGGTTAGGGTTAGGGTCTGGGGTGCAGCTGAGGTCAAGCAGGGGTCTTACGTGCAGGTAGGGGGATCAGGGGACTGCAGGGGTCCTGGGTGCAGATCAGGGCTTCCTTGAACGTAGCCTGAGTGCAGAACTGGGGTTGCAGAGCAGGGCGAGTGCAGGAGTCCTGGGACAGAGCCCTAGTGCTGCCCGGCCCCGTAGAGCAGGGGATGGTATAGGGGGCAGGGATAGGAAAACATGAACTTGACAGCAAACTTCATCTCCTTGTTGTGCTTCTGCCAGGGGTAGATGGCAAGGAGCAGCAGGCGGCTGCCCACCTTGCGCCCCAGCACCAGGAAGCTGCCGCTTAGGTTGTCGAGCTGGGGACAGGGGCAGGAGCCCGTGTTCCTCATGTGGAGCACCATCTTCTTGGTGTCCTTGCGCTTAAGGGGACCCAGCTTCAGCACCTTCTTCTTCTGGGCAGCCACCAGACGCCTCTCCCCATTCTCCTCTATCACCTCCTTGATGCGCATCTTCACCACTGTGAAGTTAGTATGGACCCAGTGACCACCCCCACATGTTCTACCTGTTCCCCCAAGATGCCCTCTCTCATGGTACACTCCATCCCCTGCACATAGGGTCCAAAGGGAAGTGTCCTATGGGGATGTCCCTGCATAGGAAAGCCCTTTATCCAACCTCCCTGGGCTGGTCTGGGGGCAGCTGGGACTGTCAGGAGGCTGGGGGATGAGGAGAGCACTCACCGAAATCACTGGAGCACATCTGCTGCATCATGCCATCCGCCTTGTGCTCCATCTCGCACTGGGTGCAGATCTTGGGCACTACAGGGTGAGAGCAGCCACTGTCACCAGACACTGATAGCTGTCACCTGCATCACCTCAGCAGGGACACAGCAGGGAAGCAGCCACTCTGTCCCTGGGAAACTGTGCCAGGTGACGCAGGGATATTCAGCACTACATGTTTAGGAGTTCCAGCACCCGCTTCCCAAGAGGAATAGGAAATGGGGGACTCTGCCTGACTGCTGATGCCTTGGGGTGAGGGTGGCAGCAGGGTGAAAGGTGACACAACCTGATCCTGACCCAAGACTGCCTTCAGATGACATCCCTTCCCCAGCCCTAGGGGACCTGCAGTGGTGTGGGAACGGCACAGGTGCAGTGCTCAGGCTGGATGCTGTTGGCTGTGATGGTACGTAGTGAGAGGAAAGGGACAGCCGTGTGACAACCCCGCGGTCCCGCATTCACCCCCAGCACCCCACTGCTGACCCACTCACCTTGCCCTGGGGCAGTCCTGTGCCTAGGGCTGTAGGAGCAGGGATGGAGGTTCCTACAGTTGTCCCAGACTGCACAGGGATGTGTGCACAATCCAACCCATCGCGGTGCTCGTCCCACTTACCCGGCGGAGGGGTTGCCTGGTTGTTCCCAAACTGCACGGTGATGCAGAGGTCATGGTCAGAAGGAAACTTGCCACAGTGAAGCATCTCGGGCCAGGGGAAGCCGTAGGACTCCATGACGGGCGCACAGGCATCACGCACCACCTCACAGAGCGAGCGGCATGGGTAGATGGGGCGGTCGAGACAGACAGGGGCAAAAAGAGAACAGAGGAAGAGCTGCGTGTCGGCATGGCACTGCTTGGCAAGCAGCGGCACCCAGCTGCTGGCTTGCTGCTTGGCCTCAGCCATGGACTCGTGCTCCAGCAGGTTGGGCAGCCGCATGCGCTTGTAGCCCACATCGTGGCACAGCTGCATGTCTGCCGGGATGTCGACACACTGCGGCTCCCGCCCGTAGAAGCGCCCGCGGGGCACGTTCTCCGACTGCCAGCCATAGTAGTCATAGTGCTGCCCTTCGCTTGGTGCCAGTGCCAGTGCCAGCAGTGCCAGTGTCACCGTGCCCGCGGGGCTGCTCGCCCGCAGCATCGCTGTGCCTGCCGAGTGGGACGCACGGCCACTGCCTGCTCCTCCGGCACCTCCCACACTGCCCTTTCAAAGGAGCCCGCAGGCATCACCGGCAGCCAATCTGCTCTGGCTGCTGGCCCCCCCCCCCCCCCCCGGCATGGCCCCCCGGCCCCACGCCAGGCCGCCCGCTGTGCTCCCGCCCTTCCTCCCTCCCTTGCACTGCAGGGTGGGTGCACTGGGATGCTCTGCATCCCTCTGGTGCCACACACTTGGGAAAGGACGGTGCACCTCACTACTCACCCCATCCTGTCTGGGGTACGAGAGACACTGGTTCCCACCCTGTGCCCCCCTTGGAGTTGGGTTGTGGGGATCATCCCAAGGCTACATGGTGCACTCGTGCCCATTGCCACCTGCAGTCCCCACTCTTTCCCTTGCCTCAGAGCTGGGTTTTGTGTCACCCTGCATCATCCTGGGGCACCCCAACTAGTTGCTCACAACTGAGATGGAATGAGAAAGCTGGGAGGGGACACTCGGACCCTTTCCCTGGTGCCCGGGGAATGGGAAGAGCCAGAACCTTCTTGAGACCTGCCCAGTCCACATTCCCTCTTCTCCTTGGAGACAGACCAGGGGTGCCAGGATGAGGACCCCATAAGAAACCCATTTGTCTGCAGGGGTTATCTGGAGCACCCCCTCCCATTGCAGCGATCAATGTCCCGACCTGGTCAGCAATCCCATGCTTCCCCCAGCTCCTGCTTGCTGGATAAGGTGACTCAGTTAATGGGCGATAGAGCAAACAGCCCGGTGTGGGCTACGATAGCAGCTGCCCTTTGCCCTGGGCAGGGGGCAGGGACCACCCCCCCCCCACCCCAACCCATCAGGAGCTGTCTGCCATGGGGCTGTGCAAAAACCTCACACACCAAGCTCATGCCTGCAGCCTGTTTGTCCTGCCTGTGTCCTGGGTTTGTGGTGCTCAGGGATGGACGGTGCCAAAGGATGCTCAGAGCTCAGGGATACTTGGTGTCCAGGGATGCTCAGTGCTCAGGGATGCTCAATGCCATCCCAGGATCTGATCTCACCTCCCCTGGGCCGAGCCCCGGAGATGGCACTGCTAATGTATAACTGCCGGGAAGCACGATAAGATAGAGCCACCCGTTATCAGGACTGCCCGGTAGCAGGAGGGAGGCACTGGGCTGTCAGAGGAGCAGAGAGATTGCCTGGAGAAAAATGCTGATAGAAAATAGCTAACCCATGATGGATGAGCTGGGGCAGGGCAGCTCAGCTAATTGCAATGGGCTTATGCTTGGAAGGGGCCAGGGAGAGGGAGCTCCAGGGGCAGGGTGATGGGGACAGAGGGAGCCTGTGGGATACTCACAGGGTGCCCAGGTGTGATGCTGAGTATGCCTCATCCTGAGCCCTGGTGGGTAGAGTCAGGGAGTGAGCTCCCTGCCAGCTGCTGGGCCACTATCTGTCACGATATCTTTGTTAGAGCCACTGAGCCACTTCCTGGCAGCAGGGCTGGGGGCAGCGGTACATGTGTCCTTTTCCTGCCAGGTGTCCTGGGACTGTGTCTCTGCCCCTGGGGGTCCCTTCTGCACAGCTCTTGCGCTTGTTCCCATGTCCCCATCCAGCACACACGCAGTGGGTTGGAGGACAGACACTTGTGCCTGTCACTCTGTGCAGCCCGGCCACCAGCCCTGCCACCGCCTGTGTCACACTTCACGGCACTGAGACCCGGACTGGGACAATGGGGGCTGGTCCCTCTTCAGTGGAGACCTCGGAGATAGCCAGTCCTGGGGACACGGTAAGGGGACATGCCCTGCTGGGGGCTGCTCTGCTTTCCCATAGAAACACTGGCAGTGGCTGTGCAAGGGGCTGCAAGGCACAATGACTAACGCTGGTGCAAGGCTCTGGCTCTGCTGCAGGAGGGGAAATCCTGCTGCCCTGGGAAGCGGGACATGGCTACAGTGCTGTCGTGTCCAGTCTCTCAGACCCTATCCTTGGCACTTCCAGAGTCAGAGCTGTATGTTCCTTGCACTCAGTTTGCCCCGCAGTGAGGTGCAGGAGGAAGGAGAGGGCAAGAGGGGGGCACAGTGGGGCCAAGGCACTGGGATTGCAGACTTGCAGGGCGGGCAGAAGGCAGTGGTGACCACGCACTTGCCCTGCACCCACACACACTCCCACTTGTCTCACAGCCCCAGGAATGCAGCTGGCAGTGCTCCGGGCACAGCTGTGGGGCCGCAGCCACCCTGGCTTCCTCCCAGCCCCTCGGCAGCTCTGCCCTGGCTCATAAATCCTGTGAGCACACAGAGCCACTGTGTGCTGCCCGCCTGCCCCAGCCACATGCAGTGCAGGGATGGGGCATGGCCCATATGGGGACTCTTTTGCGTGAGGATGGCATCACGCATGGGGACATGGGGACCTCTTATCAGTGCTGCTCCCCGCACTCCATTGAGCAGTTCTGTGTGGATGGCAATGTGCTCACCTCAGGCTGTGGGCAATCTGGGGCAGTGACCCATGGCCTGTGATGCCTGTGGAGCAGAGGCAGTGCTGGGGTTGGTGTGGATTTGGTGTGGGAAACATCCTCCTATGCTGACACATGCACACCTGCTGTCTCCCAGGAAAGGTTATCAGCACTTCCCCACCGTGTCCCAAATGTCACCATTGTCCTCAATGGGGCAGTGAGCTCATTTTCCCCCCGCCATTAATTAAAGCCCACCCAGCACTGTGTGAAGCAGCTGCCAAGGCTGGCACTGCCGTACTCCCTTTGAAGCAGAGCCTCTGACAGTCCCTATGAGGAGGGGGCACAGGTCCCCTCCTGCTGTATGAGGGCTGGGCCCACTCTGGGGCAGGGTTGCTGTGGGGGTGACAGACATGGGCTGTGTGGGGCAAAGGGTTTTTGCTGCTATCGGAGCAAGAGCAGCATTAGGGTAGTGTAACTGGAGCATGATTGTGGGGCGACTCACCTAGGTGTAGGGAATAATGGGAATAAAGGCAGCTCCTGCCACAGCCATGTGAGCAGTGTCTCTGCTGCCAGGGAACCTAAAAATAGTCCCCCAGGCTCAGCAGATGAAGGGCCATCTGGTTACAGCTGAGAAGCCCACGATGGGGAGTCTGGCAGGGGATCTGGCAGGGCCTGAGGGGGCTGGGGGCAGAGCAGTGGGGCCAGGGGCTGTGTGGGTGTGGAGAGCACTGTGGGAACCCACAAGAAAAGCCCAGCATGGAGCCCCATAGGGACATCCGGTGTCACAGCTCCAGGGGACAGCCACCAACCATGGCCCCTTCCCACCCAACCCAGCTCCCACAGGGGGAACACAGGTGGGCACAGCCCAAGGGATGCACACGGAGGTGTCAGGGAGAACTGTGCTCCCCACAGCTGCTCTCGGCCACTCTCCACTGCTTGGGAGAGTGAACCTCATCTCTCCACAGGCGAGACATTGCCATGGCAACTGGCACGGCCACTGCCAGGCAGGAGGTGAGCGGTGACGCGGGTGTGACATTCAGTGTGGGAGAGGAACATGGGTGTGGGGGCATCTTGGGACGCACCTGGGTACGTATGTATGCCTGCAGGGATGCACATATCCCCAGGTGTGGATTTCTGCAACCCCAGATGCAGATCTGTGCATCCCCAGACGTGTGTGCACAGTGCTGAGGCTCTGCACCCACTGCTCGTTGCTTTTTTCGCCGGTGTCCCTACAGGTGCAGAGGAAGGCTTGCTGCCCTTCCACCCTGCATGGGCCCTGTGCCACCACACGTCAACCCCTCCCCTGCTGTGCCCTCCTTCTCTAGGGGGAACGTCTGTTTTCTCCCCGTTTGCCATTTCTCTGCCTCTAATTGAGCTGTCAATGGGCAGAGATTACAGGGAATCTGTTAGCGCTCCTCTCTGATGTCTGCCTGCGCAGTGCTCGCGGCACCCCCTCTGCAGCTGCAAATTCTGCACGAGCAGCACTCAGTCACGCACCCGGGCAGGGCGGGCTGCCAGCCCCCTCGGTACCCCCGTGTCCTTCCCATGGGGTGCAGCCCCCATCACTCCCGTGCCTTCCACGCCGCAGCCCCCCCGGGCAGCTACTTCCCAGCCACCCCCACAGCCGCCCCCCATCGGTCCGGCTTCCCCCGGGCTCGGTGCAGGCAGCAGCGGGCGCCCATCCCCGGGGCCGGGCGGCTGCGCACACGTTGCGGCCGGGCCCGCCTCCGCCTCCGCCGCGCGGCTCAGCAGCACCGCGGACAGCGCCGGTGCCGCCCGTTCGGTTCTGCCCGGCTCGGTTCGGCTCGGCCCGGCCCCGCCGCCGGCTCCGGTTCCCCCGCGCGGCCCGACCCAGCGCAGCACGGCCCGGCACGGGGCGCACGGAGCGCCATGGCCACGGAGGTGGGTGCGCGGGTGCCCGGGGCTGTGCGGGGTGGGGCTGGAGCCCTGCGGGGTCGGCACTCGCAGAAGGGTCCTTGTGCATTCAGGGTGCCCGCGGTGGGGCTGGAGGGACGCGGGGTCGGGGTTGGGGTGGGGTGTCCTTGATGGAGAGGTCCATGTGGGGCTGCAGTATGAGGGGTCTGACTCCCTCCCTTTGTCCCGTCCATCCTCCTCTCCATCCCGGCTCCGTTCCAACACCTGGAGGCTGGAGTGGGTCCTGGTGCCTCGTAGGGTGCCAGTCCTTCCGGCTGCACAGCTGCTGCAGCCCCACAGCAACAGTCCCTTGTTCCCCTCCTCCTGCCAGCATCCTGCTGAGGACCGAGGACCATCCCTGTGCCAACGTTAGGCCTTGGAGACGTGGCCATGCTGGGGTCTGTGGGAATGGCACCACCTTCCATAGCCCCACAGTGGGATGCGTGGCGACTTCCCCCCCCACCCCCCCAGCCTCTATATCCCCCCAGCTCACCCCACTGCAATCCCCCAGGTACACAGCCTGCAGGAGCTGCGGCGCAGTGCGTCCCTGGCCACCAAGGTCTTTGTGCAGCGGGACTACAGTGATGGGACCACGTGCCAGTTCCAGACTAAGTTCCCCCCGGAGCTGGAGAGCCGGGTAGGATGCCTGGCAGTGTGCGTGGGGGTGCCCTATATTCAGAGTCCTACGGGGTTTGTCTAAACAAAAGGGAGAGGGCATGGGGTGCTGCGTGGCCCTGAGCCAGCTCTGGATTGCTGTCCTGGACAGAGTATGTACCATCTCTCCTGGGGGTTGGGGGCTCTGGTGGAGGCACAGAGCTCTTGGTGTAGGTGGGCAATGGGCAGGGAGCAGCTGAAAAGGAAGGAGAGGATTAGGTGGTCCCCAGGGCATCCAAGGGATGGGGATTGCTGCTGGCCAAGCATCTCTTCATGGCAGCTTCTGCCCCAGATTGAGCGTCAGCTGTTCGAGGAGACCGTGAAAACTCTCAATGGGTTCTATGCTGAAGCGGAGAAGATCGGGGGCAGCTCATACCTGGAGGGGTGCCTGGCCTGTGCCACTGCCTACTTCATCTTCCTCTGCATGGAGACACACTATGAGAAGGTGCTAATGCCCTGGGGAGGGCAAAGGAATTGGGGGGGTTGGGGGAGGAACCAGAGCTGGAGGGTGCTCAGTGCCCCCCTTGCACTCACAGGTCCTGAAGAAGATCTCCAAGTATATCCAGGAGCAGAATGAGAAGATCTATGCACCACGGGGACTGCTGCTCACTGATCCCCTGGAGCGTGGCATGAGAGTTGTATCCTCTGGGATAAGGGGGGATGAGAGTGAGGGTGGGGGGACACCGACAGCGGGCAGGGGGGCTGTGGCTAATGCATCCCACGGCTGCTCCTTAGCAGTGCCCAGATCGAGATCTCAATCTACGAGGACCGGTGCAGCAGCGGCAGCTCCAGCAGTGGCAGCTCCAGCAGCAGCAGCAGCGGCGGGGGGGGGCGGTGACTGGCAGGGGGAGGTCCCTGCAGGGACGCGTACTGCCGGGACAGCCGCCTCTCTGAGATCCGCAGGCTGCACTACCAGAGCACCCGCTTCTGAGTCCAGAGTGGGTGGGAGGGGGCATGGGGGCCAGGTGTCCTCTGAGCCATGTGCCCCCTGCCCAGACCCACTGCAGGCAGGGACCGCTGCTGGGGTGTCCCAGGTGCTTTCCACTGAACCAAAACAGTGCCAAAGGGCTCCCATAGCCCCCCCCCTTCCTCACCCCAAGTGAAAGAACTCGCCCTGCAGTGCTCCAGCAGCGCTGAAGCCAGGGGGACATGGCCTCGTGCCCCTGTGTTACTTCATCTGCATGATGGTGCTGTGCGTTTGCCTCATGTACTGCCCCAAAGGTTCTGGCTGCATCCTGCTCCCTGCCCTCCCCTGTGCCATTTCCAGCCAGCTCCCTGTGCCAGGGCAGGGGGCACAAATCCTCCTGCCCACACATCCCGCATGCATCCTTGCCCTCCCTGCAGCATACGGTACCCCTGTGGTGCTGGGGGGCTGCAGGGGGTGTGTCTCTTGCTTGGACCCTGCCCAACACCCCAGAGGTGCCAGCCCTGCAGAGCTGTCCTGATGCAGCATGCCTAGCTGCAGCACCCACACTTGCAATCTGTGGTGGGGGACCCCCGAGGGGGAAAGAGAAGAGAGGTGGGTCCCTGTAACACCCAGTACCTGGGTTGGAGTTCCAGAGCCACAGAGGGAGGAGGACCCGGCCCCACAGGAGGGTGGTGAGGCTCTGGTGCACCCTTTGGGGCACCCTGCATGGAAACTGATGGAGACCTTCAATAAACCTCATGCTTTGGCCCTGGCTGCCCTGCCTCCTCCTGCATCGGGGTTATGGTGGGGCTGGACACCCCAGTGCAATGGGTGCCATAGGACTGGCCCCATAGGGAAATTGAGCATGGGGCAATAAGTGGGAGGCACAGGGCAGTACATGCCCTGCGGGATGTGCAGAGAAAGCAGGACAGGGATTGGTTTACTCACATGGCATGACTGGCACAGGGGCTGTACCTGAGGGGAATAGAGGGCCAGTGGGAGGGGGGAATCCAGGGCAGCAGTGTCTCCCACACTGCTGGAAGCCTGAGCTCAGCCCAGCCAGCAAATAGACTGTGTATAGTTTATTGGGAGGGTTCTCCAGGAGATGGGCTGGAAGACTGAGCGGGGTCCAACTCCAAACAGCAGGGTCAAGAATTTAAAAAACAAACTGAGGGGACTTTCCCCTGCTGGGCTGGGGGGAGCCTCCTCTGCTGGGCTTGCTCCCCCCCCACCGGGCAGAGGGGATTTGAGAAGCACACGTGGCTCAGGCCAAACCAGCAGGCACACGGCACGGGATCGAGGCGACGGAGCCAGCGATGCGGGGGGAGTGCTGGGGCTTCAGTCCTGGGCTGCAGTGTGGGGACGGTGCTGTTGTCCCTTGCCCGTCCAGGGCAGTTCCACATGGGAAGAGAGAAAAAGAGACAGGCAGAGGCTGGTTGCTCCTTCGCCAAGGCTGCTCGGGTGTTACAGGCAGGGTTAAAGTGCATAGAGGCAAAGGCAAAGTCCAAAGCCCAGAGAGAGGAGAATGTGTTGGGGAGCCCAGGGCCAGCTCCCAGTGGAGGGGTATCCCCCAAAAAAGGCCACCTGAGCTGCATGGAGAACAAGAAAAGGAGCAGGAAAGAAAGAGAATTGGGTGGTCAGCAGCAGGTGGGTGGCACGGGACCAGCAGACATGGAGGCACATAGCTGCGGAGCTGGGGCATAGGCAACCACTGGAGGGTGCAGGGGTGGCTGTGCCTGGGTGTGTACATCACCATCCCAAGATGCTGCTCCAGTGTATCACCACCATCACTCACCCACACATGCTGTGCCATCCTCATTGGGCTCGAAGCCACGAGCGCAGCGTTTGTTGCTGCGGCAGCGGTACCCGCCATAGGTGTTGATGCAGATGGGCTTCTCCCGGGGGCAGACAAAGGGGAACTCAGCACACTCATTGGCGTCTGTGGGCAGAGGGGATGGGGGTGTGTGTGGCTAGGCTGGGAAGTGCCAGTGGTGTGCCCTGGCTCCCACTGTGCGTAAGCGTGGATATGGTCATTCACAAGCAGTGCGCTGCCACAGCTGAACACTACCATGTCCCCACTTCTGCTGCATCACTTGTGTCAGCCATGCACCCCCTGCCCCTCCAGAGCCCAGGCTCCCAGAGCACATGCCCAACAGCCATACTCTGGATTTCAGCCATGCCTGTGTCTGCACTCACCTACGCAGCGTCCGTTCTCGTGCTGGGAGAATCCCTGCCCGCACTGCGTTTGGGGAGAAGCAGACACTGGGATGGGGCAGCCCCAAGGCAGCAGAGCTCAGCCCCACATTCCTGTCCCCTAATCACTCCCCTTGGGCCCTCACCTCTAGCAGAGTGGGCACCGGTGGCTTCTCTGTGTCTCGGGGATAAGGGACCTCTAGGACAGAGTTGGTCTCACTGCTGGCTACCGCTCGCACCAGGACACGGCCGTCGGGCCATGTCACCTCCAGGCTGCTGGCTTCGTCACGTCCTGTGGGCAGACAGCCTGTCACTGGGTGCAGGGAGGGCTAGCAGCCTCTTGCCTCCACCCCGTGGCTCACCCAATCCAAAGTGTGCCACAGGCTCCATCTCACACAGGTACCCTGAGCCGCCATCGATGATGCGCAGGTGAGCACCGCTGCGCCGTGTGAACAGCACCACCTTGGCTCCTCGTGCAAAGGCCCCAAAGCGGGTGCGCGGCACGACCCGTAGCCAGTTGTTGTCAGCACCCTGCAAGCAGAGGGGAAGGCAGCTCAGCTGGGGAGACACAGGGACCAAGACACCTAGAGGAGCCCCTTTGCTCACCTGGGTGCTCTTGAAGATGGAGAGTGGCTGTGCCATGGACTCGCCATGGGATAGGATCAGATCCAGCATCCCATCACCATCAAAATCTGTCACCGCACCTCCTGCGCACAGATCAACAGGTCATGGGCTCAGCTCTCATGGTGATGGCAGCACCCTGGCAGTGCTGTATCACCCCCAGCATGGGCCAGCCCTGCCCTGCAGGGCTCACCCACCAGTGCCCCGTCCCTCGGGCTCCAGAGCATCACCCGGGTTCAGCTCTTCTACAATGGGGTCTGAGTGTTCCCTGCGGATGAGCCTGTTGAGCACAGGCAGGGTGTTAGTGCCAGCCCTTGTGTCCCCATGATGCCCAGCAGCTCTCTGCCTTGGAGCAGCCTGGCAGAGAGATGACACCCAGAGGGGACAGGGCCATGTGGGGTGGCTGGCGACTGGACATGCATATCTCATCCCTGCTCCATGGAGGAATGACAGGGATGTCACAAGGGCATGGAGAACAGCAGCGCCATCTCCAAACACTGCTGCAACCCCTGGGGATTCCCAGCTCCCCCCAAACCACCGCCTTCTGCCTGCTCACTGTGCCAATATGGCGAGGGGGTGTCGCAGAGCAGTGGTGAGGAATTGATCCCCACAATTAGCTGCAGCAGGGAACAAGCTTCCACACAGCTGTGATCAGCAGCATGGGGACCCCAGAGGCTGCTGCAGGCACAGCCACAGGGCTGGTAATGACATAGGGAAAGGCTCAGGCATGGCTCCTTGATGAGCAGAGTCGGAGCTCTGGCCCCACACGTGGCATCAACGGAGAAGAGCACGGCGAGGGCTGCTTGGCTCCTGCTGTGGGGCATGGCCCCCCAGCCCTACCGGAACAGGCGGTTAGCAGAGGAGCCGCGGTAGGCAATGTTGTTGAAGAAGACCTCCAGCTCCTGATCATTGTCAAAGTCAGCAGCGATGACAGTGCGGACAGGGGACGGCATGGAGAACTTGGGAGTGGCGATGTCCTGTGTGAGAAATGGGTACAGGC
Source organism: Perdix hodgsoniae (assembly GCA_035772895.1). Taxonomy (NCBI): domain Eukaryota; kingdom Metazoa; phylum Chordata; class Aves; order Galliformes; family Phasianidae; genus Perdix; species Perdix hodgsoniae. Next base: position 13,072,576 of record JAPSGF010000013.1, read on the forward strand.
TGGTGATGTGAGGACACTGCTCCTCGGTTCCCACCCCCACTGGAAACCAGAGCTCAAAGCCAAATTGGGGCTCAGTACCAAAGCTGGTGGTTGGGGATGTTGCAGCCCCAGCCCTCACCCGAAATCGGATGCGCCCGGGGGCCCCTGCCTGCAGGTAGAGGCGGTGTGGCCCGTTCCAGTTGCCATAGACAATGTCCACACGGCCATCACGGTTGAAGTCAGCCAATGCCACGCCACGTCCATGCTGGTAGGGGTCATCCAGCCCTGCGAGCAGCAAGGGGACGGGGAGACAGGACACTCGATCCTGGGACAACTCCCCAGAACACCTCTTGGAACACAGCCCCTGGTCCCCATATGGGCCTCCCCATGCTGCATCCTTGCACCAGTGATACCCCTCCTCTGGTCAATGCGGCTGTCAATCCCCAGGGCCCCCGCAGCACTGTGCTCAGCTCATTTGGTGTCATCTCCTCCACCCTCTACTTACCCACCACAGCTGCCACGTCCCGGTACGTCCCATCCCCACGGTTGTGGAAGAGGAAGTTGGGGCTGTTCTCGTTCCCGCAGAAGATGTCAGAAGCACTGTCACTCAGGATGGGGCCTACAGCCACACCACGGCCCCCTGGGGACAGCAGCCAGTGGTAAGGTTGTCCCCTGCTCTGGGGGCTGCATGTCCCTGCATCAGTGTTCCCAAGACCCCCTCCTCTCCCTCCCTCCTGCTTCACTCCCTCTCATCAGGAGCTAATTGGGGCTGGCAGCTGCTTGTGTCACATCCAACCTAATCACTGCCATCGCCATGGTGACAACACTCCTAATTAGCAAGAATTTACCGCCACAGAGACAGGGCACGCTGCAGTCCCCCACGGTGGCTGGCATGCACCCTGCATCCCCAGGCCCTAAGGATGCTGCCAGGGAGCCGGCAGGGTGACAGCGGGGTCCTGCTGGGTGGGTGCCACGCGCAGTGGGGTGGCCACTAGGTGGGGCAGTCAGGCAGGCAATGCATGGCACATGTGGTGCGGGTCATGGCACGGGTCACTGATGCTCGCGTCCTCTCCATACCTGTGTACTTGCTGACACCAGCCTGGGCGGCCACGTCCACCAGCACCACGATGCCACGGGCAGGGTCACTAGCAGCCACGTCCATCTCCAGCAGGGCGTGTGGGCCCACCTTGCCGCTGGCGTAGTTGGCGATGTAGATAGAGTACCTGCCCGAGCCCTGCGGCCGGCAGCACCGCCTCAGCTCCCTGTGCCTCCACCTCTGCCCGTGGGGTTGGGTTTGGCCTCCGTACTCCCTGCAGCCGGGTTCCCTAACGCCCATAGTCAAGAGCACCCTGCACTGGGGATGGCCGTGCTTTCCCACTGGGATGTGTCCCATCACCTCCACCGTCTCCAAGCTCAGTGCTGGTGTTCAGTTCGTGCCACGCTCCCTGCTGTGACAGGTGCCCCCCCGTCCCCACCGCCCCCCTTGTCCCGTGCAGCAGCTGGGCCCTGATTTAGCGATAATCATTGGGAAACAAACTGCTGGGGGAGGAGGAAGAAGAAAGAGCAGGTGACAGGGACATAAATCACCTCGACAGGCGCGTTTATCAGCCAGCGGCAACCGTGTGGACGGATGCCCAGAGCCCTGATGGCCGGGGGAGCTGTGAGCCCTGACAGCCACCAACCGGCTGATGGGGGCGCCCCCAGCCCCAGTGGAGTGGGACGTGGCCTGGGTGAGGGGCTGCCCCACACTCTGCCTGCTCACCGTGCGGTCCACACAGGCGACAGAGCGCCCGGCGAAGCGGCTGGCCACATCGCGGTTCACTTCGTCGCTCAGCAGGTCCTCCCAGCGCCCGTTGCGGAGTTTGAAGAGCTTATCCGTGTAGGTAGCCATGCCTATGGGATGTGGTCGGGGGCTGCCACAACCATCCTCCCCCCGAGCTCGTCCCAATGGGACACGATCCTTGCTCTGTCCCCCCAGCTGTTGCCACCAGAAGAGTTCCCATAACCCGTAAGTGCCACTGGGAGACACATGGAAGAATCAACTCATTAAGTTAAAATGTGTCCCAGTGGGGCACAGCCAGTGGAGGTAAAAATCAATGCAGTGCCAGGCACAGGCAGTGAGCCATGCTGCTGTGATGATGCCAGTGGCATTGCCTGATTTAGAGATGGGCACACAAACAGCCACTGCTAGCCCTGGTAATTGGAGAATGAAAATACATCTGCAGCAGTGGGACCAGGCAGAGCTGGGATGGAACAGGGACACAGGGAGCTTTGGGGATCCCTTGCGGCACGGGTGTCCCCTCCCCAGGGCTGGCATGCCCAGGAACTGCAACCAGCACCAGTAAGGCAGGATGAGACTCTGGCTTGGTACAGAGGCACAGCTCTGCCACCATGACGGGGGTCAGCACGCATGGGTACACTCACATCCTGGTGGCACTGCAGTCCCAATGGTGATGGGACACTGCCATCCCCTCAGGGTGCCATGGGGAGGGTGGTGGCTGGTAGTGCTGACTCAGCATCTGGCTGGGCTCAGCGTCCCGCCCGCACTGCCATCAATCAATGGAGCCACTCAACTGGGAAATTAACTCCAGCCCGCACACATCCCTCACGCGCCGAAGGTCATGGGCAGCTGGGCCACCCCCCCCCCTCCCCGTGCCTGGAGCTCACCAGAGAAGGCATTGTTGGTGTTGAGGAAGTAGATTTCCTCACGGCCATCCCCGTCGATGTCACACGCTGTCACACCGATAGCATTGCCCGGCCGGTCCCGCAGCGCATAGTAAGGGGAGCTGTGTTCGTCCTCTGCCACGTTGACCAGCCGGCCCCGTGCCTTGTCGTACTTGAGCACCAGGTTGGGGCCATTGTATCTGTAGGCACGAACAGATGGATCCTGGAGTTGGAAATGGCATGACAGCCCCCACTCCATTCCCTGGTGCAGGTGGCCATGCATTGTGCCAAGCAGGACCAGCAGCTTGAGGGGCACAGAAAAGACTTGTGTGGTGTGTGGTGGCTAGCGATCTTCTGCCTCCCTCTTCTTCCAGCTGTGGGGCTGGCTGCCATGGGGAGGACTCAGCCTGGCATCACACATCAGCCTGGCCCGGGCACCCTGGGTAGTGTCAGGGTAGGATGGGGCAGGTTCCCTTCTTGCAGCCTTTTCTCAGGGCAGGGAAGGCAGCATGCAAGGCAAATCCGCTCAGCACACTGTGCCCCACAGGCTCCCCGCCTGTTCCTGACCCATGCACCGTAAACAAGTTACACAACGGGCACCATGCTGCTTACAAAACCATCCTGGCTGCTTGGCTCAGCCCTGCTGAGTGCAGTGACCTGGGCCCTGCTGGGCGTCCCTGGCTGCCCAGGCTTGCTGCACTGTTAGGCAGACACCCCACATCTGTGCCCCATACATCAAGCACGGTGCCAGCCCATGCTGGGCTCACAGGGTGAGACACACCCTTCCAGATGAGGACACATGGACAAGCCTCCCTCATGGATAAGCATGCTATGCCACTGTCTCACAGCCATGCCGAGAGCCTGTGCCTCCGTCTCCACTATCCCCAGCCAGGGCAAGACCTGCCGGCAGCAGCTGCTCTGAGTCCAGCCCTGCTCAGGCGCTGGGACAGCACAGCACACAGCTCCTGCATCACTGGCTCCTGCCAGCCCTTCCAAGCCATCACACCCATACAGGGCTATAAAAAACCTCCAACCAATTAAATGAATCTCCAGAGAGCACTGAGTCCTGTCAGCGGAGCCGAGCTGGTTCGGGCTTAAGCTGCCTCTTTACTGAGGGGTGGGACCCAGCCGCTGGGCAGCTGCCATCATCCCACAGCAAGGGGACCCAGCCCCGGAGCAGCGTCCCCATGCAGATGGTATGCTGGCAGTGCCACTGCACACCTCCTCCTAGATGGAGGGATGGGAACATTAATGATGTGCCCCAGCAGAGCAGTGAGACCAACTGCCTGCAGCTGGCAGCTCAGCTGGGCACCACGTGTGCTTTTTAGAGAAAACTGTGAGTTTGGAAAGGCTGCCAGCCCTGGGACATGGGGCTGCGAGGAGCTCCTGGCACTGCAGGGCCACCATGTCTTCCTGCCCCCAAGACTGTCCCTACTCACCCTGCCACCACGATCTCAAAGCTGCCATCAGCATCCAGGTCAGTGACAGCCACGCCGTAGTTGAGCTGTGTGGGGTTGCTGTCGTAGTCAGGCGGGAGCAGTTGGTGGGTGACGGCGGCGAACATGGGCTCACTGCGCTGGGAGCCCTCACTGAGCCAGGCCAGGGACAGCAGGCACAGCGCCAGCATCCTGGGCACCTGAGACAGACCTGCAGCCGCTCAGCTCTGCTGGTTGGACCACCAAGACCCCACTCCACAGAGCCTGAGCATCACCCCTGCATGAGCTATTCTTCCTCCACCACTCACCACCCACCCCACTCAGTAACCCACAGCCCTTCAATTCTCCAGCCCCGAGAGCTCAGGCATTGCTGTGCGGCTCCAACATGCCTTAGTTTCCCCATCCTGTCACCGCTGTTTCTCTTGGGGACTCTGTGGGGTGAGTACCTGCCCAGCTGGACAGTGGGGAGGTTGTCTGCACAGGGCTGCAGCCATGGGAAGGTGACAGGAGAATGGGAGGAGAGGCTCAATTAACCTGGACTGCGGAGGACTGTAGCTGCCAGCACTGCTGGCAAGGCTGCGGAGCTTTGGAGCTGGCTCTGACCTGGCTTTAGAGTGGGTGACAAGTGAGGTGGTACTCAGGACTGCTGCACTCACTGTGAGCCAGGCAGTCCCCACCAGAAGAGAAGAGTCCAGCAGCAGCAAGCCTCATGGCACCAGCAAGGCCCTGTGTACAGGTGCTCCAGCTGCAAGCAAGAGCAGCCATCCCTGCTCCCACAGTCTGGAGGAAGGGCTGGGATGCCCAGCAAGGGACACTACGCTGTGTGGCCATGACAGGGCTGTTCCAAATTCTTTAGGAGCATCCCCCAAAAGACAAGCAGTGAGGAAAGGTGACCAGTCTCACTGTCAGCCTGTCCTCGTGCCATGGACCCTGTGTGGCCAGCTTGGAGAGGGGAAGATGCCCTGTTCTTGGACCTTGGTAGACTGCCACCAGCAGCCTGCTGCTGTCTCCCTTGGGAGGGAGAAAGGTCCAATGATCTTACCCCAAGGTTTATCTGGGAAGCGTGGGGACAAGGCACAGAGCATCTGCCCATGCAGATAGATAGAGACATGGAAACAGGGGTGCCCACTGATTCCCCAACCCCTATCTCTGTCTGCAGCCAGCACGGTGCAGCATTCCCTTGCCTAGTGCCCCTCCAGGGAACTATCCCCATGCCATTAATGGGGCTCTGTCTCCCCTTCAGCTCCCATTCCCTGCGGCTTGGCCCACTCCCCAGGCACACCCCCACTCCATCCAGCTGCAGCCGGAATGCCTCCAAGCTGGATGAAGCTTTTCCAGGAGGAAACAATGTTCCTGATTGGAAACAAAAGGCTCTTCCCCACGGATCCGGTTCTGGGTGCCATGGTGGGGGCTGCCCGGCCCAGAGCCAGGCTGTTTTGGGAAAAGGGAGGGAGATCCAGGCTCAGTGTGCTGAATGCGAGAGGCCCCGTGGCTTCCAGCACAGCATAAGGATGCTTGAGGTGACAGGGTCCTGCTTCTATGACAATAGCAGAGCTCAGCTCTCTCCTGTCCCAGCAGAGCCATGTCCCAACTCATGTCTTGGCATCCAGTGGCAAGATCACTCCAGATGCTGCAGTCGCACAGGAACTCCTGCTCAGCATGGCTAAGCCTGGTGGCACAGAGCTGAAGTGGTCAGAAGGAACAGAGGGAGGATGGGAGCAAGGCAGGGGTGCCATGGGTGCCCACAAAGGGCACAACTGGGTAGCGCAGGAATGTAGCGCTGGCCCAACAGCTGCTCCCTGGCACTGCCATCCCCATGCAAGGTTGCTGCCAAAAGTACCCTGAGGGGAGAACGGGATGGGGTGAGGGCAACACCAGGGTGCACAAACCTGGGAAGGTCACACCCCACAGACCTGTTACTGCAGATAGGAAGATGTTGCCCCATGGCTCCTCATGTACATAGCTGTGGTCTCCAGCACACATCATGGGGACATGGGAGTTGGTCACTTGCATGGCCGCCCTGTCCCCGTGACATCGCTGCCGCCATGCTGCATGTCCCGTGTCACGCGTCACCACTGCGGCAACATCCCATCCCAGGCCACATCCCATCCCGGGCCAGCACTGCCATAACATCGTGTGACATTGCACAGCAGGAGCCCCACCACACCCCAAAGCCACCTCACAGCAGTGACAGCACAGTAACATCACAGCACCACATAACATCATGCTACATGTGTCCCAGTGACACCACATCCCCTTTCCCATCATTCCCAGGCCACCACAGCCAAACCTGCCAGGGTAGAGGACAGGTGGGAGGCATCCTGCACACAGTCTCCTCTGCCCCAGAGGGGCTGTGGTATCCCAGGGATGTCAGAGCCCCAAGCAGCCCTGATTCTGCAGTGTCTGTGCTCCAGCCAAAGCCACAAGCCCTGGTCCTACTGCTGTGGGCTCAGCGCCGTGCACCTCACACCCCTCACACAGGACCTGGTCCCTGTGTGCATCCCCCTATGGATGCTCCTAATGGGCTTCACGCCTGCAGTTCCCAAGCAGAGATGGTCCCTGTTCTCTCCCATGCTCAGCACTGGACCCAGCACGCTGGGGCTCAGCCAGCAGCAGCTCATGCAGTATGGAGACAAGCAGTCACCTTATCTCGGAGCTCAGCCCGAAGGGACATCGGGTCCTTGGGGGGGCTCAGCCGTGGCACCGCGCAGCCAGCCCCTTCCTGCACAGGTGGAGGGGCAGAGGGACCCCTCCAGCCCCACAGTGACCAAGTGGGGACATTCCCAAAGAGGAGAGCTGCCCCTTCCCTCCCGCTGCCCACCACCACCATCCCCCAAACGTCCCTGCGGGTGCTCCCCTACTGCCAGCCCTCCTTCAAAACCCCACTCGAAGGCAGCAGCCCTACCACCCCCCATCCCATCCCCAACTGCGCCGCCCCCTCCCCTCCCCACTTCCCAACTTCCCGCACCCACCCCCGACTCCCCGGCAAAGTTGGCGGCGGGGCAGAGGCGCGGGGCCCTCTCCCTACTCACGGGCGCGGGGGGCTGCCCGGTGCCCCCGCGGCGGCGGTGGCGGGGGGAGCGCATCCCGCAGCGCCCGCCTCGCCGCCCGCCTCCCGATTCCGCGCCGCCCGACTCCCGACGGCTCCGGCCGCCCGTGAGGGGTTTATGTAGCGCTGGGCGGCCGCGGCAGCGCCAATGAGCGGGGCGAGGGGTGCCGCTGCCAATGGAGAGCGGGGAGGTGGGGCTGTGCGGTGCTGATTTACTGCTCGAAATTGCAGTGGAAGCACGGCCGGGCAGCGCCGGGTGATACGGAGCCAAAATATGATGGGGGGACCCGCTGAGGCATGTGGCAGGAGAGTGGCTCGTAACCTTCACGGGGCGGTGGGTCGCTCTGTCCCATCGTGTTCCGCACCGTCCCTCACTGTCAGGCTGCCCCCAAAAGCTTTGGGACCATGGGGTCCCAGCAACGCTACCCGGAAGCTGGATCTGGGCGATGGGGATTGAAATCCTGGCTGCAGCCCTGCAGCCACTCGGAGGCACTTTTCCCCTCACTGATTTCCCCCTCTTCCCCCAGTGATTTCCACCTGGAGTGCAGCAGGATTTGCTCCCCACTGACTGCAACGATGCACAGAGCTGCCCCATCTCAACTGCTTTGCTCAATGGAGCAATGCAACTGTGGGTATGGAGAGATGTCAGCCCCCAGGCTGTGCCCAAGGGCTCAGCATTGTCCCCATGCCATCCCCTGCATGGCCCTGGGTGCAGGACACCTGCTTCACTGTTGGGGACCTGGGGACTGGTTGCACAAGGCACTGCCATGCCAAAACATTGCAGCTATTGGATGCTGAGCTGGGCTGACATGCAGCCCACTTTCCTTCCCATAGTATCTGCTGCAGGGCTGGACACATAGCTCCCTGTGAGGCCGTGGTGGCACAGGGACGGTGCCAGCAGGGCACAGGTTAGGTCATCCCAGCTGAACACGTCTACAGGAACCCAGCATGGAGCCTGGGGCTGCAGCCACCTCATTGCACCGGGCGGCAGCAGGAGCCCACGCCATGATGGGCTGTGCTGAGTGGCTGATCTCCTGCCCTGCTGAAACCTTTATTTCTCATTCGAACGTGTCTGGCTTCAGCTCCTGCCTGTTTCTTGCAGTTCTCCTCTCCCTGCTGGATTGGAGAGCTCTCAGCCCCAGTGATTGTTTCCCACAGTGCTGCTGACACGTGACCATCAAGTACCCCTGTACACTCCATTTCCGATGACCGCTCTTGCAGTGCAGCTGAGCACTGGGCATGGAATCTGCTATAGGCTCCTGCTCCCCATGCTGGGCTGGCCATGCCCGGCCCCAACGGTGCTGGGAGTGAAAGGGAGACACGGCAGCACCCAGGCTCTTTTGGGAGCTGCGGAGGGTGGGCACGGCCCTGGTGGGGTATGCACGTGGAGATGATGGAGGTGCTTGGAGACTGGCTGTGCGTCGTACGGCCCTGCGCTGGGGACCGATGGTGGCGGCGACAGGGACAATGGACAGGAAATTAGAGCGAGGCGGCAGTGAGACATGCTGCTGGGGGAAGGGAGTCGGAGGGCTGCAGGCAGCGCGGGCATGCAGCGTGAGCGCTGCACCAGCACCTACATCTCCAGGGCAGCGCTGTCCCGGCTTTGCATGGGGTGGTTGCCTCCTGGAATCCTCCCCAGCCAGCAGCCCTGGCACTTTGCATCCCTCTGCCTGCGGCTCATAATCATCGGGATGGGAATGAGCCCGGGAGCAGCTGGAGCAGGGAACCCCAGCGTGTGCCTTCCAGCACATCGCAGCTGCTGCTGCACAGACTGGGTGCAGGTGAGCAGAGCAGTGCTGACTCCCAGCACTGTCCTCTGAGACGCTTTACAGGCGCTGTTGATGTTCTTTCTAGAGCATCATGAAGGCCCAGACACCTGCACACAGCCCACTAGGTGCACAATGGGTGCACAGCACACACACAGTGCAAACACACATCCACATGCATGCATGAAGTACAGCCTGCATGGAGCATCCCTGTCTGCACACTCTGCACACAGGCACACAGACACACACCATATGTGAGCACCCAGCACGCTGCCCAAACATGCATGCAGCCTGTGCACACCCACCTATGCTCACACACAGCCTGCACGTTGCACACCCAGGCATGCATGCAGCGTGCATGCATATACCACGCACGGTACTCTGCATGCTGCTCCTCACTGTAGTCACCTGCTCTGCGTGGTTGCAGCCAGCATGGCCTGGGAAAGCAGCTGGGCATGCACCTTACTCCTTTTTGACACTAGAAGAGGGCACATGACATGTGGGACCCCTTGGCCATCAAGCTGACCCTGGCTCCTGGCACCGCTTCCTTCTCTGGAGGGGCTGTACTGGGACCTCCTTGCTCTGTGGGTCTAATTTCCACCCTAAATGTATTCATGGTTAATTTATCCCCAGTCATTCCTGTGCTAATGTTGTCTTTTAGCTGAAATAGCTCTTCTCCTCCCTGGCGTTTACCCTGCAGATGTATTTATAGTGAGCGCTCCGTTCCCTCGCAGCCTGCGCTGTGCTGCGCTGTGCATGAGCTGCCGCCATCCTACAGGGTCCCCTGGGCTCTGCTTATCTCGAGCCACCTCTGCTCTCGTCCCCAGCATGGCCAAATCCTGGGGACCCCAGAAGGTCCACAGATGAGTGCTCAATCCCTTCTTCAAGCTACCAGCCTGGTAGACCCAGTGGTGTTACCAAAGAGGCCAGGTCAACATGAAGGTGTATTGTACACTGTTTTCCAGTCCATCTCGTCATAGGATCACTGCATGCCCATGGCAGCAGCAGGGCATGAAGGAAGTACCCAGCACCTGACCCCTGGCTCTGTATAGCCCAGTCCCTATATGGCCCCCAGCTGCTACTGTCACCACGCACAGTGCCCCCAGGTCCCTGCTTGGACTCTTCCTGTCGCCGGGACATCATTAGAAATGTTAATTATTAATTATCACTAAAAGCCCTTTTTGCTGCATTGCTGTTCTCTGCCGATCTCTGCCCTGTGCTGCCTGTAACCGGATCCACCCGCTGTTGTCTCCTGCCTCATGGTGCCCATCCTTGCTGTCCATCATTACCTGTGGGGCAGCGCAGTGACAGCAGAAAGCCCCAATCCTTGCGAGACATTTCCCTATAGGTGAGCTGGGCTTGTCTCTCCTGGGATCTCCTGTAGGATCAGAATCCCCATGGGCAAGATGTGTCATTTTCCTCTGAACCTGCTGGGTGCTGTGATAGAGCCAGAGCACATCGGCTCTTCTTGGCCAGGCAATGGGGGTCCCTGGAGAGGGACACAGGATCCCCCAGGATATCTCTCTCCACATCCCTAAAGATCCCTGAAGTCAGGCTGCCCAGGCAGCGCGCTCCCCAATCCTGGGGCTGTCACCCCCTGCTCCACACATGGCCTGCAGCATCAGGCATGGTCCTGCTGCACATGCTGGAAAGCAAGACAGCACAGAGAGGGAGACAGCAGCAATTGCTCAGGGAGATGCTTGGGGGCAGGCTCCCAGGGGAGAGCGGGGAGGAGCACCCAGGCTGTATTGATTCCTGCAGCACATTGCTGCTTTCATTGCCTGCTTTTTCCATGTGCAGGAAAACAGAGGCAGCAGGAGAATCCTGCTGCCCTCAGCCAGCTCCACTCCCAGGGGCACCGCCGGGCCCCATCATCTCCCTGCCCACAGCCACCGGCAGCACCGGCGCCTGCCTGCACCGCGGGCTGCTTCCTCACATTATACAGCACTGTCACTAGCTGCTGAGTCCCCAGGTGTTTGGTGCAGCAGCACAAAGCAAATCCAACCTACCCCAGCCCTGAGCTCTCCGCAGTGCCCTCCCCATGGCTGAGCTGCCAGGCTGGGCATGGGAAATGCTGGGTGTGATGCCCTCCTTGCCCCATGTTCACATGGCAACTCCTGGGGTTTTCTCCACCAAAGCCCTCTGCAAGCGCTTACTCTGCAGAGAGAAAGCAGAGATGTGCTCATAGGGGCTGGGATCCCCAGTAACACAAAGGGGGTCACAGGATGCACTGCTGGATCTCAGAGCATTGTAGGGTGTTCGGCTCCGGTGAGAGAAAGTGCAGAGCCCCATGCTGCCTCTCCTGCCCAGGGCTCAGCCCGGCCAGAGCTGGACACACGGCTAGCCTCTGATCAGACCCAGACCTGGAGCCGCCAGCCACTCTTTTCTCTCTGCACTGCTCCTTTCAGCCCGTGGCTCCCTGCGGCCTCCGCTGACGCAGCTGCAGATGGAGAGACAAGGAGAGACAGGCAGCATCCCGGCCTGCTGTGCCATCCCCAGGGAGGTGCAGGCACAGCAGCTTTGGATCCACGCTCTCTGGAAACAAGAGCAGCTTTGCTATCAGCACAGAACATGTGCTGGGCAGGGGAGCTGAGGATGCCCAGTGCAAGGTGGGGGACTGTGACCACAATGCAGCTCCCACCAGCGCTCTCGGTGCCTACAAATTTCCCAGGAGCCCTAAAACCACACTAACCCAGGAAGAGGTGGCCACGGCTCTTCTGGGACAGCTGGGCTCAGGCCTTTGCGCAGCCCCTACTGCTCTTATCCTTCTCCTTTCCTGGGGAGCACGTTGGTGGTGCAGGGGGCCCCTGTCCCTACACGTGGCGCTCTAGAAAGGACACCACAGTGTCCCTTGCAGGAGACACAGACTCAGCTGCCAGAAGGAGAGGTGTGAGGATGTCTCCAGTGGGGGAAATAAGGGAGTCTTCCTGCAGCCCACACCTCCCAGTGCTCAGACTGCAGTGCTGCTGTCATGGAAACTGCCTGTGGAGCATCATCCCACTGCAATAGCTGGGGTAACAGGGCCACCGCTGCCCCCAACATCCCCTGGGCTACAGACATGGACACATGGGCTGGCAGGATGTGGGAGGCTAGATGTTCCCTCCAGCCCCCAGCCCTGCTGCTGATCTGCCATGGGAAACCATGGGCATAGAGCCCAGCTGAGCATCCCTGCAGAGCCGTGCAGTCCCAGACCCCAGAGTCAACAGCGGCAGTGAGCCCCATGCAGGGAGATAGGCTGTGTGAGGTTTTGGGGTTTGGCATAGTGTCCAGGAATGGGTGCTGTGGGGTGCTGCGATGTATGGGTGCACCCCTGGGTGAGGTGGAGATGGACAGGTTGGGGAAGTGCTGGCAGGGGGTACCCGGTGCCATACCCAGACAAACACAGCTCCCACGCGGCCAGGGGCTCCACACTGCTTGGCCTCCCACAAACATAAATCATTTTCTAATTTATAACATGAATAATTGATTTTGCCTCCGTAGCTGGCGATAAATCTCCTGTGCGCACATGCATAAGAAAATAATAATAATGAAAGCGATCAGGATCTGCTGCCATCGATTACACGCAGGAGAGGCCGTGCTCCCATCTAGGGCACCGTAGGGCTGGGGCTGCACCTTGCAGGGTGCTGGGTAGCTCCACATAGTGAGAGCCATCCTTGTCCTGTATGAGGCCACCCGGATGGTAGGGCAGAACCTATAAATCCGTGCCATGCCCCACAGGACTGTGGCAATGGAGTACAGCCACCTTTCCCGGGCTCCAGTCCAAATAACAGGGAACCAAAGGAAGAACGCATTATAACGTGGGTCCACATCCCAGCATGGCAGCACCAGGGTTTGGTGCTGGCACACACAGTAGGCAGCCTGGACTGTCTGCGTCCCCTGGGCCGTGTCTGTCGCTCCTTGTTGTGCCTGTGGAGGAACTCATCTCTTCCGCAGGTCCCAGCTCGGGAGTGCTCAGCAACAGCAGCGCTTCATTAGGAGCCAGAAGACGTGCGGGTCCCAGACGTGCTCCCGTCCGCCCGCGCTGCCGATGAGCGCGTGCAAGCATCGGGGCCGCGTTCATTATCGGCTCGCGCAGGCAGCCAGCTCCTCGCCAAACCCCAGGAAGGATGCGGAGCGAAGCTGCCCAGCACAGACACCTTCCCTCGTCCGTTTGTCTGGGCATCGAGCGCGCTGACCACCCCGCAGCCCTCTGTCTGCAGGATGTGGCCCAGGGGGTGACGGAGCCTGGGCGATCCCCCAGCGCCCGGCAGCCAGCAGTGCCGCTCCCGCTTTGTTCGTGACATTAAGATGTAATGGGAAATCAATGGCAGCCTCTGCGGGGTCAGCGCCGCAGGAAGCGGGAGCCCTGCGCCCATCATCCCCGCTGGTTCCTGGGCACGGTGCCTTTGTCACCACGCTTCTGGCACGGCTCGTGACACCGCGTCCCCAGCACGTGGGCTTTCTCCACTCCGCGGACGCGCAGGAGCCCAGCGCGGGTGACGGCACACGCGGTGGTGCCGCGCTGCTGGGGACGAGGGCTGCCGCGCTCACCCCGCCGCCGCCGCCGCCGCCTTCCCCGCGCCCACGGCTGCCTCCCGCCGGCAGCCCCGACACGCTCCAGCCCCGACGGCCGCTCGGGACGCGGGGCGGCGCCGCGGCCGCGTTGCGGGGCGGTGCGGTGCCGTGCCGTCGTACTACAGGTCCCGGCACTCCCCGCGGCGGGACGGGGCGGGCTCGGCGCGGCGGAAGCGGCGGCGGCGGCGCGGAGCGGCGGGGGACCCGGCGCTGTGACCGGTAACGCCCCTCCCGCGACCCCCGCACGTCGCTCCGATCCCGGCAGGCGGGACGAGCCGGGGTGCGGGATCCGGGGGGGGCCGGCGGTGCTTCTTGAGCGGCCGGGAAGGGGCAGAGCGGTCCGAGCTGTGCGCCCTGCCCCGCCCCCGCTGTGCCATGTTCCCCGCCTGGGGCACGGCGCCGGGTACCGCGCGCTGCGCGGCTCCGCACCTCCATTTCCCCGCTTCTCGGCCCGGTTTCCCCCAGCCGCATTCGCTTCTTTTTCCCAGGCTGCGTCTCACCGCGTTCCCTGCCCGTGTTTCTCGGATCCTTTGAGTGATTTCCCTGCTCGGCTCGCTATCGTCCGCAAATTTAATTACAGTTCACCGCTCCAATGAAAGTTTGCGAGCTGCTGTAAAAAGATACCCCGATGTTCGCGTAAATTGTATCTTGCCCGCCTTATCCTAAAGCTCTGCCCGGTAATTCTGCTGAAATAACCCTGCTGGAAATCCCACGTCCCTCTGCACCCGGACTTTGGGCACCGGGCACTGAAGCAGCCTCAGGGTGCTCGACTGCAGCATTCCCATTCCTTCCTGCCCAGAAATCGGTGCCTGCTCTCTGCCACTGCTCCGACCCAGCACCACGAGCTGGGGTCAGCAGTGTGCCCAGGTGCCTGCTCTGTCCGGGGCTGTTTTTGCTTCCCTGCAGCTGTTTTGGCGAGGCCTCTGCCTCCTTTGCATTTTTCTGGTTAAAAACAGTAATGTTGCCCTTCATTTTTGAGCCGTCATTAATTTTCTCTCCCTCCCTATTTATTAATAGCCCTCTTCCCTTTTGTGCTGAACCTGCCCTGCTGTATTTGTGAAGCCCTTTGCATTCCCCTCCGCCTGTAGCTCCATTTGCTGCCGTGCCATCCCTTTTCTCCCTGCAGCTGTCGAGGGATGCTATCTCCCCATAAATCACCTCCTGTCTGCGGTGCTCCAGGTATCTCCTTGGAGCATCAGAAGCGCGAGGCACGATTGAAATCTCCCTTTTCTCCGCATGTCTGCCTGCACACCGATGTCACCGCTCTGCTGTCCCCATGCGTGCTGTCCCCGCTATTGAGCGTGTTGCTCCCCAGAGCAGGGCAGGGAGGTGGCAGTGGGGACAGCTGCCCACCATTCCCTCTCTGGGTGTCAGCACCGTGCGGCAGCATCCTAATCGGGGCTGTTTAGAATCTCCTCGTGGCTACATTTATTAGGGTAGCAGTATTTTTTTTTTCACCCAGCCTGCAGCAGACTATAAAGAGTGACATTGCCAATGCGTGGTCCCATACGGGCAATCCCACTCTGCAGTGGCCAAGGTGTTGCCGTCCCCTGCTTGCAGTCAGGGCTGTAGGGTTACGTGCTCTATTGATGGCAGGATGGATTGAGTGGAATTAGAAACCTCGAAGGCTAAAAATACAACGCCCTGCCAGGAAATGAAGCAGCCTGCTGGGAGGGCGCTGGGTGGCACTTCAACTTTTCCAGGAACTGGCACACTGTGCCGTGCTGTGTGCTTGCACTGAGACCTCACAGCCTCGTGCCAGAGCCATGCTGTGGGGTGATCTCTCAAGGTCTGGGAGCAGTGGGAATACCCTGCCCTGTGCAGGGTGAGTGAGACCCGCAGCCTGCATGCTGTGCCCAGGGAAGAAGCTGTGTGCTGGCACGGCTACGCATGCAGAGGGTGCTCCCAGCAGTGTCTGGCTGATGCAGCACCATCTGCTTTGGAGGGTGAGGCAAGGTGAATGGCAAACTTTTGAGGAGCCCATAAATCCCGTGTGCCTTGGAGGTGACTCAGGATGCGCACAGAGCATCCCAGCTGGCAGCATCCCAGTGCTGGAGCTCCCCACTCCTGTGGAGGAGCTCCACGACCCCTTGGTGATGGGCTGCACTCTGATACCTCCATCCATCTGTCTGTCTGGGTGAGGCGGGTTGCATGGGCAGTCCCGGATCGGTGGGTCCAGCTCAGCATCGGGCACTGCAGCCCACGAGGCTCCACCGCCTGTCCCCGAGGCTGGGCTCGGTGTGGTTGGCAGGGAGGGGATTGCAGCCTAATGTACCGGAGGTGCCGCGGAAATGAGAGCCTTGGATGGATTCCTGGCCCTATTGATCCGCCGGCAGTTTATGCATCCTGACATTCATAATCTCAGTAGGCTCTGATGTTCCAGATTAATGGGCCCAGGGGCCGTCCATCCGTCACTTCACATTAATTACTGAAGAGGTGTTTTTCCAGTGATTTACCTGACAGCGGCCCGTGATGAATACCCCTAAACAGAGTGGGCAGTGATTAATCACGGGGCCCCGGCCCGGCCCCACTCTGCCTTCCCCTCAGCCACAGCACAGACCCCCACACCATCCGTCTCCATAAACGCTGCTTGATGCATATTTATAGGGGTGCAGGGCCTGGCAGGCAGCGGCGTGCCTGGTTGTGCCAAAGATGATGAAAAATAAATCTCCACTGGGACGGGGCAGCCTGGCATAGCCTCAGCCCATTGCCAGGGCATCCCGATGCACATCACACTGGCACCATTGCGGTATGGGCACAGTGGTGGTGACGCTTCTCTCCCTTGCAGGTGGTGGTGGCACAATGGAGGCAGAAGGCAGCCGGGCACGCCGCAGGAAGCCCGATATGGCCCTCTATGTGCCCAAAGCACGGCGGGAGAGAGCGGCACAAGCGGCAGCTGCCAGCCACTGCGAGCCTGAGAAGCAGCACTCGGCGCCAGACATCCCCAGGGGTGGCTCTGAGGGGCAAAGGCGAAGCCCCGGAACCAGGACACACGTGGGCAGAGCGGCTGGCAGGGAGAGCAAGGCCGGGGCCAAGGAGCCACAGGCAGCCTCTGCTGGGGACAGACAGGCAGCGGGAGCATCATCTGATGTGCAGGAGCCGAGCCTGGAGCCAGCTGCTGCACAGCCCTCAGGCAAAACATCCTGGGATGCAGGGCCTGGGGAGCGCAGCCATGGGGCGAGGACGGTGCTGGACCCTCTGGGTGCCCATCCTGCGGCTGTCCCTGAGCATGGTGGAGATCCTCATGATGTAATGGCAGCTGAGCTGAGCATGGTGCATCGGACAGAGCTGGGCAACATGACAGAGCTTCTGGGGCACAGCTCCCTGGGTGCAGCTACGGAGTGCTTGGGGTGCACAGAACAGGATGCCTTGCAGCAGGCAGGAGAGGGGAATGTGGGCAGTGTACCCAGGCTCAGCTGGGAGAGTGTGAAAAGCCATGAGGAGAAGAGGGAGTGTGATGAATCTGTCCTTGCAGGGCAGAGTGAGGGCTGGGACATGGGCAGCACATCCCAGCTCCTGCCAGAGCATGAGGAGCAGCTGCCACCCAGCAAGGAGCAGGCCAGTGCTGTTGCTGGACACGATGGAGGGGAGAGTGTCCTTGAACCCAATGGGAGCAGTGAGCTGGGGACTGGTGCTGAGATGAGCTGTGCTGGGGGGACAGAAAGTGGCCCCGGGGAAGGGGATCCCCTGGGCAGCCCCCAGACCCTGAAACCCCTTGAGCTGCTGTGCCACGGCATGGAGCAGCTCTCGTCTGGATCCTGGGCTGAGGAACCGACACAAGCAGATGAGGACAAAGGCTGGCAGCAACCGCATCGGGAGGAGGAGGAGGGTGAGGAAGGATGTCCCCATGGCAGCTCCCTAAAGCCAAGTCAGCCTGGTGCCAGGACCCCGAGCAGCCCGGGTGGTGCAGAGAGCTGGGATGCGCTGTTCAATGATGATGGGGATTGCCTGGACCCACGCCTGCTGGAGGAGGTATGTGTGTGGGGATGGCTCTGTCCTTGGGATGTGTTGTGCTGGGATGTGGGGATGGGGTGTGTGGGGTGTAGCTGTCCCCATGACCAGTGGGATTAGCCCCATGGTGCACGGCCCATGCGTGAGCCATCACCTCCAGCTGTGCATGGCATGAGCAGTGCCATGAGGATGCTTCTGAGACCCGCTTGGTGCCAGTGAGGCTGGGGGAGTTCTTCCCCTTACCAGTATGTAAAGTTCAATCAGTAAAACATGCTCAAGAGCCGTAAACTGCAACAGCACCCTCGTGAAAGCAGGGCCAGTAATAAAGAAACGGGCCGAGACGGATGGGCTCCCATTGAAATAGCAACGTGAAGTTTCCTGAAAACTACAGCTTCTTAATCAGCTGTGGCTCATTACCATCCCCTCCTGTAGGCGTGGGGTTGGATTTACTACAATGAGCCGCACAGCGCTGGGAGCCGTGCCGCTTCCCCGCCGCTCACGAGGAAAGTTGCAGCCAGGCTGGAAATCCATTATTGCATTTTAAATCAGTGGCATAAAAACGAGTAATTTTCAGAGCGACATTAATGTAGCTGGAGTAACAAACAGCACTAATATTGTCAAAAATGGATGTCCAGCATTGACACAGTGTGGTGTGTGTAGTGGCAGATGGTGCCTGGTGGTAGTGTATGGGAGGATTTGGGGTCTCAGTGCCCCTCTTGAGTTAATCCCATGTCTTCTGAGCTGCTTGGGGCTGCCACGCTGCCTTGGTGATCCTCTGTTCCTGCCTGCCGTGTGGCCAAGTGTGCTACAGGTAGTTTGTTTAGTGGGGAGCTCTGGAGCTTCCTTGTTGGATGCCCCATTCAGGTGCTCAAAAAAAGGTTGGGTTTCCAGGGAGCTTCCCCAGATATGTGAATAAGGACCTGAAAAAGGGATTTCTCAATGGGAAGTGGCCATTTTCACCCTTCCACCCCTGTTCCTTGTGGTTTCCCCACACCTCTAAGCTGCTGGGAGGCAGACGCGTCCGCTCAGGGAGATGAAGCTGTTGTTAATTAACAAAAAGGACAAGGAAATTAGTAGTGTTCTTTGTCATAACCGAATCCTCATGCGCTGCGGAGAGCTGGCAGAGAGCAAGATTTATGACGTTCTGCAAGGAGAAGAGATTTCTGATAGCAGACGGCTCTTTAATCTAGCAAGAAAAAACATCCCCAGATCCACTGGCTGCGAGCTGAGGCCAGACGGATTCAGACTGGAAATCAGTGGAGGGTAATTAACCACGGGAATGATTTCCTTGCGGCCATGGTGGGTGCTGCTTGCAAGGGACGGCACTGCCATCGGTCCTCACACCAGTGGTGGTGATGCATATGCTCCAGTCCTCGCCACACTTGGTGATTTGTGAAGGTCATGGGCTCCACTCACCAGCCCCGAGCCCCCTGGGGCATTGCACAGTCTCCATCCTGCCTGAGGTTTTGTGGGGTGCTGGACCCTAGTGTGTGCTGCTGCCTGGGATGGGAAATCATCCCAGGTGGTGCTAGGCTGCCCCACCAGCTCTGTAACTCAGCTCTCCCCTCTGTTCTCACCTGCCCATGAATCCATCTTCTCCATAAAATTGTTGGAATGAGCAGTTTTTATTGACTGAGCTGGTTGGGATTTATGGGCTCTAACCTTCCAGCCGTGGTGCATTCAGCTACGATCACTTGGGGGATCAGGCTGGGGACCTGGCTGAGTTATGTGCCCGCAGCCCCACATCTTGCAGCACGGCATGTTTGGGAATCCCATTGGCACTGCTGGCAGCTGCATGCCCCCCTCACCTCCCACTGTTGTCATGTTGGCAGGGGGAGACTGACGCCCATATTTTAAACTGAAGGGTGAAAAATTGGAGAGGCAGGAAAGAGTTACAGCTGTCATGTTTTAGGGCTGTAGGAAATGCCTGACTGTGAGATGCTCAATGAGCACAGCCCGTTTGGTTTGTTGAGGGGCAGACTGGGAAGTGATGCGATTACTGCAAGCGGTGCTGTCACAGAGACCGAGGGCTCTTCCATCCGGCAGAGAGGCAGAGCAAGGACCAACAGCTGGAAACTGAAGCCAGACAAATTCAAATGAGAAATAAGGCATCAATTTTTGGCAGCGCAGGTGCTGAACTGGTGGAACTGGATTGTTGGGGAGTGATGATTTTCCATTGCAATGACATGGGGCTTGCTGGGCTCCTGTAGTGCAGGCAGATGTGTGGCTTCTCCCTGGTTTTGCATCTCTCAGGTGAATTTTGGGTACCCTGCACCTGGCCAGCACGTGTCTGCGTCTCTCTGGGATGCTTCCTTGTAATAGGAAAAGAGCAATGGGAAAATGTGTGAGCCCTGCTTGATATCTCCCAATACTCACTGCCATTAATCTAGTGGAGCACCAGTGTGCGGCACTGGGGAAGGACACCCCCAAGAGAGCACCTGGGATTTATGGGCTCCCAGCACTGGGTGGGGGTTGCTCAGCGCTGTCTCTGTTCCTGCAGCTCTCTGGGGGCCTGGAGCACCGGCAGAGCCTGCAGGAGCCCCACTTCAACTACTACAGGGCTGAGCCGGCCGTGCCAGACCTCAGTGATGCTGAGCTGCCCCATGTCATCGAGATCTATGACTTCCCCCCTGATTTCCGCACTGAGGACCTGCTGCGCATCTTCTGCAGCTACCAGTGAGTGCATGGCGATGTGCAGTGCCACGGTGCTGTGTGCAGTGCCATGGTGCTGTGCTCACGCTCCATCTCTCCAACAGGAAGAAGGGCTTTGACATCAAGTGGGTGGATGATACGCACGCTCTGGGCATCTTCTCCAGTCCCATCACAGGTACTGTGAGCATCCCATGGGGTATGCAGTGGGTGGGTAAAGGGTACCGTGTGCAAGCATTCCTTGGCTGTATGGCACTGTGCTGCTCTCCCTGCAGCGCTCGATGCCCTCAGCACCAAGCACCTGATGGTGAAGACTCGCCCGCTGTCCCAAGGCACACGGGCGGCCAAAGCCAAGGCGAGGGCGTATGCTGGTGAGTGTGGGCACAACGGGAAGACTCCGCACCACGGGCACTGCACCCCAGCACCCTGGGACCCCGACTGGTGCCATGCCAGCTTCCCACTGGGGTCCCCATGCTGACATCCCCTACCCACCCCCCAGACTTTCTGCAGCCAGCCAAGGAGCGCCCCGAAACGTCAGCTGCACTGGCACGGCGCCTGGTCATCGGTGCCCTGGGGGTGCGCAGCAGCCAGACCCCTGCCCAGCGGGACGCCGAGCGCAAGAAGCTGCAGGAGGCACGAGGTGAGCTCAGGGAACCTCTCGGTTTGTGCCACGCCATTCGTCTCAGACGATATGGCTGGGAGAAATGGGGGCTTGGGATTTACCCTTTTTCCCCACAGAGAGGAAGCGCCTGGAGAATAAACAGCGGGAGGATGCCTGGGAAGGCCGGGAGTGAATGTCCTGCAGTGGGATGGTGCTGGCAATGCCGCCAGGGGCACCTGCACCTGGGGATGGAACTGGTGCTGCTGCTGCCCTGTGGGCTCTGTGTCAGGTGGAGCAGGCACACAGGAGAGGAGCCAGGGCACAGCTGCAGGGTGCTTGAGGGCCGGTTAGGGGCATGCCATGGTGTCCCAGGGCTGTGGTGACACATGCTATGTGATCACCCTGAGCGTTGTGAGTGAGAATGTCCTTTATTTTGCTAATAAATACCATTTATTTTGCTTTGCCTTGCCTCCGAAGGGGGGATGCAGCACTATGGGATGCAGGGCTTGTCCTGCTAGCTGAGAGCATCGCCTCTGGCTGCAGTGCATGTCCATGCACGTGCAGGTGCCCTGGGGGTGTGCATGCTGTGCTCAATTTCAAGGTAGGGGTTTCCCCTCCAGGGTGGGCTGGGCAGGATGGCCTAGGGAAGGGCTGGAATGTGCTGGCAGAGGGACCCTGTTTACATCCGCCACCTTGAACAGCACAATCCTTGTCTGACTGTGGGAAGGGCCAGCCCTGAGCGGGCTCTAGGCTGTGATGTGGGCTGCGCTCCCCACCCGGGGGCTTCCTGCCCTGCCCCCGGGAGTGGTTTGGGCAGCTGGGAACTGCCTTTCCCCAGGGCTGCGGCGCTCTCTGTATCACCTCAACACCCCAAACCAACCCCTATATCCCCTGCAGGGCACAGAGCCTGTCCTGCCACCCCAGAACTCTTGGGGCCATCGTTTGTGCGGCTCTCATGCCCTCAGCAGCAAGTGTGGAACAGTGCTATGTGTCACCTCTGCCTTGCCCTGGCCATTCCATGTCCCTTGGCTGTCCCCATTGCAGTGGTAGAGGAACTGGTCACGACCCTGTGCTGCGGCTGCAGGCCCTGCTGCCAGCTGGGCTCCGTCTCAGCCAGGTGGCCCAGACAGCGGAAAGTTTCAGGGTGAAAGGATGCTCTCACATGGAAAGCATCTTTCCGCTGTCCGGCAGTGAGCAGAGCGGTTTGGCACAATGAGCCTCTGTCAGCACGTGCCTTGCCACGGGATGCACTTGGGGCTACTGTCCCGTGGCCCCTCCACGTGCCAGGGCCAGCACGTGGGGACCAGTCTTGGTTGCACGGGGCAAGGCAGGGGATGGAAGACCTATCTATCTCCTGCATTGGTGCGTGGGGGTGGGGATGGTATGCAGGCAGGAGGGGGTGGCAGCACCTGATGGCTTGTTGAATGGTATTCTCATTTATTTCCTTTAAAAGGGGAAAGAAACAGAGCAGGGGCATGTGTCCCCACCCTGTCCCCAGGAGCAAGGGCTTCCAGGGGCAAAGTTGCTCTATCCGTGCTCTAGAAATGCAAGGAACTGCCAGGAACAGCCTGGGAAAGCCCAGCATGGGCTGCACAGCGGCGGCTGGGGGCTGGCTGCCGGCCCGCTTTGCCGCAGAGCTGGCCGCCCTGCTGTGTGCATAGGGTCAGCCGGGTCAGGGACAAGGTGCCCCAGCCTGTGGGTACTCCTGGCCAGGAGCCGGGGCTGCCTCGCACCAGCCCCACAGGGCAGCATGGAAACTGAGCTGGGGGGTTAGCAGGGTGCTCCATATCACCACACAGCACCCTTGTCCCATTGCACAGCACCTTTATTGAGGACATAACTAGTGCATGGGTGGCAGTGCCTGGGGCCAGGCAAGCTGAGGTAGTTGTCCGGGGGAAGCACCCGAGCACTGTAGCTGGGGTCCCCCCGGCAGCATGGGGCTTGGCCCCTGCACCAGCCATGATGCTCATCTCCATCCTCCATGGCAGCAGAAATAAATAGGGCAGGCGTCGAGTCCCTGAGCTCAGGCAGGTGCTGCTGCAGCCAGGGCAGGGGCTGGGGTGCCCCTGGGTGTGGGGGGGGGTTGGAGAGACAGGGTCTTACACCAGGTTGTTGGCCAGGCGCTCGCGCCGCTCCATCTCATTCACGACATCAGCACCGTAGGCATCACCTGGGGAGAGAGGAGGTGTTGGTGGGGTCAGGACGCGTGGCACCCTCCATGCGGTCACCCCCTAATGCCCCCATCCTCCTTACTTGTGTGACAGCCATGCATCCAGACACGCTGCCCGTCATACTTGCACTGGCACCGCAGCACGTTGTTGGAGAAGTCTGACTCAGCCACCTCGTGCTTGGGGTTCACCACAACCTGTGGAGGGCAAAGAGCAACGGGGCTGAGGGCACCTTGCCTGCTGCACCACACCTCCGTGCCAGCATTGCCAAAGGTACCCAGCTCTCCTCTACCAGCGTGGAGTCCCTCCATGCCCATACCTGGAAGGTGTAGCTGCCTGGTGGCACATCGGTGATGTCGATCCACTGGCAGTCAATGTCGTGCCGGTAGGTGTCCCAGCAGCCCACACTCACCCCCTGCTCCCCGAAGTTGGCACAGGCAAAACGACGCTGCAGCCCTGGGGACAGAAGGGGGATATAAGGGATGGTGGAGCTGGGGGTGCTGATCTGCCCCACTGCTTGGTGCCACCTACCCTCGGGACAGTTGGTGTCCTCCAAGCAGAAGCTGGCCTTGTGCCCCTCGGCCACCTTGGAGCCATTGAGCGTCAGCAGGTCATAGTGGGTGAAGACCTCGATGCTGTGGAAGTGCCTGTGGGGACAGGGGGTGAGTGGGGCCAGGGCAGGATGGGCAGCACCTAGAGGAGAGCAGCTCTGTGCAAATTACAGCCTTGTGTCCAAATAAAGCCCTAATGACAGTGCTAGCCTGGATGCTGCTAATTACTCTGGGTGGGACGGTTTCTGCCAAGGACGGGGGCTGTGTAGAAGGAACACAGCCAAGGGGGACGGAGCTGCTTGGATCCTCTGGTGCCCAGCCTGGCTCCAGGACGTGGGAGTCTCACCGGTGGCACTGATGCCAGGTCCAGGCGTGCCGTCCCATCCGGGGTCGGAAATCAGCCCTGCCCAGGTTGTGGATCTGGGAGGAGAAGCGGAGCAGGCGGCGGTGGCCATAGGGCCACTGCATGGTGTCAGCAGAGCGAGACAGGCAGCGCTCCTCGTGGGCACAGTATAGCAGCCCCAGTGGGCGATCTTCTAGGTAAGCTGTCTCCTGCACCAGCTGGGCGTTCATCACCAGATCCGGGGCATCTGGCACAGAGGAAACAGAGCTTGTGGCCTCTACACTTTCACCCCCTGCTCTGTGCAGGTTTAGGTCCCACCAGGAGGATGAGGCACCTCTGGGTACTCACGGGTGGTGCAAGTGACCCCTGCCGAAAAGCGTCCCCCACCACTGGGGCAGTGCACGGGGCCGTGGCGCTGGCACTGCTGCAGGGCCAGCTCTGTGCCCGTGCAGCGCACCCCACTCATCAGCACCTGCGAGGCATCAGGGCTGCCTGCCCAGTACCAGGTCTCCTGGCAGAGGGAGAGACAATGCTCAGATCAGCCCTCATCTGCCCCACCAGCTCCCAGCACCATTACCAGCACTACCAGGGCCTGAACCCATGTGCCACAGCGCTGTCTTGTATGCCAACACATCCCGGCACACTCATGATGCTTACCTGTAGGGCATGGCTGGCAAAGCCCAGCCCCAGTTGCCTGCAGACCACCATGGCTTCGTTGAGCCCCCACTGAGCTCCACACACTGCACCCCACTGCAGCCTGCCCTGCACTGGCACCAGCACCTCCACAACACCCTCCTCAGGACTGCGGCCCCCGGCCAGGCGTACCTGTGTGCAGAGAGGGGCTAGGACAGGGCTGCTGTGGGGCAGGAAGCCCTGTGCATCCTTCATCCCACACGACCACTTTCAGCGTGTCCTGCAGACCCCACATCAATGTGGCTTGAGTTGCTCTACTTGTCCCCATCCCCTTGGACTGCTCCAAGCATCCATAGTAGGAAGGGGGCTAAGGGCTCCACATGGAGAGGCTGTGCAATGTGGCTCTGTGTGAAGGGCTGTACAGTGGGGCAGGGGCTCACCTGGCTCTGGAAGTCCATGTGGGGTACATGGCAACGGACGGCTGCATCGTCATCATGCCGGCACCCACTCTGCTCACCGTCCTGGAAGCGGCACTCACCCAGGGAGCGCTCATGGCCGATGCAGCGCACCTCACTCATGTGGATGGGCCCCAGGCCTGGAGCAGAAGGAGCACTCCTGCCTCTGTGTCCACTATGGATCCCCCAGCACAGGCCCAGACTGGGGGACAGGAGTGGCTGGGGGAGGGGATCCTTGCCCTTCATCCACCTCACCTTGACCCATCTGTGCTCCCAGCAGTGCCTGCCTGGCCGTGCCGTAGCCCAGCTGCCGACACACCACACTGGCTGCTGCCAGGTCCCAGCGCCGGCCGCACACGGTGCCCCACTGCCCGTGGCGCAGCACCTCCACCCGGCCCTCACCAGCGTGGGCACCCGCTCGCAGGCGCACAGGAAGACCCTGGAATGAGGAGCAGTGGGTACTACCCAGCCCTGGGTGCCTGCCTTGGGGTTGGGGCACGGGGCCGTGCCAGGGCTCACCTTTCCCAGGGAGGCTTTGCGGAGAGGTTTCTTGCCCCTGTTCTTGTCCTGCTGGAAGGTCGGGCCGGGCACACAGCTGACAATGGCGTGCATGCCGCGGGGACAGGCATGCTGGCTGGGGGCTGGAGGAGCCAGCAGTGTGGGGCAGCGTGACAGGTGGTGCTCTGTGCCCCGGCACTGCACACGGTGCACCCAGAAACTGCTCTTCTGGCTCAGGTTCCTCAGGCTGCCAGAGGAGAGCAGCAGGAAGAAGTGTAAGTTTTTTCTGGGAGAAGTGCTGGTGCTCCCTGCCCTGGGCTGAGCCCTACCTGGAGCTGGGGTCCTTCAGCTTCATGTTCCAGAGCTTCCTGCAAGGAGCAGAACCAGGAGGTTTGAGGGCTCAGCACCACTGCGCCCCATCCCTGCCACCCCTGGCACTCCAATGCATGGTGGGGTTCTCTCCTCAGTGACTATCTTGTGCCAAATCCTGTTGTACTGCATGCCCAGGCAGAATTACAAGATGCCTGGCACCAGCAGGGGCTCATTATGGGTTGTATTTATAGCCCAGCATAAGGCTCGACTCTCTTATGTCTGCACCCATGCTGCACAGGGAAAAGCAGGGGAGCATCCCACAGCCTGTGACTGCTGCTGAGTCCAAGCTGAAGCCCCACGGAAGGGGACACAGGCGTGGACATGTGCCCCATGTCTCCAGCTACAACTGCACCCCTTCATCGACAGCCTCTCTCCACCATACCCCAAGTCCCCATAGCATATCCATCCATCCCTACCCCATGCCACATCCATCCAGCCCTACCGGTAGAAGCTGGTGTTGACACGCTTCTCGTGGGGGAAGCCCAGTGTCCCACACACCACGCGACTGTTATTCTGGGTCCAGCCGGCATCGCACACCTGTCTCCAGCGCCCGTTGTGCTTCACCTCCACTGCTCCCTCCGTCACTGGCACGCTCAGCTTAGCCCATGCCAGGATGGGTTTGATCCGCACCTCCTCCAGGATCAGTTCTGGCCCCTGTGAGGTGGCCACAGTGGATAATGTGACCCACCCTAGACCCCAATCATCTCAATGGATGCACAGCCCCTACTCACCTCTCCCAGGGCAGCGGGGGCTGATGTCAAAGGGGAGTCACCATGCAGGCGCTGCCCCGAGCACACCACACCGGCATCCTCACCATGGTGGCAGTCACTTGTGCCCCAGCCGTTGTGGGCACAGTCAGCCAGGGAGGCCTCATTGCCCCCACACTGCACATTGTCTAACCAGATGGGACCTGGGGGTATGGAGAACTAGGGGTCACCATGAAGGCATCACCCTAGACCCAGTGGGTGCCCCCGTGCTGTCCCCTCCTGCAGCATCCCATGCAGGATTCCCCCAACAGCCGCTGTCCATCCAGCCCCCCACCCATCCCAGCTGCCTCCTACCTTCCCCCTGGCCGTAAGTAGCACTGTGGGTCCAGGTGATGGCTGCGGTGTAGCCCAGCTGCCGGCAGGCGACGGTGGCCACGTGGAAGTCGAAGCCATCATCACACACGGTGCCCCAGCGGCCTTGATACAGCACCTCCAGACGGCCCTCCCCAGCCGGTCCCCGAGGCCCTGCCAGCCGCAGCTGCACCTCGAGTGGCTCCTGTGTGCTGGGAACCACCTGGCACAGCACCAGCACCACTGGGAGCAGGATGGGCTTCAGACCGGCCAGCATCACCATCGCAGCTCTGAGGTGGGATGCCTGGGGACAGCCCGACTCTGAGTCCCTGGAGAACACAGTGTGGGGCTGCAGCCCTCCCGTGCCTCACAGCATGGTAATGATGGAGCAGCATCATGCCTCCTTGCACAGCAGTAACATCCCTGTCCCTGCCCTGTACACAGCTTGCAGTGACCCCTCCCTGAGGCTCAGCCCCACATCCACACGCTGTGCACAGCCCCTACCCCACACTCAGTGGGTGGCCAGCAGCCCTAAGCTCTGCCCTTATTGCTTCATGCCTATGCTCTTGGCTGTGGGTGGGGATCCACAGAACCCCCTTGTTCCCCACTTGAAACCCATCGCCTCTCTTTTCTGCATGCAGCCCCCATCTCCAGCCTTCTCCCCCTCCATCCCTACCGGCAGTACTAGGAGCTGCTTCCCTTTCCCCTCCCCTCCACCCCCGAGATACCTCAACCCCCGGCATTCACTCTGGCTGTCGGTGAGGGGACACGACGTTGACTCCAGCCGCCCTCCAGCAGCTCTCCTGCAGCCGAGCACCGCCTGCTGCTGCTTTTATGGTGCAGCCGCCCCGGGTGGGGGCCCACGCAGTCCAGCCCAGCCCCGGCCCACCCTCCCTCGCCCCCCCCCCCCCCCGCGCACACGAGGCTCAGAGCCCAGCCCTGCACCCTGCCCAGCCAGAGCCTTGCTCTGAGGCAAAGCAGCTTTTGAGGGGGTCAGAGCATGGGATGCTGAGCCTGCTGCCCCCTGCCCTGAGAATGAAACCAGGACCCTAGGATGGGACTGTCCCCCCACCCAGCATTCACGGCATCATGGGGCCAGCCCCCAGCCAGGCAGAACGTGGGGCTGCTGCATACGTCACCCCAAAAGGACCCCCTCCCACGTGGGGTGCTGCAATGGTGCCAGGACTTGGGGTGCACAGTGGACAGGGGAGGGGGCTGTGCGGGTCCCCAGGCCTGCCTCCCCCACTGGATGTACAGGGGATGCCCCCCCCCCCCCCACAACGTGCCTGGGGAGCGACCACGGGATGGGGCCAACAGCGGTCCCCCGAGCAACCCCGCGTGGGATGGGGATAAACAGGAAGCACCCGTGCCCTGGTGGTGGCCACCGGCCGGCCAGGAATGTGCCAGTGGCCACCGGGCTGTTTGTTTGGAGTGAAAGCAGCCGGTTCCTGCCGGGAGGAGCCAGGAACAACACGGCCGGGAATAGCCCGTGAGCTCATCGCCACGTCCCAACAGAGCCAGCAGCACCCCGGCACCCCACACCCCCACACACGACACCACCCCATCAGCTCTCCCACGGCTGCGGCCATGCCCTGACGTTCGGTGCGAGCGCGGCACGCCGGGGTGTCCCCCCTTGTTGTCACCCCCGGGTTACAGCGGGCACCAACACCTGCAGCTCCGTGCAGCCGGTGACTGCAGCAGCTAAAAATAGGGCTCTGCAGCAGGGCAGCCCCGTGCGCGGGAAGCTGTGGGCAGCGGGGCGGGCGTGCGGGGCTATTCTCAGAGGAGTGCGGGACTATTCCTGGCCGGTCAATATTGATTCAGGCAGTTCAGGTGCAGCAGCACAGCCCGGAAACGCCATATTTAGGGCCCGGCAGGAGAAGAAGCCTGGAGCTGAATCGGGAGCATTGTCCTCAGGAGGAAGAGGGCAGGGAGAGGATGTGAGCTCTGTCATTGCTGCGCGTGGCTCTCAGCAGCAGCACGGGTCGAGGGTGGTGGGAGCACGGCACACCCCAGCAAGGGGCTGGCTGTCCCCATTCACCGCTCAGTGACACATCTGTGCCCTACAGGAGCAGAAGCAGTGTGGGCGGCCCCGTGCAGCCCATGCTGGAGGACATAGGATGTGCTCTGCACTCAGGCCCCAGGGTATCACAGCCCAAAGTGCACAGAGAGCTGCACAAAGGGCTGAAAAACCGCAGAGAGAGTTATAAACGCAAAGTCCATGGCTGGGTTTATTTCTGTAGATGTCACAGCACTGGGACACCTCTTCAGACACTGCACTAGCCTGTACCGCCCTGTTCACAGGGGACGCTACCTTGCATGCTTGGCTTGCAGCATGGATGGGAAGCGGGGGCCACTGGAAACAACTGCAGCCACATGCCTGTGCGGGTGAAGTCAGTTTCACCACTACCACCGCAGGCGCCTGAAGTCCCTGAGGACCACCTGGGCTGCATTGCGTCCCGCTGCACCCATCACACCTCCTCCTGAAAGGCAGCAGGAATGGGGCTGCACCAGGGTCTGTGCCTGTCTACGTAGCCCTATCTTCCACCTGCAGCCCCATTCTCAGCCTTGCTTACCAGGGTGGGCTCCACTCCCACACAGGTATAAGCCTGGGACCGGGGACTGGTAGGTTGAGTAGGATGGTGCTGGCCGGGTGAAGTAGAGCTGGTCCAGAGACATCCCTCCATGAAAGATGTTCTGTGAAGAGAGCTCACATATGTGCAGTGTCTTTTCCCCAGCTGGCACAGGAACAATGCTCAGAGCCCAGCCCACTGGCACCCACCCCTCCGGGCAGCCCAAAGATCCTCTCCAGGTCAGGTGGCGTCAGGATGTCCCTGCCGATGACGGATGCCTTGAAGCCTGGGGCATAGGCTTCAATACAGTCGAACACTATGGAGGAATGGAGGCATTCATTGGTGGCTCTTCCCATAGGCAGGGACTGGTGCTCCAGGCATTACCCTGCTCCACGCATGCTTTACACACCTGTGTCTGCATAAGCATTCCGAGCCTTCTCGTCCCAGGGCTGACCACCTGCCAGCTCATATGGGGTGTACTGGGTGAAGAGGGACACAACGTGACAGCCTGGAGGGGCCAGCCCTGGGTCCAGCACTGAGGGGATGCACAGCTCAATCATGGGCCTGGAGGAGTGAGACACGGCCACAAAACATCCCCCAGCACCACCAGGGCGGTGGGCAGGGGGCGAGGTGGGCACCTCCTACCTGCTGGAGGGGTGCCCTTGGGCAGCCTCAGTGTAAGCCTGGTGCAGGAGGTGTGTGCCCTCGCAGTTGAGGTGGATGGAACAGCAGTGATGAGGCAGAGGTTGGTTGTCATGGGTGTTGGGGGCAGCCAGGAAGCTAGGGAGCCGGTCTACCGCCACTTGGATGGAGACCATGGGGTGCATAAGTGCTTCAAGCATGTTTGGGAAAGGATGGTGAGGGTGGCTGCTTTCCTTACCATTGATTTTGGTGACAGGGGAACGTGTGTCCAGCTGCTGGATCCGCCGCACAAAGTCCTCTGGCAGCTGCTCCTGGGATGGAGAGGGCACTGCGGTGATGGGGTGACCCAGCTGGGGTGTGACCCTGTACCAAGTGCTATGGTGGCCACATACCTGGGGGGTGAGCTCCAGGAAGGTGAGCTGGGGGGAAGCGTTGGACAACACTACTTTACTCCTCACCTCTGTCCCATCCTGCATCACAACACCCTGTGCCTGCCCATCAGTTCCCAGCAGCACACGGCACACGGCCTGGGCAGAGATGAGGGCACCTCACTCAGTTCATCCCCGCAGCCAACAGCAGACATCCCATAGCACTCACCAAGTCCAGAAACCCCATACCTGCTCCGTAAAGATGTGGGCACCGTGGGTGGCTGCTGCACGGGCGATGGCTTGGGACAGGGCCCCCATGCCCCCAGCCACGTAGCCCCAGGCACCACGTTGCCCCTCCAACTCACCCATGACGTGGTGCAGCAGCACGTACCTGTGGGTCAGCCAAGAGGATGAGGTCTGTCCCCTGCGTGCGTCCCCCATGGCAAGCATGCCCTTATGAGAGCTCCAGTGGCCAGCACACAGAGTCACAAGACCCAGGGAAGGGATGGGACCCTCACCCGCTGCCAGGGGTGTGGGGGCTGCTCATGGCCCCAATCACTGCATCTGTTGCCAGAGTAGCTTTCAAGGGCTCTGACTCAAACCAGTGATCCAGGATCTGGTCCAGGAGACAAGGACAGGCTCAGGGGTGGGCTGTGGCTGGATCCCCATGAGCATGCAGGGAGGTGCCACTGCTGCTAGCACACACCTTGGAGATCGGGGCTGTCAGTACCTCGTAAAAGTGGGGCAGCTGCTGCCCCAGTGCCAGCCCTGTCAGAAAAGGCAGCTCCGAGACCTGCATGGTTGCACCAAGAGGTGGCCACCAGGGCCCGGGGCTGGGCCAGCCACCATCAACATGGGGATCCCCATGTCTCCACATACCTGCCTGCAGCAGGGGCCACAGGGCACGGAGTCTCTGCAGCAGGGAGCCCTGCCCTAGGGCAGTTGTATCTGCAGGGGGGGCATCCAGCAGCGGGTTGATGGCAGACACCAAGCACCCCATAAACACCTCATACTTAGGGTAAGCCTGAACGGGGACAGAGAGTGGCCAGAAGGTGGCCTATATCCCACCACGCGCATCCCTACTGCTCTGCTGGGCAGGGGAGCTCCTAGGCCAGGCACTGTCCCCCATACCTGAGCATCCTTCTGGGAAAACTGGGCGATCTGCTGCTGGGTCTGGGCCATGTTGTGCCCCATCAGCAGGGAGCGGGGTGGGCTCCTGTCCTCCAGCAGCGGGGTGAAGGAGTAGGGGTCCCGCGGCAGGACCCTCAGGCCATGCCGCTGCAAGGCATGGGGTCAGGATGGAAACTGCAGGGATGGCAATGCAGCAGGCTTGCCCTGCCAGCATGCCAGGAAGGCAGCAGTACCTGCAGCTCCAGCTCTGCATAGATCTGCGGGCGCAGCAGGCTGAGTAGGTAGGAAGCCCGGGAGAACTTAAAGCCTGGAGAACATGGGATGGTGAGGTATGCACAGGGTAGGTAGTGGGCGGGAGAGTGCAGGGCATGTAGGGTACCTGGCACGATCTCCTCGGTGACAGCTGCACCACCCAGCACATGGCGTTTCTCCAGCACGGCCGTGCGCAGCCCTGCCTGCTGCAGATAGGCAGCCTGTGGGGAGCGTGTGTCACACTGCGGGTGGCATGTGTCCCTTTCCTGCACATGGTGACTCCAACCCCTCACCAGGGAAGTCCCTGCTTCCCAAACCTCTGTAGGACCCCCAGTCCCAGTGCTTCCTGTAGACCCTCCTCCCAATGCCACCCCCGGGGATGGAGGCGAGCGCTCTGCTGTCAGTACTCACTGCCACCAGCCCGTTGTGCCCTGTAAAGAGAGAGGTGTGTGAGCCAGATCGGCCCCATGACACCCTGCCACACACAGATGCACAGCACCCAAATAGCGAGACTCTGGGCATGAAAATGCAGGCATCAGCAAGCTTCTTCTCCATCCCTACACTCCTGGGCCCCAACTCTGCTCAGACCCCCGTGCCAGCAGCACACAGGGAGCTGCAACATGTGCCCATCCATGCCAGACCCACACACAGCTGGGGGCTGCCCTATCCGCACCAGCTCCTGGCTCCATGTTACCTGCTCCGATCACCACGGCATCATACTCTCGCTGCAGCTTTTCTGTGGTCCTGCTATGAGCCAGGTGTTGTCCCCGCTGCCCATGGACAGCACAGCCTGCACGTAGCCTGGCCAACATTTCTGTGCCGTGCTGGTAGCTCCTGGACTTTGCTTTCACAGCCGTGCCTCTCACGGGGTTTCCAAGCACGGGGTGGGGACAGGGGCGTAGGGCAGGGGACGCCTTGGCATGGGGCTGGACACTGCATCTCAGGGCTTGTGGGAGTCCGGGCAGGAGACGACGCCTGCAGTGAAACTCAGCCAAGCTTTGCCTGGGGCATGTGGAGTGGCTGGGGATGGTGAGCACAGCCCCTCGGTCACATTCTGCCTGATGCCTGCAGCCCAGGGAGCGTGCACGGATCCACAGCAACTGGCTGGGTGGGCAGCCACTGCATGCTGCAGGGAAGGGGAGTGCAGCCCCTCCACAGCAGCTGGGAAAGGGACAGCCTAGGGCTGGGCTTGGCTCTGGCCCCAGAGCTTTGCTCAGTGGGACAAATTCCTGCCCAGCAGCACAGGACAAAGGCCCTGCCACGGTCCAGCACTCCCCAAGCCACAGTGCCCAGCCCCAGCTGTGAGGGACAGCCAGAACCCTTGGAGCAGGGAGAGCACAGAGCGCTTGCACATGCACCAATAGCAGAGGATGTGTGTGGAGGACACATGAACTGCCTCAGCTGCACCACGTGCTGGCACTCAGTTCAGCACCAGTATACCCAGCAGCTGCACATGGGCAGGGGGTGCATAGGATGCACCCCACTTCCCCAGGCTTGAGGACGTCAAACTTGCAGCCCTGTGCTTAGGGGTGCAGATAGGGGGCACGAGGTGTAGTTTGCAGTGCAGATTGGCTATGATGTTTTGTTCTCTGGCCAAAGCCAGGCAGCGAGGCCAAGTCAACACTATAAATCCAGCTTTGGAAATGCACTTTTCAACAAGCCTGTGATTTGCCAAAAAGCTCTCAGCCCCACTCCCAGCCTGTCCCAGGAGGCTGCTGGGCGCTCGCCAAGAGGGAGAGGGGGAGAGGCGGGCAGTGCAAGCCCTGACCCGACTGCATGACGGCGAGGCTGCACGTGGCTGCCTCCAGGCACAGCCCAGCTCACGCGCACCCCCTGAAGAAGCAGCACGAGGAACACCCACACCCGCTTTAATCTCAGTCCCAGTTCAGAGCAGGGGGATGCGGGAGGGCTCCCAGAGGCGCTGGGCCAAGTTGCAGGCCTGCTGGACCACCAGCTCGGATGGGATGATGCCCAGGTGCACAGTCAGCAGCTCATAGCACTTCACCATTTCCGTCTGCTGGTTCTTGCTGTAGTAACGCAGCAGCTTCCTAGGAAGGAAAGGCAGGATACTCTGCAGGGTACGGCACTGGCTGGGCCCCTTTGGAACCATATTCCCCTAGGAGGCCTCTGGCAAGGACATCCATCCCAGCTGGCCATCACAGCACCAGGCTGGGGACACGGGCTGTGCTGTCCAGATGGCACTGTTGCACTGGTGCCACTCTGCTGCCCTTGGTTTCCCCAAGCACGCCAATGCACATGGGATGCTCATTTCAGCACGTTCCCTATCACCTCTGCACAATGACAGGGCTGAGGATGGCTCACCTGTAGTAGTCCCCTGCCAGCATCCCGATGGGCGCAGAGTCATCAGAGAGAACCGGCACCTCCATCACCTCCAGCTTATAGCCCTGGGGATGGATGACAGCAGAGGGCAGGGTTGATCCAGGGAGAGGAGGGACAAGGAGCCCCGTGGTGTGGGCAGAGGGGCTCAGCCCACTTACCAGCTCATTCTCAAACCAGAGGAAGTAGGAGCAGCAGTAGTCACCATCCTGCAGCATGAGGGTCGTGTAGCCTTTCTGCAGGTACCGCCGAGCCAGTGCAATCAGGGACCACACCTAGGGGAAGGAGGGCACTCCATGCCTGAACACAAACCTCCATCCACTGCCCCCTCCCACGGTCCGAGCACAGCCCTCAGCACCTGGAACCACAGCAGCCCCGTGTCTGGCCCAGGCTCTGCAGGACCACTACCTTGCTCCTAACAAACTCGGCGAGGGGCCCCTTGCCCAGCTCTGAGCTAGACTTCTCTGTTACACTGAGCGACGGTGCCATCATCTGTCCAGCCGTGCGGTCGACATAGATGAAGTGCACCAGGCCAGGAAAGTCCTCCAGATATGTGGGGCTTGTTAAGGATATCCAACCACTTTGGTATCCCGTGGAAACCTCCCTCTCTCCCTCTCACCCCATCCTGGCCACAGGGACGGATATGACACCATGGTGATATTGCGCCTGCTCTTCACCAGCAGGAAGTCTCGCCAGTCCAGCAGCTTCTCCCTGCGAGCAGAGGTACAGTGAGCAGCAATGAGCACCCCCAGCTGCAAGCAGTCTCTGTACCCCTCAGCCTCACCTCATCACTTTCTGGGCTCGGTCCCGCAGGCCCCGAGACAGGCTGTGGCTGGTGGGGGTGAGGAAGAGCTGGCGATATACAGAGCAGAGCTGTCGCTTCACAGTGCCCAGCACATGCAGCAGCCTAAGTGGGAGGAGTCCAGTTTAGGGGTCTGCCTTCATGCAGAGCAAGGATCCCATATTCCCCAGCCACCTCATACTCACTCCAGGTTGCTCCCAGCCTCGTTCCGGGAGAATATCTTGTTCTTGAATTCCATCCAGGCGTTCTGCAACTAGAGATGGGGCTCAGTGTCTAGCTACAAAGACAGCAGGATGAGGTCCATGCATTCCCACACCCACCTGCATGTCCTGCCCACTCAGCTTCTTCACAAACTTATCCATGCGCTGCCGCAGCTCGGCCAGGAAGGGGTGGGCACGGGGGGCTCCCACCTCCTGCCCCTCTTCCAGCTTCTTCTCCAGCACCAGGAACCCATCCAGCAGTTGGTGCAAGGTGACAGCCACATGGCTCATGGGACCCTACCATGGAGTAGAGATACGGGTCAGGCAGGAGCTAACCCAGCCCTGCTCCCCTCACCTTACAGCTCACCTTAGTCAGGAGTACGAGGGAAATGCCAGGCCACAGTGGGAGACAGTGCATGGTGTATGGCAGTAACAGGCAGCTGCCATCCCGCAAGTTGGCCTCCAGAAAGATCCTTCTAGGGTTTGAAGCTTCTGAGAGCAGAGGGCCCAATGTCTGGAGCAGGTCCTCTGCCATCTAGGCAGAGAGGAGAGATGCTCAGCCCCTGCATCAGCCAAGGGACATGGTGATGGAACCAACATCCTGAAAGCTGCAAGTACCCCGCAAGAGCAGCAGACAGAAAGGAGGCTGCTAGCAGTCAGCAAACACTTTTTGCAGAGACCAAATGCTTGCAGAGTAGTGCAGGGAAGAAAGCAGCCCAGAAACCCTGAGGCAGCAGAGGGAGACACCAGACTGCTTTGAGAGAGCCTCAACCCTGTGCCACTGACATTGATTACTGCTGCAAGCAGTAACCCAGAGCTGACACACTGTCATGCACAACACAGGGGATGTGCCACATGCCTCCACAGGCTGGGACACTCATAGCCATAGCACAGCAAAGGAGATGTGGTGAGAACCAGAGATAACAAAGAGCACCAGGACAGGTTGGGAAGACATGGATACAGGTGGAATCACGTTGCCCATGCTCACCTGGACATCCACAGCATCTGCATCCCCATCACCCACCAGCTCAAGGCTCTCCGACCAGCTCTCACTGCCTGCAAGAATGCAGCAGCTCCACTCTCCCTGCCAGTCCCCATGCAGCCCCAAATCTCCCATGGGGCAGGGAAGCCCAGGGCACTGACCAACCTGGCACTCACCTGTGCTCTGTCTGTCTGGCGAGGGCTCAGGTGTATAGTAGACTTCAGGTGCAGAGAGGTCATCAGTGTCCTGCTAGCAGGAAGGGCTGGCTCAGCTGTGCTATGACTACAGGGCAGCATCGCCAGTATCCCACACTGCAGCTCTGAGCTTTGCAGCCCCTGGGGCCGCCACCCACTCTCACCTGATCATCTGACTCCTTCTCTGTAGCCCTGTGGGAGCTGGGGTTGCTCACAGGGATGCTCTCACTTCTCTTGGGTCCTTGCGGCAACACCTCCCCTGCTGCGGGCTTCCGAGAGGAAAGACAGAAAATCAAAGCCTGACCCACAAGATATCACACTCCAGAGACACCCCAGCTCACTCTCCCCACACCTGTGGGCTGAGCTCCTCCTCGGCACTCTGGCTGGGATACAGGTCCTGCACCAGGAGGATGAGGGTGAGCAGGTCGGAAGGGCGGATGGAGCTGGCATTGCGGCTGTGGGATGGAGAGCAGAGGGGTCAAGCAGGAAGGCCAGCAGCTGTCCTGGGAGGGTGCTGGAGCCAGGACCAGGCGCACCTGGAGTAGAAGGCCAGCAGCTTGGTGTGCACCAGGAGGAAGGCGTGTCCCACCTCATCCCCACCACGCTCAGGGCTGGTATTGATGTGCTGTACTACCTGCCTCTCCAGGAACTCGATGCACTGCTCACACAGCTGAGGGTGGATCAGCCGCTCCACCGCCTGCGGTGTGGGTTGGGATGAGGCTGCTGAACCAGGCAGATGCAACCACACAGCGCCAGGGCAGGGCTGGGCTGCTCCTTTTATCACAACCTGGGGGCTGCCCAAAGATCCCCACCAGGAGCCCTTCTCCAGGATGCAGCATCACCCACTGCCAGCCTGGAGGAAGCCCTGGGATGTGCTCAGCAGGTTCCAAGAAACATTACCTCCACGGCAAAGCTCTGGTCCTCCTCCCGCAGGCGTATATATGTCTCCAGCAGCCCCCTCAACAGGCTCCAAATGCGCTCCCGCCGCTCTGAATCCGCTGGCCGCAGCCTGCGATGGCCACAGAGCGTGAGCCATGTACGAGACGCCGCAGATGGATGGGCATCCCAAATCACCACGGCACCCCAGCAAAGGGAAAGGAGATGGGAGTCTCACTGCCAGGGGGCACCAACTACAGGTTATGCTCCCACCCTCCCATCTCGGCTGCTCCCCCAGCACCCCCGTGCCCCAGCCCGTGCCGGCTGGCGCTCCCCGCTCACTCCTTGCGGATGAGGTGGGCATCGAGCGTGACGAGGCCGCAGTGAGCCTCCACCAGGCGCCGCAGCACAAAGAGCGTCCTGCGCAGGTCGTCCTCGCTCTCCGTCCCGTCGCCGTTCACCCCGATGTACAAGCAATCCCCGAACTGCAACCGGCAGCGGGGTCAGGGTACAAGGCTCGACCGCCCCCCCGGCTCCCCCGGCCCGGCCCTACCATGTGCAGGACGTGGAGGTGCCGCCCGCGTTCAGCCCTGAAGCAGGTGTAGGTGTCCGACAGTTTCTCCAGCAGCGCGGTGCAGGAGATGATGAGGGGCGCGAACAGCGTGTTGATGCTGTCCTCCAGCGCCGGGCCCTGCGGCACGCGCCCGAGTCTGAGTCTGCGTCTCCGGACCCCGTGAGCCGCCCCCCCGGGGCCGCCCCGTCCCGTCCCGTCCCGTCCCGTCCCGTCTCACCCTACCTGCGCGGCGGTGGCGGCGGGCGGCCGCAGCCGGCGGAGGAAGGCGGCATCGGCCCAGTAGAAGAGCAGTTCGGCCGCGGTGCTGGCGATCAGCACGCACCGCATAGCCCGGCCCGGCCCGGCCCCGGGATCCCGCGGCTCCGCCCGCCCCGCGCCGCTTCCTGCTCCGCCGCGCGTGACCGCCGCGCCCACGCGCGCAGCGCCTCCGGTGGCCCGGCGCGGCCCTGCAGCGCGCACCCGGCCGCGGGGTGCCCCGCTCCGGTTCCGCTCCGGTTCCTCTCTCGCCCCGCTCTGGTGCCGCCCCGCGGCTAACAGAGGAGGCGGGCGCGGTGGGCAGCGCAGCTTTATTACCCCGCCGCGGTGCGTCCCGGCTGCTCCAGCCCGCACCCCCCGCTCCCGCAGCCTGAGCCGCCTCCGCCTCGCACGGCGAGGAGGTCTCCGTGGCCTCATTAATTTAATTACCAACATTTACAGCCGTGGCCCCGCCCGCGCGGCTCCCCCCGTCCCACGGCGTCCGGGCCGCACTCGCAGCGGCAGCAGAGGGAGCTGCTTCCATGCTCGCTGCGAGCTCCCCGCACGCGGCCCCGACCCTCCCGGTGGAGCCCCGCAGCCCCGCCGTCAGTGCGCGGGGCGGAGCGGGCATGGGGGGGGGCAGAGGGTGCCGGGCTGGAGGGCGTCCGGGCATTGGGGAGGAGGTGCGATGCGGTGCCCGCGCCGTGCTGCCGAGGAGCAGCGCGTCCCGGGGAGCGAGCGGTGGGTCCGTTGCGGGCCGCGGGCTATCGGTAGCGGCAGGCCAACGCGTTCACGTTCTTCACCACGTAGAAGCTCATCGTCAGCGGGGGGATGACCAGCGTGCGGCCGGCCCGCAGCGGCCGGGGCTTTAGCTCGGGGAGGGTCCCGTCGTCCACCATGGCCAGAGGCTGCCCGTTGAGCTGCACCGACCTGCGAGAGCGGAACAGGGTCAGGGCGCGGCGCCAAGGACGCCGAGGGGGTGGTCCCCAGCGGGAGCCCCGTGCTTACTTGGAGTGCAGCCCATCTTTGCCGTAGGGCTGCAGCAGGTACTGGTGGACGATCTTATCCCGCAGCGTCCCCGCCAGCTTGATTTTCTTCCGGGAGCGATGCAGGTTGATGATGTACAAGGTGATGGAGCCCCGCACGTAGTTGTGGCTGCAAAGGGGAGAGCAAGGGCTGAGGGGTGTGTTGGCATCTGCCCAAAGAGCATCACCCCTGGAAAGGGGTCTGGGGTGTGTGCGCAGCCATCTGGGTTGGACATCACCCTCTGCAGGGAGGTGTCACTTCCCCATCCTGACAGCTTCCCAACTTCCCCTGCTGTCCTCGGCCAGGAGTGGCACTGCTCGAGGGGGTCACTGCAGCTGGGGGCAGCCCCCCCAGGACCTTGCAAAGAGGAGGCTGAGAACTGAGGGAGCTTGGTACACGAGTGGCATCTGCCCCCCACCACCCCGGGCACCCAACTGACAGCTCCAGACACTGATCCTCTGTCCCTGCTTAATCAGACAGCCCCAAACAAAGGCTATAAAGCACTTTGCACCTGTCAGTTACTGGACAAGGTTTCCTACCGGGCTGGAGGCATGTTGAAAGCATCTGGACTGTGTAAAGAAACAGCCTCTCCTCCTCCACAATAGCAACTTGTGTCTGCAGAGGAGGTGGCTGCTTCCCCCCCACACCCCCACTGCTTGCTGGGGCGCTTTGAAAGACCTTATCAGTAGAACAATGAGCAGGCTGGGCTCCTGGGCAGGTAACCTGACCGACCGGGGCCCCTCGTGAAATCCACCCCTTTGATCTTTGCTACCGGGGCTGTCCGGCCGCCGTCCCGTTCCCAGGCGGGTGCTGCCCCATGGCCCCCAGCTTCCCTCACTGTGCATGGCTCACTTGTGGGAGTTGGTGCAGTGGGCATAAATGCGGAGCTTGTCACGGATCACCCTGCCTGGACGGGGTTTCCTTTGCAGACCGGCCACATGGATGGCCAGCACCTTGGGTCCGATGAGCCGCTTGTACAGCAGAGACAGCCAGTAGTCCTGCAGGGCAGAGAGGACAGTCAGCAGCACCAGTCCAGGAGAGTCTGGGCTGCCTGGGTGAGAATATTCCATGCCAGATGTCTGCCTTGAGGTGAGCTTTTATTTTTTGGCATGGATCAAGCCAAAATGGTGTAGCTGTTTCCAGGAAAGAGATTAAGGAAGGAGTACTTTGCTTTGCACGCTAAGAGACGCCGATATCCTCTAAAGGAGCTCAGGCCATGCAGCTTGGTGGAGAGCAACACAGATGCTATCTCACATCTCACGGACCCACACATAGCCACACTGTAGAGCCACGCACAGCCCACATGGGACAATGACACCTTCCACCCCATTGCTGTGCAAGGCTGGAGTCCTTCGATCTATCCCATGCTCCCCACTCTGCTGATGGCACACTGGCTCTGGAGACAGCCTGGGGTGCTCCACTCCCTGGAGATATTTCTCCTTCTAAAGCCACCTCTGGAGCTAAGCACCATGACCATAACGCAGGGAAGCCAAGTACTCAAGAAATAGGAAATACTCAGCCCCTGCATACATACGTTAATGATGCAGCCTTTTAATTACATCGCCACATACTATATTTTCCCACAGGGCACGGCCTAGCTTAGCACACAGGATGGGCCCCAGGCCCTGGGGAGGGAAGCAAGGCTGTGCACTGCCGGCGGCCACCGTCTGTATGGCCCCCCCCTCATCCGCTGCAGAAGCTGGGAGGTGTGCGGTAAATGAAGCAGGGTTGTAGGAAGGGAGGGGGCACACTCAGAGGGCTGCTTTGCAGGACGGGGCTCTGTCCTTGTCACCGCAGCAGCTACCAGCCAAGAGGAACACCCACCTGGTTGGTGCCAGCAGCGCCACTCAGCCTGCCGCAGGGACATCCAAACCTGCCTCCCACTGGCCGGGTCAGCTTTGGCCAGAGGGCTGGGGGGAAAACCTCCTGCCCTCCTCTATCTGCTTCTGGCCAAGCCTGAAGATGGCCTGTTAGCTCCCTATTAGACAGCTCTTCCTAGCAGCACTGTGGAGTTTCTTGATTTCTGTGCACATTTCCAACAGCAAGATGCTGGTTTTGCTGGCAAATTATGGGAGTGATAGATACTACAGGACTCAAAGGGAGTCCTCAGGGACTTGGTGGCCACCCTTCAAGTTCCATATGCTCTTGGTGCTCCCCTAAAAGCTGTGACTTAGCAGATCCCTCAGTGCTACCAACCACCTTAGAAGAGATGCTCGGGGCAGCGTGGGGACCCGCGTGTCCCTTCAGCATCTGCAGGAGGAGAAGTGCAGTGATTTTACCCTGCTTGGCAGGCAGGGTGAGCTCTGAAGCCTTTCTTTCAGGAAGGATGTGGAAGCACCAAAGAGAGTTCAAAGCTGGGCCAAAAAAATGACCCAGGGGCTGGAAAAGGAGCCTTTTGCTGCAGCCTGGAGGAACTCAAGCCATTCAGCTTGCTGCAGGGAAGCACTGAAGACAGCTGCAGCTTTTCACGTCATCGCAGGCCTGCTTGCAGCAGGGGCCAAAATCATGTTCCTTGCAATAAATTACCAGGAGCCAGTGACACCGAGTATTTGGATGATGAATTGCACACGCATCCAGCACGATCAAAACAAAACCTCAGGGTGTGGGCACTTCCCTGACTGCTGCAAGGCTGTGAGCCCCAACCAAAATCCCATCGGGGCTGCTGGGCACCTGCAACTACAACTTGCTTTGTCTCCTGTTCAGATGGTCACCGATGTGGGAAATTGGGTCTTGACACCCATCTCTGAAAGCAACAGGGTTGCTTTTTCTCTGGCTGTATCTGTCACATCTTCAATGTGTCCTTGTGACCACCTTGCAGCAAAAAGCCACAGCCCGGAGCAGTGCACAGTTCGATCCAGCCCAGTCACAGCAGGACCAGAGCCTTGGAGCTGCTGAGAGCTCCTGTGGTGAGCCATTATACAGCCAAAGTCTAGAGGAGGAATAGCAGAAAGGAATCTGGTCCGCTATTAGTCCTTGGGGAACCGAGGGAGCTTTCTTGCTTTAATTACTTTGCAGACCCATTAAGGCTGCTGCTACAGTCCTCAGCGGGGCTGCAGGCACCTGAGCAGAGCAGAGCCAGAGGTCCCTGGCTGGGACGGTGGATTTACAGGCAGGAAGGGCCATGGTCTCACACGAGCTGATCTGTGGAGCTCAGCCCAACCACGTCTTCTGCGTGCCACGGGGCCAGTGGAGGCGGAGAGCTCTCCACCAGACAGGGAAAGCCCACAGGGTCCCACTTTATCTCCTTACACGTTTTAATTCATAGCAGGAGCTTTTAGAAGCTTAAGCTTTTGGAAAGGCGGCTGATTAGTCAGCCCTTCAGACAGCCTCGCTAACCACATCTTCTGCCTTCAGAGCTGCTACAAAGGGCTCAGGAGCATCTCCCCTGCTCCCTCCTACAGGCAGCAAAGCTACTTTACAGCCTGCCCAAGCCTGTCCAACTGCACACACTAGAAGAGGTTGCCATAGCCAGGAAACCTAAGGCTCAGATCTTCAGTCTCTCTTTAAGCAGCAGGTAGGTGGGCACTCGAGGTGCATCCACAGTGCCCAGCCTGGCAGACCTTGGAACTCTCCCACGCCATCCCTAAGGCATGTGCAGGTTTCAGCAGCCTGCTCCATTCCTGCACCACAACCTGCATTTTGACTGTCTGAGCAACCCTTACTGAGATAAGGGATCCAGTTTCCCATGTCTCACAGGACAGAGGGGTTTTTATCTGTCTGCTGAGCCTTGTGGCTTGTTTTTGGCAAAATCTTCTCCCAGTGACTTGGTTCTGCAGGCCCGGTGGGATGGAGAGCTGCCACTTCCCATGGAACCTGTTCCAGCGGTTAAACATCCGTGCTGTTAACAATCTTTATTTTCAGCTTGAATTTGTCTGGTGTCAGCTTCCAACCAGTGGTTCTTGCTCTTTCTTTTTCCACTAGATTAAAGGATCTTCAGCATCCAAGGCTCACTCCCTGTGGAGGTCTGTGCATCCTGTTCAAGACGCGGCTGGTCGTTCCTCCAGCAGGGCTGGGCTGATGCAGTTCTTAACATCACCCGTGACCTTGTTGTGCTTCTTGGACAGCTCAAGGCTTTCTGACCCAAATCCCACTCAAAGATCTGGCAGCTGCAGCTCCCTGGGCAGCACAGACCTTGCATAGTGCAGCATCAGCACCAAGCCCTGCCTAGAGGTAGCTCTTGCACCCAGCAGTCCTCTGCAGCTGCTGACATCTCTGCCTGGGATTGCATTGCTTTTGTTGTGCTTCTCCTCTTCCTTCCTGCCCCAACGGCTGTGAGTGCATCATCTCACCCCACTCTTTCACAGCTGTGGCCGCGATGCCTGCACTGTGCGCTTATGGGGACTTGCCTCAGCTTGGCTGCTGGCTGGTCCTGCGGGCGGAATTTCTTCTTGTGGTTAGGAAAAGGAAACGGGGCCACATTTTTCAATGGCTGTCCAGTGAGTCCCAAAGCACGGCACGTGGCACAGCCAGGAGAGCTGCTCCATCCCAAATTACCTGCTTACATGGATGCACGTGGCAGCTGGGAGAGCCACAGCCTCACCCACCAGTGCCAGCAG
This sequence comes from Perdix hodgsoniae, assembly GCA_035772895.1. NCBI lineage: Eukaryota > Metazoa > Chordata > Aves > Galliformes > Phasianidae > Perdix > Perdix hodgsoniae. The sequence goes on from JAPSGF010000013.1 coordinate 13,116,050, forward strand.
CAGTGCACTCAGGCTTGGCATCAGCTCTTGTCCCATAGCTCTGGGTCTCCCCAGCAGCACAACCCTCAGAAGTCTGCTGAGCCATTGTGCACTGGCCCTGAGCAGGCGAGCTCCCTCCCCACAAGCAGAGCAGATGGAGCACTCAGAGTCCTTTTTGTCATCACCTCTCCCTAACAGGGTCCAGGCAACGGAGGCGGCAGGAAGGGAGTGGAGCCACAGGATCAGGCAGGTTGGAAACCAAATACAATTTGTTTGCTGTTTTCCCTTCTTCTGCTACTTTTCACCATCACACTACTTCCCTCCGTTCTGCCAGTAGCTGTGTGCCATGCTGAAGAGCACCTTGCTATCCCCACTACCCCTGCAGCTGGTGGCAGGGGGTGGGTGGGTGCACAGCACATGCATGGCATGGCTCTTCTGTGCACGTGTCCCACAGCCCCAGTGGGTGGGAGCCTGAGCTGCAGGCAGCTCACAGCTTTGATGCCTTTCAAAGTCCAAGCATACGCACTTCAGAGACTTTTTTTTCATGGCGCACAAAGAGGGAAAGGCCCCTTAACCCAATGTGACAGTGAGCAGAGTGCAAGCGCTTTAAATCTGTCTCCTGGTTTGCAGATAAAAGGAGCCTCAGAGCAGGCTCACAGATAGAGTGCAGCCAGGGTGTGGGGAGCAGGGGATGCTGCAGCCCTCAGCACATGGCATAGCCATGGCTGGAGGAGAAGCAGAGCCCCTCGGAATGGCACCAGGCAGTTCCCATGCAGCTTTGGGTGTTCACGGGGCCCAGAATTTTATCCCTCTTTCCAGCAGCCAGAGCCCATGTATCATACAAGCCACTTCTGTGTATTCTCTCAACTCCCTTCCTCTCCCCATCTGCAGGCGTCACTTATGTGAGAGCCCATACTCCAGTGTGCAGGGCAGATGGGGGTGCCAGACACCCATGCTGCAGATTTATGGTCACGAAGAACAGCTTCCATGTGTGTGAGCTCCACTGGACCGGCTCCTTCTCCCCACCCTTTGTTGCTCCCCACCTGGGGACACTGCTTCCTGCTGCCATATGGTCCCATCAGGCACCTGCAGCAGGGCAGGGATGGGTGCAGGTGGGTGGATACGGCCCCCAACCCTGGATGGGGGTGATCCTTGCAGCACAGCACAAGGCAGGAGAGGCTTGGCTGGGGAGAAGCTGGGACCTTCAGCTGTAAGGAGCAGCGTGGCCGCCAAGGCAGCTCTGCTAACGAGCGCACAGGGGATTGCAGACGTGCAGCAGGCGGGGAGCCCTGCTCCCAACCCTGGCACCTTGGCCAGGACACACAGTAACTTTCCCATTGAGTTCCTCAGTGCTTGTGGGCTAAGCAAAGGAGGTGAAAAATCACTGGCGGCATCCAAGCGTCCGAGTGCAGCCCCACCAGGCGCAGCCCTCTGCACCGCCATGGTGCTTTCCCAAGGACGCCATCAATTCACACACAATATTACACTGTCTTTTCCTACCACGGCTGAGCAGGCAGCCTCTGCCATTGCTTCGCCCTGTGATCCCTCGAAGCCTTTTCTCACGCCCCCGTATGCTGTTTATTAAACTTAGATGCAGGAAGTTTTAGCACCTAATACAGGAGAACCACGTCCCTCACAGCCTTTAGGAGAAGGTTCAAGAGACGCCACAGTTATCAGGAAACCTGAGTTTGATTTTCAGCTTTGGTCTTTTCATTGGGTTTATGTTTCTCTGGCCCTCCCTAGAAGCATACCCAAATTTCTGCACACATAGGTGTAATCTCACAGCACTTCTTTGTGCATTAAGGGAGCAGACATCAGTTCCAAAGATGGATAAAACAGAAGGGAGTTCTGTATGGACGAGCATTTCCAAAGTTTTGCATGCTCCAGCAGTCTGAAGAGATAGTTCACACTTACCTGAGGGCCTCTGCAGTGAAATGAACGTTTTGCACCATTCTGGACTGCTTCAGAGTGATATTAACCAGAGTGATGTATTATGTCTACTGCATGCCTAAAAGGAGCAGATAGCTCCTAAATGCCAGATGGGCTTTTCAAAGGCACTGCCCCATGAAGGGTGAATAACAGTGCTGCTTCTCCCCTCACTTCATCTACTCCCTGCTCCTACACATGTACGGATGGGCTCAGATGCATGCAGACAGACTTACGGACAGGAGAAGCTCTGCCTGAAGGGCTTCTCAAGCACATGCCACACAGTCAAGCCCTGATTGCTTTACGGCTGGCTGCCCCGATCGCTCAAGAAGAAAAAGCACTTCAATGATACTCAACCAAGTTCTCTCAGAAATAACAAGGCATTAAAACACTTGAGAGCAGCTGCATTACGCTCGGCAGAAGCATTTATATTCCGCAGCCTGAGCACATTCATGCCCAGTCCAGGGCACCTAATTTCTCCCATTTTCTTCCCATTAGTTGCAAGAGAAGCCCATTTCTGCAGTCTGCCATTGGATGAAGGCTCAGGTGTGGTCTGAAGGCTCACAGCACGGCCCACAGCAGCAAATATCACCCCACTGCACAGAGAGCTGTGCACTGGCCTTTCTATTCCTGTACACAGCAATGTCTCCAGTGCATGCCTTGGCTGTGTACATTCCCTGGCCCCAGGCAGGCAGCATATGCCAGGTCTTACCAGGTCCCTCGTGCCACTCGCTGCAGCGTGCCACAAGGGCAGCACCAAAATGAGCAGGACCAGCAGCAAGCTGCCACACTCCCTCAGGCAGCAGCACAGCCTTCTCTCAACAGCCTCTGCCTTGTGCCCATCCCACCTGCAGAAAAGTCTTTGTGACAGCAGCCAGCAGGTGTGTTGGGTTTCACGGCGCAGTGACCCCGCACAGGTCCATCCAGACACTTTCATCCCCCTGATAGCTCCCACGGGAAAATAGCAGTCACCACACTGTCATGTGGGTCACAGTCTGGTCTCCACAAACTTTTTTATGCTCGCATCTTTGAAGCCCTGCACTAATTTGCACCTGCTTGTGGCTCTTTTAAAGTGCACAAGCAACACTGGTGCTTGTGCAGGACTGTGGCACTGGGACATGAGCAGCAGATCAGCTCTGGAGCACATGGGAGAGCAAGGAAGAGGCCACAGCAACAATTTGAATAACTTCATTGGCTTTATCAGCCCAGGGCATATTCCCCACACTCTCCCCTGGTATTGCCCTGCAGAAATCCTGTAAATTTCTTCCTGGGGTGAGCAGAGCACCCAGCCGCCCTGCCAGCTTCTCCACTTACAAGGTGAGGGATTTACTAGACCAAAGGGAAAATTGAACAGATCAGATGGAAAGGAAGCCTGCTACTTTTAAAGAGATTTTGCATACTCTTTCTTTATTCTCACCCTATGTGTAGGAAGACCCAGCCATATGGGGGAGTTTTGGAGAGCAAGGAATGATGCAGGGCACCACTGAGAACCACCAGGTCTCAGCTGAAGATGGGACCGCAGCACAACCTTGCCCTGGAATGCCCCCTATAGTCAATGGCATTACTGCTGTGGCACTGGCCTCCCTGCCATGCTCCCAAGCTCTGGGCACTGGATGAAGTTCCAGCCACAGCAACAAAGCTCTCCCATCTGCTTCCAACATGCCGCATTTGACATTAACTAATGTCTCCTATTAACACTGAATGAAACAGATCTGGAAAAATTCATTTGCAAGCAGAGTTCAAACAGGCCACAAGGAGAGGTGGATTCTCAGCTGTGTCCTGGATATTTCTGTGGTGAAGCCAAGCATCTGCAAGAGGGGTCAGGGATAAAGGCAGCACATCATTCTGGGTGCAGGGAAGAGAAAAACCAGATCCCCCCTAAAACCTGGCTGTGAGAAGGGTGCATCTCCATCATCGGCCTCAGGCAGACCTACCGGCAGGGGGTTGAAGTTCTGGTCCACCAGGTGGTTGTGGCCATGGTCAAGGAAGGAGTGCCGCACCACTACATCAATGCCTTGGCTGGCCAGCAAGCCCAGTGTGTTCAGCCACCTGTGTTGAGGAGACAGGGTTAGGTCACCATAGGGACCCCAGCTTGTCTGTGCTCCCACCCATTGTGGTGTCACCAGCAAACTAAGCCAGCCTCAGCCCACGTGTCCTGGGCACGTGCCTATGCCTGCCCCCCAGAGCAAGGAAACTCTTCCTTGATCCTTTGTGATCACGGTTGGCACTGAAGATTGCAACAGGATCTATGTGCTACTGAGCTGTGCCATTGGACAAGCCCGAGGATCCAGCAATAGCTGTGGCTTCTAAGAAGGGCAGAATATGGTTTCCAGACCTGGACCTTGCGCTCTGAAGAGCTTCAGCTGCCCAGAGAAGGATGCAAGGAGTGAATACATGCAAGGGCGTGAGGCTGCAGAATGGCAAGAGGGTGGCAAGGCTGTGGGGTGCAAGCCCTGACCCCAGAGCTGGGGTGCATAGGGGAGCACTATGCACAGAGCCTACAGGTAGCCCTCATGCCAGGAGCTGTGTCACTCACAGGAACCCGGCCGCATAGGAATCGGAGAGGTTGTTCATGCCTCCAGCAGAGGTGGCACCAACGCCTTCCAGCCAGATCTTCTTGCCCGGTGTGTATGTGTTCACAACCTGCGCAGGGAACAACAAACATCAAATGCAGCAACTCTCTCCTGTTCCCACAGGGCAGGTGCAATTTGCATGTCTCTGACAAGTAATGGCTGTGTTCAGTATAGAGACTGTGGCAGGGGCACCCTGGCAGCTTGCAGTGGGAGGAGAAATAGCTGCCACTGTGGGAGCAACATGGGACAGTGCAGCCACAGCTGGGCACCAAAGCACCAGGGGCTCCAGATACACGGGCACCACACATTGAATCCTCTCCTCTCCAGCAATCTCGCTTCTCCAGGCCGGGCTATGAGCTCCTGCAGCCAGATGTCTGCAAGCTCCACAGCCCAGGAGCACGCTGCACAGCCTGACGGATCCTGCCCCATTAGTGAGGAACACTGGAATGTGCTGGATGGACTGGGATCCCTCAAAGCTGTTAAATACGCCAGCTCTGGGCTGCCTCCCACTCACAGCCTGTGAGAGTCGACATCCCTGACTGAAGCCCCAGAGGTGTTGGCATCCTGCCTGTAATTATCTAAGCCCGCCACCTTCCCCAGTCAGAGAGGAAGCAATAAAACAGGGAAGTGGACAAGCCCAGCTGCTCTAATCAGCCCCGGCAGGATGCACGGACTCAAAGCCAAGCTGGAGGCTATTAGCACCCAGCACTGTGCTTTTGCTCAGCCACACTGGCATTCCCAGGAGAGCTCTTCCCACTCCCCAGGCCCAACAGAGGGCAGCTCCTCACTGCTGTGGGTCTGGGGCTGGATGGGAACCAGGACCCCCCAGGGCTGCACCATGTCTCCACCTTGCTGCCCATGGCTTTCCTGGCAGTCCTGTGACCTTCTCCAGCAGTGACAAATGTATCACCAGTTTAGTGCAGAACAGGGTGGGACTGTGCCCCATGCTTTATTCCTGTGCCCAACTCATGTTCCTTGCCAAAGGTGGGTCATTCATGTATGGGGATGGTCCCCAGCTTGCGCAGGACAACACAGCAATCAGCTCCTATAATCTGGTTTTGCTGTACCGACCCACATGTCCCCTTCCCTGGGGCCTCTTTGAGTTGTTTGCTCATCCTACAGTTTCTTCTTGCAGGAGTTACAGCAGCGAGACATAGTGGTGACTGATACAGTACGAAAACCTTGACAAGACAGACAAATGGACAAGTCCTCTCACTCCAAAACGCTTTGCTCTTAATAGATGTTCATCCTTTGCTGTGGTACTGGCAGCTGAGCTGCCTACAGCCCTGGTCCCTGCAGCAGCTGAAACAGGGGACGCCCAAAGTCCCCATTTCTTACACACTGGCTGCAGCCTGGAGCTGTCCTGTGGCGGTAGGGGTGGAGTGGCTCACTGCATGCCACGCTGTCCAGAGCAAATCACAAATCACCCTGGAATCGGAATAGACACCTAGGGCTGGCCAGGTTGCTACCCCATCTCCTCCTCCATCCCCAGGGTGGAGATACCACTCCTCCACCCCACCCTGCAAGCATTGGGATGCTGCACCAGCCACACACCTTGAGTAGTGCCCAGCCCAGGCACTGAGCTGCAGAACTGTGGGCACAGCGCCCTCTCACCCTTGCAGACTCTGTGCACTCACTTACTTTCTGGATTTTCCTGATCTGGTCGGACAGTGTGTCTAGCAGGCGTGTTTTCAGGAAGTCGGTCACTTTGGCCACTCGGCCATCGATGTAGTAACTGCAAGGAAAACAAGATGACAAGAATGAAACCACTGGCATTAGTTCTGCCCCTGTCCGTGTCCTTCTGTCCCACTGCTGTCTCACACCAAGAAGCCTTTTTCCCTCCAGGAGAAGGCCTCTGCAGAAGTGCTCTGTCCTCTCCTGCATCCCTCATCCTGCTAACATAGGAGTGCCTGCTGCCCTGGACATGGCACTGAGCATTTCAGGGGATTCCTGCTCTCCATGTGCTCGCTTCAGTGAAACATGGTTATAGTGCTGCCAATCAGAATCCGAATCATCTGCATCCAGGTGTGGGAGGAAGGCTTTGAAATGCCTGAGTGCTGGCTCCTGGTTCCAGTACATAAGGTGAAGCAATCCATCTTTGGGGTGCAAACAGCCTGAATTGGAGTTGGTCCCAAACATCTTGTCCTGAAGGAGTGATCAGTGCTGTCACCCTTCATACAGCGGCCATAGGTGAGGCAACGCAGAGGGGCAGGAGGTCTCAGGATGGGAGCACAACTCCTATACCGTCTACATCTGTCCCCTTGGGTCCCTCCCAGGCATGCTAGGCTGCTGCATTGCAGGTTCTGTGAGCTGCCCTCCAACCTTTGTCATTGGTGCTGGAAAAATGGCAGGGAAAGAGGCTTCCTCAGTACTTGAAACATGGAAATGTGGATAAGAAGAGTGCAACAGAGCTTTTTGGTAATGCACGGAATTGGAGGATGCTGTTGCAGACAGATACATATATATCAGGGATTGCATGCTCCACTTGTTGTCCCGGAGTGTGAAAAAAAGGCAGATTCACCTTCCCAGAAATATCAGCTCCTTTACAGGTGTGGTTTCTCTATGACAAGCATCTCATCCAGAGTAAGGCCCCATGTGCACTGGGCAGCCCATTGCTGAGTGTGTCTCTGAGATTGAGTCTAGCAGACGAGAGAGGCAGCAGCGACGTCTCCTTGCAGGGATGCTATTAGCAAAGTGAGCAGCCAGCAGCTGTGGGGCCTCCCCACATGGGTACAGGGGTGCACATGAGGGCAGGAGCCTCCCGAAAGGATGCTGCAGCTTGTATCAGGCTTGGCCAGGACACGCAGAACACGTGCAATATGCATGAATGCTCAGAGAAGATTTTAGCTTCTCACTGCTCCAACTCACTGATCAGGTAACGGGGTAAGCATGCTTGGAGCTGTGCAGGGCTGCAGGGGAAGGCGAGCAGCCAGCACTGCCTGGCCCAGAACGGAGACAAATTACAGACTCAACTTGCAGATGCCCTGAACATGAAGGGTCTCCTCTGCAAATCCTCTCCCAGGTGTAAAGTTCCAGCTCTGTCCTCCAAAAAACTCAGCATCGTGCCAGCCAGACTCTGGATTCACTCCAACCCTCTGTGACAGGGGCAAGTAGGAAAGAGGCATTTTGGCACATCTGTGCTGACGGTATGGTGCTAAGGGCAGAAAGTTTCTCAGGGAGGAGGACTTGGGAAGTGTTCGACGTTGTTCAAATCAACCCTTATACAACACAGAACTGCTGGCTGCTGTGAGGACAGCAGGCCTGTGAGCAGCAGGCAGCGAGAGGGTTTACAGAGATTACTTTTTAAGACAAAATTACAAAGCAGAAGACTCTGGGGATGGCAGATGTTTGGATTTTAGTACAGCACTTAAGAACTGAATAGAAATGATTTTTGGACTGCTGTGGCAAAATAAAATAAAATAAAATAAAATAAAATAAAATAAAATAAAATAA